>CM040245.1:127047859-127386252 GCA_022545495.1 Chrysanthemum lavandulifolium
TTAGACGGATAAATCGTGTTTATAAATTTTTAAAACTTGCACACGGTAAGCACATCAGGGATCTTTATCATTCTGTGTGCCGTTGAAGGTACTGCCTGTAGTTTTCGCACCCCCGGCCTTCCTATAATCCCGTTATATGACGATTGGGACCTTACCACCACGAAGTTCATCCATGCTGATGTCGAATGCTCATCATCCCCGATTTTGGTTAACAACGATATTTTCCCAATCGGCCATATTACTTCTCCGTTGAACCCCATAAGGGGGGTTGTGGCGGGCACCATTTGCCTTTTTATCTCGGGCCGGAGCCTTTCGAAGCAATGTTCATATAGGACTTCTGATGCGGAACCTCCGTCAACATACATTCGGTGTATAAAGTGTCCACCTATCTCTGCCTCGATGACCATTGGTCCGTCATTTCCTTCTTCTTCCGTGAGTGATGGGAATGAAATGTTCTGGTTTGGGGAAAAGCTTTGTGTAATTTTTTGTCTTATTACCCGCTGCTGAGATTGCACCATCAGGATTGCAAGAGGCTTATCTTTTCGTGACGTTTCCACTTTTTTAGGTGCTTTGGACTGATCCTTGCCATTGTTTTGTTTAAGTTCCTTGATCACATTCGACAACTTTCTGGTTCTTAGCAGTTCTTCTATCTGTCTTTTGAGGTGCATGCATTCGTCCGTGTTGTGTCCTACTTCTCCGTGGAACTCACAATATTTGTTGGCGTTTCTTTTCTCAATTGGTGTAAGCATTGGAGGAGGGGTTTTGAATTTTGCCTTTTCCAATGCCAATATTTCTTTGGGTGTTTTTGAAAGAAGGGTGAACCTATCCTGCTTCCGATCTGTCCGAAGTTTACTTCTGTATCCTCTCTTGAAGCCTTGCTTCTGTCCGGACTCATGCGACTTCCATTGCACTTGGGGTAGCATCCTCCTTTTTTCGTGATTGCCAGCTGCTACCTCCCCACGGAGGAAAGATGCGGTTACCCTCATCATCTCGTCCACCGATTTGGGTATATTATCATGTAGTCTCTTAATCAACTCGGGATTAGTGATTCCATGCATGAAGCTGGAAACCTTCATGACTTTCGGAGCTCCTTTGACATCCCTACTTTCCACCTTGAATCTTTTCACGAATTCTTCCGTGGCTTCTCCTTCCTTTTGTTTGATATGATGAAGCTCCATTGGATCCTTTATGCACTTCTTTTGCTGAAGGAAGTTTGATAAGAAAACTCCCTTTAGTTAGTCATAGTTGTCTACCGATTCCGGTGGGAGATCGTCAAACCACACCCTAGCAGATCCGGTGAGGGTAGAGTTGAACATGTGGCACAATGTTGGCATAGCCCAACGTTCTACCTTTGCCGCTGCTTGAAAAATTTTGAGGTGATCTTCTGGGTCTTCACTTCCATCATATGTCTTTACATTGGTAGGCATTCGCGTCTTCTTAGGAATGTCGAAATAGTGAATGCGTGGAGTGAACGGGTCGGTCTCCTTGCACACCCATGGCCTAGCTAAGTCGTCGTTCTCAACATCCGACTTTTGCCTCTTTGACCCAGATATCCAGTGTCCGTCTCCATTGTCTTCGCTTCCTGAGTGCTGATCGGTCCTTCGTGAGTATGTTCGACTACATTCGTATCCTCCAGAATAGGGTTTCGTTCTTTGCGAAGAAGAATGGTGGTGAGTGCCCCTGTCTTCTTCGGATCTGCAACGTTTAGTTTTCTCTGTGCTTCCGGAACACATGGAGATACTCTTTTCTCTGTTTCCAAGCCTTTGAAATGCACTTTTGCGCAACCTTCTGAACACTTCTTCCTTTTCGGCGACTTTCTTCCGCGGTAATCCGGATCGGCTGTGTCTTGGCTCGGAGTTTTCCCTCGTGTTCCGGCGTTTCCGAGATTCGATCTTCTTTCTCAGATCCTTCCTTCGCGTCTGCTTTCCGGATTCGGATTGCTGTGATGCTTCGCTAAAGTCTAATCGGGTTTTTACCGTTTCTCTAGCCTTGATTCTTCCTTCCTGCTTCCGAACTTTCTCTCGTCAAGGGTAAGATCGTCGTAGTACTTGTCACAAGATTTCGATGGTTGCATTGGATGCGGACCCATCGATCCCTCCGATCTATCGCGTTCTTCTTTCCTCCCTGAACCATAGAAACCGGGGCGGGAGTAGGATCGGAACGAGCTCTTTCGGTAGCCATTTTTTCTTTTTCGGAACGCAGTTGTGTACTGGGTCCCACGGATGGCGCCAACTTGTTAGTACAATTTGTGCGATGGGTGACAACAAATATGAATATAGCTTATCGGATTGGGCCAACAGGCTTCTAATGAGTTGGTCTTGTACTAATTCAAGTAGTTTCAATGAGATTCCTGCACAAGAAAGGTAAACCGTTAGTCTTACCGTGGGGGCGGACCCCACGATTAGATTCCGTGAGAGTAAGTACACATTCTTGAGAGGAAAGTAAGAGTATGTGTGTGTAATTATGAGAGAAAGTCACTCAGTATGGGATTAGAGCCCTTTTATAGGCGAGGTTTACTGTTAGGGTTCCCTAAATTCTCGCATGTAGTAGTTAGTCACGGAGCCGATCCTTGGCGGACAAGGGTTGCGGATGCGACATAAGAGGTATAATGGTTGAAGGTTCACCACATGTATCTTCTTGGCGCTCTCAAGTGCCTGACTATACCAATTTAGTCGTCGAACATCAGCCAGCCGAGTTTGTAATCATTAGGCCTGGTCAGTGTATGTATAGTGTTATACATAATATACGTCCTCAATAAGTATAGAAAAAAATATACCAACATCGTATACAAGTTTGCATCCACAACAATAAAAAAATGTTTCTTACATTCATCAATAATTGATACACTGAATATGACACACCGTATACGTATTCAAAATGTTTGAGTGAATATGTGGATATGAATTTGCTTAAATGGCGTATCCTGTGACCAAGAATGACATTTCAATTAATGGTGTATATATTACAAACGTGGCTATAGATTTTCGTCAAAATAGATAAGATAATGAATTAATGACAATGTCGGAAGATACTAGTTTGTATCAAATTGATTTGTAACGAACCGACTTTTAAATTCACTTGTGGTAAGTAGTAGGGCTGTAAATGAACTGAACGTTCAGTGAACATTAACTGAACGTTCAGTGAACATTTCATGATCTTTTCGGTAAAAAGTTTGTTTATGTTCGTTTATTTATTAAATGAACGAACATGAACAATATTTTATGTTCGTTTAATTAAATGAACGAACATGAACAAAGTTCGCGTCCGCTTATATATGTTCGTGAACGCTCGATTATGCATTCGTTAACGTTCGTTTATGCTCATTTATTTATTTATGTTCAGATATGATATCTTTAATTGTATGATTTAAGATTGGTTTATTTAAACAAAACAATATTTGTAAACAATATATCGCGATAATTTAATAAAGTTTATGTTTGTTTCTACGTTCATTTACGTTCGATCGTTTAGCGCTCTTTTAATGTCTTAATAAACGAATATGAACAACTCATTTTATTAATAAACGAACATGAAAAGAAAATTTGTCCGTTTAAGTGTTCGCGTTCGCTTATTTGTCAGGTTAAAATTAAATGAACGAACACGAACACTACTGCGTTAGCTGTTCGTGCTGCCTCGCTTACACCCTAAGTGGTCCTTAAACATATGTCAAGACCCCGTTTATAGTGTTCTCGAGTTATAAATAAAGGACATACGAAGATTAAAAAAAATAGCACATGGAACTATAAAAGAATAAATTATGTGTAACACAAAGTTGATCGTTTTCGCATTGAATTAAAAAAAAAAATTACAGCAGTGATCTGTTAACGTGTGTTTCATCATTGCGTACGTAATAACAACTTTTGATGAAGGATATTTGGATAAAGCTAGCATTTTACATTTTATTCTTAATTAATATTTTCATTTAAATTGTCAGTTATTATACATGTCAACATTGTGTAAGTAGCAAAATATGAATAGATTTGCAGAAAGAAAAAAAAAAATTATATCCTCGGTCTGCCACTCCTTTGAAATGATTTATCGTCACATGAATATTTTCTTACAAGTTGATGGACCGTATCATAATTTTCCCAACATCAACAAACAAATGCGTCGATCACCCAGTCTGATCATAGTGTCCAACCCATGTATCCCTATCACCACTTTGAGGCGTAACATTAGCTACCCTACATTGTCCATTTGCATGTCGACCAAGACACAAAACAATCGATCACCTAAACATGTTTTAAGCGGCTTTCAAATATCCATATACGAACCAACAACGAGTTAGCTCAATCGCGTCCATTTTAACCTGATTAGAGTACATATACGTACACGACAAATCCATCACCTTCTAGATTTTGAATTTCACGTTTAAACACGAGACATCTTTCAATCACATTTGTGAGAGACAACCTAGCTATCATATTCACTAAATGTGGCAGTAATAATCATCGTATAACTGGTTGATCAATGAGTAACACGTACTGTAACACTAATACACTATATTACCGATCGAGCGTCTTGTTACAAAATATTTTAGTCTCATAGTGCTCTTTCTATATATATATAGTTGTACGAGATATTTCCATTAATGCTAGTTTGTCTTTAAAATCGCAAAATATTAGTAGCTTCGTGACTTCATCATATCATACCACTAATTAAACTAGGTTTTAAGTTATAATTAGAATGCCTAGTTCATTTGAAGTGTTGTTGTCACTAAACAGTAAATTGTTAATACCTCAATTCCTTCCTTATAAAGTAAGATACCCTACTAATAAACACTAACCTTTTAAAACGCTATTTATTCTAGGGTAAATCGCATAAAAGTGTACTCAACTTATACCCGATTTCAATTTAATGTACTATACTTTTTTTTCCTAATTTAATGCATCCAACTTTTTTTTGGTTGCAAACGTAGACAATCGATAGGTTAGAAGGCCACCTTATACTTACCTCATGCAAGTAATACTTTTACACTATGAAGACATGGAATCCCTAGAGATGTTGCTAAGTTAGAGTCCGTCACGGAATGTGGGAACCTTGAAAAGTCGCACGGTGGCTTCATGCTTATCGATCGCACGAAAACAAGACCCAACACTGTCCGGATGTGCGCTTATGGCGCAATCGCCACAAAGATCTCGTTTGATGGGGGTAGTGAGTCGGTGCCTGGCGACAAAAAGACAGGAGAAGTTAACACTAGAGATGGCAGAGTGGGTGGAGGAATCGACTGGAGATGGTTGGCGGTTGGTGGGGCAGTGGCGGTGGTTTGTGGGCTCCGTACCGGAACCATAAGCGGTACTATCTTATTTTAATCAAATTTTCTGGGACGAATGGATAATTCTGGACAAAAGGTCGTGAATATATACAATTTGATAGAACAAAATGTTGAGCATTTATAACTTATGTGACCATGAGAATTATTTAACTGAAATGATAATAAAAGGTATAACTATATGTTTGCTACAAATTATTTTGTGCAAATAGTTGCTGTTCGAAAAGTTTAACAAAATGTGCAAAACGGATAGAGGGGTTTATAATTTGGCAGAGTATTTTGATTTCATTTGACGTTAAACAATATCAGCTCGAACGAAAAATTTAAACCCAAGCCTCTATGGGTCACCGGAAAAAGGGGGTGGAGAAGATGGTGACATGTTTGAAGTATCAACGTCGGAAAGATTTGTTTTGAAAAATGGTCACAAAAATGGGTCACGGAAAAAAGGGTGGAGAAGATGGTGACCAACAATGGATAACGCGACCTTCTAACCTATCGATTGCTCTACATTTTACAACCAAAAAAAGTTGGATGACATTAAATTATGAAAAAAAGTATAGTACATTAAAAAAGTATAAGACATTAAATTGAAAAAAGTATAGTACATTAAATTGAAATCTTTAAAATCGCAAAATATTAGTAGCTTCGTGACTTCATCATATCATACCACTAATTAAACTAGGTTTTAAGTTATAATTAGAATGCCTAGTTCATTTGAAGTGTTGTTGTCACTAAACAGTAAATTGTTAATACCTCAATTCCTTCCTTATAAAGTAAGATACCCTACTAATAAACACTAACCTTTTAAAACGCTATTTATTCTATTGACATCCTTAAGCAATTACTTAAAGTTTACAATTAGCACTAAACCATTTTTACAATCATGACAATTCAGGTACGTAACTATATAAAACTTTCAAGGATGTGATTACATCAGTAATGCTTTTCTTAATCACTTAAGTTTAGGCCTTGCAATCAGTTTCCATTCCGTCATATCTTTTAAAATTAAACTCAATAAATCTACTTATAAATCCATGCACACAACAGAATTTTTTTAGTACTTAATTATTGAAAATTAAAATACACGTTAGCTTGGTTTAGGTTGAACTGCAAACCTTTAATTTTTTGCATAATAGTTAATGTGTTAAGTATGAACATAAAAACTATGTTACTTTAAAGGATTTGACTGATTGAATAAAAATGTTCAAGAGCATATATGTATGCAAGTATTTGGATTATCTTTAAAACTTCTTTGATTTATTATCTTTTTCGTTATTTTTTCTATTACTCGCTCATCATCAGTTGGTCGAAGTTATTGCCTTACCGACAAAAGTAGTTGATTAAATACAATGATTTATAGTTGTAGCTGCCTTGTGATGCTTATGTTTAGGCTAAAGATACATAAATCATAATACATAAAAACAAGTTAGTTTTTGTATAAGATCACTATAAACAATATATATTTTACCTACAATAGATGTCATATATCGACATCACTGCAACCAAACTCCATAGCTCAATTTCTCACGATTGATTCATTGTTTGGGTGTGAATGTTACATGAAAATGGTTGATTACAACATGGCATACTTTATGTACCGTTAACATGACGATTCAACAAACTGGGCCTTAGTGCCTAATTTCGACCATGTTAGTCATTATATCTGTTGAAATATTCTAATCATAACAATTTACAAAAGCAAGTAAAGATCATCAAAGCATGCAGCGGAAGTATAAAAAATAATATATGTATATTAATTAACCGAATAAGAAACGCGTATCTTTTAGCAAAACAAGAATCAAACGATGATGTGATCAAGTAACAAAAACCAAAACCCTAACTTAGGGTTTCACAAAAATCGTCCCATCAACAAATCGACCACCAAGAATTCACAAGCACAAGTGCACTTGTTCTTCGTTCTTGTACACACGTACTATTAGCGAATTGAAGTGAAAAGCTAGGTTCTTGATCACAAAACAAACCAAATACTTATTCTTGAATAAAGCAAATCGAAACCCTATGGGTTGGGTGTTCGACCGCCACACACAAGAAAGAGGAGAAGGAGAAATTAGGTTTGAAGTCACCAAGATTAGGTTTAGAATGAACACAATAGGATTGTATTTATAGTTAACCAATCTTGGAGGACAAGTTAGTGTTTGGGTTGGGTTAGACCCCCAACCGATCGGCCAAAGCACCCACAAGGGGTTCTAGAACTTTCCGACTTGTAATTTCATCTCTAGTCCCTTAAGTTCACATTTAACGACCGTTAGCCAAACCTCGTTAAATATTAACCACCATTATATTTATTTCGTGAATAATAATTAATAATAACATTTTATATATTAATTATTAACATCAACTCTCATACGTAATGTGTGCGATCCCAAGTCTCGAGTTCGAATCCGGACATACTAATATTTAAATATCCATAAACCTTTCAGCTCCATGGATATTACTAAATATAGTAATGACATTGGTTTAGTCTAGCCTAACACGCCAATGCCCCCGATCAAATCGAGTATGGTTTCTGAAAACCATTTAATGATTCATCATTTTACTTATCCTTCATTACTAATACTACATTAACTATGAATATGGATCAAGTCATTTCATAAGTTAATATTCTTTCTCGTTGTATTCGATTGAACAAGATTACCAAATCATCTCGAACGTATTCCGGATAGATCTTGGGTATGGCCATACAAACATCTTGTCAACCCTACGAGGGGCCCAAATATAGTATTATGCTTTGAAACAAATTCAAATGAACAAATTTTCTTGACTACAAACATAACTCATGAACTTTGTAACATTTCCAAAATAGCCCTTATAACTACCGCCATTCGGATAGCGTAGACTATCTTACACAAATGCACTACATTCATATCGCTTATCCGGTATCTCAAGTCCGAGGATAAACACTTCATGATATACTTAATGACAAAAATCCATAAAGTATCATCATGTAAAGTTGGGATAAGTCCTATATTCAATTCATTGAATATCATGTGAATCTGGTATGTCCCACGATCAATATACTTAAAAGTATATTCTACCAAAACTCGATTTGTCTTAATTCAATGACATTCCCACATCATTGATTGACAACGGACTATTTAGAATAACATAAGTTATTCATGGATTAAACATGCAAATATAGGATATAATATTAAGTAAATGAAAAATAAACATAAACAACTATTTTATTTCATTAAAGTAATATTTGTTCATAACATCCTTTATCCAAATACTAATCACGGATCCAGATGAAACTACTAGCTAAGCGAAGTCCTATCCCATCAAGATGGTCGAGAAGTTTTCTTTTGGCAAAGGCTTCGTAAAGGGATCACCAGATTTTCATCTGTATGAACTTTGAGTAGATTGATTTCACCTATTTCGACTTGTTCTCGAACATAGTGATATCGACGAGGAAAATGTCTGCGCCTTCATGACTCCAGCTCATTGGCAAATGTTATTGCAAAGAGTTGTCACAATACATTTAAAGGTAATTCTATTGAGGGCATTACTCCGAGTCCCTAATGAATTTCCTAATCCAAACACTTCCATCGCGACACGAAGCGCCTATGTACTACCAGAATAGACATCGCAATCGTTGTTTGCTTCTTGCTCTTCCAATCAATCGCTCCTCCATTAATGACAAAGACATAACCCGTCGAGACTTCAGATCATCTTTATCAATTTGGAATGACGATCGCAAAAACTCAGAACATCAAGTTCGTGATCCGATTTCCTCCATACACTAGAAACATTTCTTTAGTAGCCCTTAGATACTTAAGAATGTTCTTAACGACTTGCCGTGTTTCACACAGGTTCGTTGATACCGATCGGTAATATTCTGCAAACGCCACATCGCCTTGTACATCTCACAAAGATACATGATAGATCCTACAAACCAAGCATAAGGAACTTTCTTCATGTGCCACCTCTTCGAAGTTGACGCGCATAGTTTATTACTTAAGCCATGTTCAACTTGCATCGCAAATATCCTTCTTGGAATCTTGCATATTGAATCTCTTCAATATTTTATCAATGTAAGCACTTTGGCTTAGTCCAATTAACCGCCTTGATCTATCTCTGTAGATCTTGATTCCCAGAATAAATGATGCTTCCCCTAAATCCTTCATAGAAAAGCACTTTCCAAAATAAGACTTTACATCTTGCAAACTTGGAATGTCTTTTCCCATGATCAATATCTCATCGACATATAAGATAAGGAAAATAACATTACTCCCACTAGCTTTTTGATACACACACGGCTCATCAAGATTTTTAGTGAAACCAAATTTCTTGATTTCTTCATCAAACTTCTTGTTCCATTGCCTTGACGCTTGCTTCAATCCATAAATGGATCTTTGAATTTTGCATACACGCTTCGGAAACTTTGGATTCACAAACCCTTCAGGTTGCGCCATATAGATGTCCTCATCTAGGCGACCGTTTAAGAAGGTAGTTTTGACATCCATTTGCCATATCTCATAGTCATAGTACGCAGCTATGGCTATAAGAATCCTAATAGCTCTAATGTCTGCTACAGGAGAAAATGTCTCCTCGAAGTCTATCCCAAAGGTTTGAGTATACCCTTGAGCTACAAGACGAGCTTTATAGGTGTGTGCATTGCCATCCATATCGCCTTTATCTTATAGAGCCACTTACTTCCAACTACCTTAGCATTTGGAGTAAGTCAACTTATCCAAACTTCATTATCTTTCATGGATTGCATTTCCCATTCATTGCAACTCGCCATTTTCCTTTTCAGGACTTATCATGGCGACTTTATAGTTAGCGGTTTACTAAGATCCCTAACAAATTTTCTCGACTTCTATGTTGAGACATAGACGCCAGTGCACGCCGTAGTCTCTGCGGATCTACGAATGGGAACCACTTCAACTTCGTGGAACGCCTGCACTTTCGTGTTCTACTTGAGGTTGGCTAGTGTTTTCGAAGGTGTTGAATCTTCTTGATCATCTTCCGGATCATAAACTCTCCCATCGAATTCATGAGATATGAGATCCTTTTCAAGAAAGTCTCCATAACTAGCAACAATTACTTTGTTTTCGTGTGGAAAGTAAAAGTAGTAACCCATAGTTTCCTTTGGGTATCCTACGAAGATACACTTATGCACCTTTGTTGCGACTTATCGCCAGAGTCACGCTTAACAAACGCCTCACAACCCCGCACCTTTAAGTAAGACAAGTTGGGAGGTTTCCATACCACACTTCATAAGGAGTCTTATCAACCTTCTTAGTTGGAACCATATTCAATATGCTAACAATGGTTTCTAAAGCATAATCCCAAAGGATAAGGGAAGAGTTGTAAGATTAAACATTGATTGTACCATGTCTAGCAATGTTCGATTTCTTCTCTCGGATACACCATTTTGTTGTGTAGTATATGGAGATGTGAGTTGTTGGACGATACCACACTCGCCTAGATAATCTTTAAACTCTTGGCTTAAATATTCACCACCTCTATCGGATCGAAGAGCTTTAATCTTCTTTCCTAGTTGCGTTCTACTTCACTCTTAAAACCTTAAATGTTTCAAAGACTTCATGTTTATGTTTAAGTAAATAAACATAACCATAACGACCGAAATCATCAAGAAAGGTTAAGTAGCTAGCACCCTTTCTTGACACATGTCTTAGTGGTCCACATACGTCAAGATGTATCACACCAAGAAGATCGAAATCCCTTTCTAAACTATTTGTAAAGGTTTCTTGGTCATCTTCCCAGATATGCAAGATTCGCATTTATCAAATGATTCATCATTGATGTCTTGCAAAAGCCCATCGTGTTGCAGCTGTTGCATGCGTTTCTTGCCTATGTGAGCAAGTCTACAATGCCAAAGAAATGAAGAATCCAAATCACCTTTGATTATTTTATTATTGATGCTAAAGACATAATTATTTTTATCAATCATATTATCATGCAAATCAATTTCAAACACACCATTTACTGGAATAACATTAAAGTAAAAAATACCATTTAAAGAAACAGAAATTCCATAATCAAGAAATGTATGAATAAAACCAATATCTTTTAACAAGGAAATCGAACGATACCCTAACAATAGAAGGTGCGAATGACAATCGTTTAAAGACAATTATTAAACCCGAAGGTAAAACTAAATCAAATGTGCCTATAGCTTCAACGATCGCATGTGCTCCATTACCCATGTGCAGTATTGATGTCCATAGGCAAGCTTCCTTGCTCCTCTAAGTCCCCGCAGTTGTATTACAAATGTGAATACCACATCCAAGATCATATACCGAGAATTTATTTTATGAGGAAAAGCAAATAATTCTATCATCAAAAGAGTACCAAGTACTAGCCACAGCATGCGATTTTTATACCTCTTATGCGCAACTCATCAAGTAGAGTGGACAATTCCTCTTCCAAGTCCTACCGGTGCGGTGATGACAAGCACGATCCTTCTTCGATTCTCACGCTTTTGAAGGGTACTTAGGTTCTTGTTGATAAGCCATAACTTGTTTTCCTTATCAACTTTACCCTTACCTTTCCTTTCTTGTTCGCTAGCGGCTTATTAGGCTTAGAAATCCTACCCTTCGGATGGTCGAACCGCAGTGTAGGGCCTTCTTGGGCAAACCTTTCTCGTAATCAATGAGCATTGCATGTACCTCATCGATCGCCTTCCCGTGCAATGCATATTGTAATTCACATCTAAACCATCAAATTCCTTGTTAAGGATCCGTTGATAAGGCCAATTTGTATGTCATTGGGGTAGACATAGTTAAGTCGCCTAGTCGGTCCATGTAACTCATCATTTCGTGCAGTTAGGCGCCATGTGTTTCCTTCTCCTTGCTTGCAACCGTAGAGCATCTATCGATCATACAACTCACAACACAAAGCTTTTCAAACAACATTTGCAATTCCTCAAGCATGAGGTTAGGAAGTAATTCTCAAACCGCTTTTGCAAGTTTGAGTTCATACTCCCAAGCATAATGAAGGCGACCTCATTATACCATGTCATACTCGGTTGCCATGCGTACCGTGCTTCAAGAAGATCATCACCGCAGTTCGTGGAGAACAAGGCGTAGTCAACAATCTAGTCTTTTGGCAACCCTCAAGACAATTACGAGTTCTCGATACCAATCATTGAAATTGCGCTACAAATAATTTCTCTCGATCAAACATAGATTTGAACGACGAGGCTAGTGCAATAGATTCAACTTTGAGCCATTTCTACGTAAAATAAAAGTTCAAAAGTTAGTACTTTCGATAAGTAAACATTCAAGAAAATAAATACCCTTTGGTCAATATTCATATTAACCATAGTATTTTCCTTGAATTTTGGATCCTCGTTATCATAGTTTCACCACATTAGTTGATCTGCTAGTGGTGAAAGTATAGAATAGGTAATCGTTGAAAAATGATAATTGACAAACAAGTTTTCAATTCCAAAAGTTATGGGATTTAAAATTTTGCCAAAATAATTAATGCAAAACGAAGCATGTTTTATCCCATCTTATCCTTAAGTCATAGATCTCACTAACTAACTTAATTGTTGTCTAATTTAGAAACCGCAAATAATTGTCGAGGTCTCACACAACAAAAAATTCACCTTGTTATTGTAATCTAGATCAAGGTCTCACATAACTAAATTACAACTTCAAGTGTTTCGTATCATTAGATGGCATAAACTTAAATTTAAAGGGTACAATTTTTGACGTGTAATCAAACTTATGTATAAAGAAGCATGCATACAACTTTATATCATAATATTTTCGAAAAACTTACATAAGATTTTAATTGCTAAGATTAAGTTCTACAAAGTTTTAATCGATGTTGAGAAACTTACAACTTTGCACTAAGATGTTTCGTACATTGAATGGTTATACTAGGTAACTCCAATCGAACTTACAGAGGGCGGAGGACCGCTTAAGTGCAAAAGCATAACCTTAGACATCCTTTCGCGCGATCGCGCACTTCTTAATTAACCCTTTATAGTTTGTTCTAGTGGATGAGTCGTTCTAACCATTTAGTACAAATCGCATCAATCGATTAAAAGTTCAAGAATAATACTTAGATAACAAATCGGTTCGCCATTATTTAGTCCATTTAATTTTCTATTCATAAAAACCCTTTTGCTTACTAACATGTCAAACAATATATAAACAAAAAGCATTTTAATAAAATTAAACACACTCAAATAATATAAACATATAACTAAACAATTTTAACATATGTAAAATAATTAGCCACATGCATAATTATTTTGATAAACGCTAATAAACAATTTAGGCGTAAATAAATGCATACATTAACTAGGGCTTTCAACTACAAGGTAGAAGAGTCACATACATCGACAAGTCGATCATGTAAGCCAAAGTTAATAGTATACCAAATAGCACATAACGAATTTTTATTAGTATAATTGAGGTCTTTCCCAATTCAATAATTATCAAATAAATAAAACATGTGTGTATCACTAAACAATTTATAACAAACAATACTCCATGGCAAAACATGCATGTTCCACCATGGATTCCGCATAACAATTATCACCCAAGATACGCATATTACATGGCACATAACAATTATTCATTAATTAACCACATAAAATTAGCATGCTACCTAGGGTTTCTACAAGTTTTACAAAATTAAAACCTAATTAATATAAATATATAAGGGTAATCGACCCATAATAAATAAAATTAGGGTTTCGAATTCAAAACCCTAGAAACCAAAATAAGCATGCAATAATCATAAAGATTCAATTTTTATGTGTTTCGTTAATTAATTACATCATATTAACGGCTCGTGATGCCACTGTTGGAATATACTAATCATAACAATTTACAAAAGCAAGTAAACATCATCAAAGCATGCAATGAAGTATAAAAGATAATATATGTATATTAATTAACCGAATAAGAAACGCTGCACTTTTAGCAAAAACAAGAATCAAACGATGATGTGATCATAACAAAACCAAAACCCTAACTTAGGGTTTCACAAAATCGTCCCACCTACAAATCGACCACCAAGAATTCACAAGCACAAGTGCACTTGTTCTTCGCTCTTGTACACACGCATTATTAGCGAATTGAAGTGAAAAGCTAGGTTCTTGATCGTAAAACAAACCAAATACTTATTCTTGAATAAAGAATCGAACCCTACGGGTTGGGTGTTCAACCGCCACACACAAGAAAGGGAGAAGGAGAGAAATTAGGTTTGCAAGTCACCAAGATTAGGTTTAGAATGAACACCAAGATTAGGTTTAGAATGAACACAATATGATCAGATTTATAGTTAACCAATCTTGAGGACAGTTAGTGTTGGGTTGGGTTAGGACCCCAACCGATCGGCCAAAGCACCCACAAGGGGTTCTACAACTTTCCGACTTGTAATTTCATCTCTAGTCCCTTAAGTTCACATTTAACGATCGTTAGCCAAACCTCGTTAAATATTAACCACCATATATTTATTTTCGTGAATAATAATTAATAATAACATTTTATATATTAATTATTAACATCAACTCTCATAATGTAATGCATAGAATCCCAAGCCTCGAATTCGACCAACATACTAATATTTAAATATCCATAAACCTTTCAATATCACAGTGCAACGTTTCATCACGCTAGAAAATTTGAAAATTATTTCCCTCCGCAAACTAGCACAACTTTACAATAAACCCACGATAAATTAGAGTTCAGGTTCTACATTTGTACCTTTCTTTGAACATCCTTTGAGTCTTTTTCTGGAGCTTTTTCCGCTTTCGGTGTATTCCATTACGTTGGTAAAAAATTAAACCATATATTTTGAACATGAACAAGTTATCGTGCGTTATAAAGACGAGTTAACATTTGTAAATAACTATAACTTACATTAAACTATATATATAGAACATTCTTAAGTTATCGCTATATGAAAACATATTGTTATAACAACTCATCACCTTATAAACTATCATAGGATCGAGTATGAAGTAAGCCTGACAACAACAACTAGAAGAAACGATTGTCACTTCAAAAGATGACAGGGTGTAGAAATATTTAGTAATACAGTAACATGTATCTTTCAAAAGAAAATCAACAACTCTAATAAATAACAAAACAAAAGTCTAGCAAGGATTTATTATATATACACATGCCCAATATTATATGAAGAGTGTCCCATACTTGTTTATAAACACACAACCCTCCATTTTTATTTGTAACCAACATAAACCTTCACTTTGTAAACAACTTTTAGCTCCTAAAAATGGAGCTAATGCAAGTTCAAGGTTTATTGCCTACCAGCTTCACATTTTACATCACAACCATTCTTCTAACGGTTTTTGTGATTTCCTGGAGCCGCAGGAAACAACTTCCACCAGGCCCAATGGGCTGGCCTATCATCGGCAACATGCTGATGATGGACCAACTCACTCACAAGGGCCTAACAAAATTATCCGAAAAATATGGTGGCATAATCCACCTCAAAATGGGCTTTAGACACACTATTGCAGTATCATCACCCGAAATGGCTAAACAAGTGCTACAAGCACAAGACAATATTTTCTCAGACCGCCCTGCCACGATAGCGATCACTTATCTCACTTATGATCGTGTAGATATGGCTTCATGGACTATGGCCCGTTTGGCGTCAAATGAGGAAACTTTGTGTCATGAAGCTGTTTAGTCGTAAACGGGCTGAATCATGGGCTTCAGTACGCGATGAGGTGGATTCTATGATTAAAATTACAGCTAAGAACTCGGGTTTGAGTGTGAATCTTGGTGAAATGGTGTTCGGATTGACACATGATATTATTTACCGGGCTGCTTTTGGGTTGAGTTCTATTGAAGGGAAACAAGAGTTTATTAGTATACTTCAGGAGTATACTAAGTTATTTGGTGCTTTTAACTTGGCTGACTTTATTCCTTGGCTAGGGTTTATTGACCCGGTTGGGCTTAATACTCGTTTACCTGCAGCCCGTTCTGCATTAGACGGGTTTATAGACAAAATTATTGACGAGCACTTGAAAAAAGAAAAGAAAGCCGTGGATGAAAATGTGGAAAATATGGTTGATGAGATGCTAGCGTTTTATAGTGATGAGAATATAGGAAATAATGTTGATGATTTACAAACTACAATTAAACTTACTCGAGATAATATCAAAGGCATTATTATGGTAATTACTAATTAGTACTGTAGCTTTTAAGTTTTTATGTAACGTATGTATGTTTACAAGATTAACATGACTGAAATGATATTCTTACAGGACGTAATGTTTGGTGGCACTGAGACGGTAGCTTCCGCTATTGAATGGGCTATGACGGAGTTAATGCATACACCTGAGGCGCTTAAACTAGTACAACAAGAGCTAGCTGATGTTGTTGGACTTAATCGTCGAGTTGAAGAGTCTGATTTTGAAAAACTCACATACTTCAAATGTGTTATTAAAGAGACTCTGCGGCTGCATCCACCAATCCCTGTGGCCCTCCACCAGTCAGCAAAGGCCACGGAGATTGACGGATACTATATCCCTAAAGGGACACGTGTTATGATAAATCTTTACGCTATAAACCGTAATAAAAAGGATTGGAAGGATCCTGATGTTTTTAACCCGTCTCGTTTTTTACAAACCGGGACTCCGGATTTTAAAGGAAGTAATTTTGAGTTTCTTCCATTTGGGTCTGGACGAAGATCGTGCCCAGGAATGCAACTTGGTTTGTATACTATGGAAAGTGCCCTTGCACACCTTCTTCATTGCTTCACATGGGAGTTGCCTGATGGAATGAAACCAAGTGAAATCGACATGGGCGATGTTTATGGACTCACGGCACCTAAAGCAACTAGACTTGTCGTGGTGCCAACTCCTCGTTTATTTTCTTCTTTGTATTAAAAAACTATCAAGTTTGTGACGTACACTACAACAGAAATGATCATTCTACACCTAATGTACACACATTTAGAAAGTGTGTAAAGAGTTTTTTTTTTTTTTTTTTTTTTTAGACACCACCTATCTCACAAAGATATCTCATATGCTCCAACGATACTGAAGACACAACTTCTATGTTGATAAGCTAGGCCAAGAAGTCTTTGGTTGTGTAAAAAAGTTGTAATCTATCCGCACTTTTAATTATGTACAAATTTGTTATATTTATACTTACTAGTGTGTACAAGATAAATTTTGTTCACACTTAAAAAAGTGGAACACATTTGTTAAATTTTGTTCACATTTAAAAAAGTGGAACAAATTTGTGACACCATCTTTCCTCATATAAACGCTCTGTTCTCAAGTCTAAATTTTAAAAATTGAAAGAGGATGGGATGAAAAAAGCAAAGTAAGAAATGACACTGTGAGGAAAATGATTACTTTTATTCGTGTTCTTGAGTTTTATTTTAAGTTGCAAGGAAAGGATAAGTAGCTACCCAAATTACCAATATATCCTCAAAACATTATTTACACATTACATGTGTTTTATGCAGCCAACATTACAGTTAGTTAAAGATTTTACCAACATTTAACGCATGAATCATCTATGTTAAAAAGAAGCAAATTGCGTGATATAAGCAATGATATCAGCGAGCTAATTTGTTAAATATGACATGCCATTTTAGTCTAAGATGTGTCTTATAGGGAAATGAGATCACAAGGTGCATATATTAAGAATTACTAACGAATGTCCTTATTATTTTCCAAAAAATCAAACCTTTCTAACATACAAGTATATTATTTGACAAATAGAAGTACTAGCCACCTTTATACTTCAATTGACTAGTTTGTAACAATGCAAAGTTATTAAACCAACATAAGTATCATCAGTTTCACGATTATGATCATAATATATAGCTATAAAGAAAACACACAACTATAATTGAGGTTAAGATTGTAATTTTATAAAAACCCATGATGTTAATTACTCATTTCCTATCATTTAAAAATTGACGAACAAAGTTACACACAAAAGCTCATCCTTCACTCTCTCTCACTTTCTCATCCCTATCTTTCCATCTTAAAAAACTCAAACACCCTCTTTTTATTTCTCTTCCATCTCCTTCAATTATTTAAAAAAAAAAAAAAACCTCCATAATAGAGCGTAAATGATACGTGGAGAAAATGGATGTTACACACTAATCTTCAAACTTGTTAGTGTGAACAAACATTTCTCCTGTTAATTTTTTCTCTTTACAGTTTTTTTGAATAATATGATGTTTGTTTAAATATCTTCACACTGTAATAATTTTATATACATCTATAAGTGAAAATAATTTAGTCAAGTTTTACGCACTTTTTCAAAAGGTGTGTTGAAAACAGTGTGGACACTTGACATATTTTTTGTAGTGATAGTCATTTCCCCGTTTTATACTTTTATATGAGATAGTAACGGAATGATAAAACATTGGTATAAAAGTATAACTAAACATCATATAAATCAAACTCATAAACACGATTACATGAAGTTTATTTTGTCTATCACTTGTAGGGTTTTAAATGAACTGAACATTTTATGAACTGTTCTGTAAAATGTTCGTTTATTAATTAAATAAACGAACATGAACAATAGTTTACGTTCGTTTAGTTAAATGAACGAACATGAACAAAACTATTTTCCGTTCATTTATGTTCCTAAGCGTCCAATTATGCATTTGTTAAGGTTCATTTATGTTCGTACTTTATATATTTTTTTTATACAGTTTAAAATTGGTTTATTTAAAAAAAAAAACAAACACTTATAAAACACATTATTGTATATTTTTAAAAATATTTATGTTTGTTAGTATATGTTCATGTATGTTCATTCGTTTATGTTCGTTTAATATCTTATTGAACGAAATAAACGAATATGAACAACCTTAGTTTCTTAATAAACGGACATGAATAAAAAAATCGTCCATTTAAGCAACCGTGTTCATTTATTTGTACGGTTAAAGTTAAACGAACGAACATGAATAAGGCTCCGTCCGGTTCGTCTAAGAACCGAATCACTTGTGTCTTTGGGACGTGTCGAGACAGAAACTACAAATTCGAGCAATGTTATTTAGACTCCAACACATGCCTAAACGCATGCCTAATCCATAAATCATTTGACATGTATATTAAACATTTTTTCTCCAAATTCTCACCAATCAAATCATTAAGTACATAAATAAACATAGTTATTAGGCACAACAATCATTTTTCAACTACATCATTAATATTGTTTAGAAAGATTAATCAAACCGGTTAATATTTTAGGGTTTCTAATCTCTTGCCCAAGATTTGTTAGTTATATATGTATTTGAGTTAATTAATATCAAAATGGTGATCAATTACAATTTTAAAGATCAATAAATGTTTAATAAATGCATTTTTGATTTAAAAGGAAATGTTGTAATTACGCTAATTTTAGACAAGAAACCCATATTTTATTAGACCAAAACCAAAAACCATTTCGGTTAGACCAACTTAGCATATTCTTTGATATATTTCCTTTTAACATAACCTTCGTTTAGAGGTGGCAAAACAAGGCAGGTTGGGGCTAAAACGGGCACGGGTTAAAACGCAGAGACGGGTTAGAATAGGCACGCTAAACGGCAGCAGAGCAAACTTAAACGGACACGTTATACAAATATTATCTAATCGCAATAAAAACCTAAAACAACGAAACAAATTCCTTAAACATAATATCTTATTTATATTAAAAACTTAAATATATTATATAAAAAAAAAAAAAAAAATCTTTAAACGATCGAATGTTTGAATTGAAAAAAAAAAATGTCTCACGTCAATCATTTAAGTTTTCAATGCTTATATATGCTTGTTTCAAAAAAAAAAAAAAAAATATAAATTAAATGCGCCAAATCTTTTAAAATTTACCCATTTAACACATCCTTTGTTTTAAAGGCATTTTGCCCCCTCCCTACCTTCGTTGCTCCAAAATGACATCCAACAATTTGAGAAATATCAAACAGCCTATTGCTAGAGTTTAGTCGTATTTTAGTTTTGATGTTAAACATGAATCTATTTAGCCAAAGTCAAAAGCAACGTCAATAAATTATAAATGCAGAAACTAGTGTTACAACCAGAAAAGCGACTTTATGCAACAAGTTCTCGTTTTCATACGTTATATTGATCAAAATGGGATCTGGTGGGGGCTGATCGAATTGACAGTATTGTGATATTCTTCGATATTAAATAGGGATAGGTTATAATGTTATGTGTACCTTAAAATACAAGTAATACCCTCTTTGTTTTTAATTTTTTAATCTTCTTTAATTTTTTTAATAATGTTTTTAGTGTAAAACTACCTAAATACTGAACAAAAATATAAAGTTTAACAAGTTAAAAATATTAAATTGACAAAAATAAAAACAAAATCGATAAAAAGCTATATAGTATTGTAAATAAAAAAAAAAAAAAGCGAAGAAAAAAGTGGGCGAAGAAGTTGATAGAAGGTCTAAGTGGGCGAGGGGCATTCATAGTAGACCCTATTAAATATGGTTGATCAATAAGTTCCTAAAAAACTGCTATTTACTTCAAAGTTGATAGAAGGTCTAAGTTAGATGACATAAAGGAAACATCTTTTGTTTCGTTAGAAGAATAATCCGAGATCTTTACGTTTGGTCGATTAGTGTTGAAACCCGACTCAGTGAACTCGGTGTAGAACTATAATTTTGTTCCGTGCTTGTTCTTTGCTAGCTTGTGGGTATCTTATGTTCTAGTATCCCGTCCCTCAAATAAAACAACCGTACACACAAATGTTGTACCAGGATCTCTACCTGATTTTTGGTAGCCCTCACGCGATAAAATTACCAGTGTACGTCATGGTTTGTATTTGCACCACTAATATTGGTTAAGAGTTGAGACTGTAAACGTCTCTTTAGGCCATTTCCAACCTTCTCCCAACACCTATTTTCTCCATATTTGAAGAATGAAGACATAAAAGTCATCTCCATATATTTGGATAATTGTCTAGTATCCTCTATATTTGGAGGATCATTATTTATCCTCCAAATGCTTTATAACATTATTCAATTAGTTTCTTATATAAATATATTAGATATCTTCCAAACTTTGCACTAGATACTCTATATTTAGAGGTTGGAGATGGCCTAAGCAACACTGGTGCATATTGGTCTAAATATGCTGTCTACGCTAATGCTATCGGCCTCATGTCGTCCCTGGATGAATACAATCAGTCCATATACAGGATGCCGTGTGATCACTCCATTGCCCATTGGTAAGCCTACAAATAGTCCAAATTAAGCGTTGTCACCACCACTACACACTTATATTGCACATTCTTCTTTCTGTGTCAGTTGGCTGACTATGGCATAGATATGAAATCAGATACTTATACTTTTAATAAATGTAACCCTATTTGTAGATGCATTAAGGCATTACTACAACATTTCTTTGTGTTATTCATGTGTTCAGCCGAATATCATATTTTCTAGAACGACAACTTTCTTACACATATATATCACCCATCTCATAAATGTTGGAAAATAGTTCTGAAAAGCCAACTAAAATGGCTACCATTTATTATAACTTGAACTTCAAACGAGAGCAACAGATTCTTGGTCTAAATGTTACATATACATTTCTATGCCATAGTAATTAGTTTTATGATGGTTTGGTACAAACTACAAAGTTAGTCTGTAGTCATGAAACAGAATTCAAAATTTTAGCAATCTTCATTGTGTTAAGAGAAAGTGGTATGCGGTTTACAAAGCAACGAAAGATAAATCCCACTATCCCAGTTTAGGCCAACAGTATGACAAGTTTCAAATGCTACATGCATCATATGTACTTGCGCTTGTGAAAGAACTTCAAGATGTTAAAATAAGTGCAGCATAAAAGGGCAAGAATCACTTTCATGGTTACAATTAGTATAGTCATGCTACATTTCCATTACTTGATCACGAACAAATAAAACGCGTGAAACCAAAGGGAATCAATTTTTCTCTATGTGTTAATGCTAATCTTTACAATTAGCAAACATAACAGTTTACATCAGTATACGCAGCACGGCCAAACCGACTGCTGAAATTGAGACGAGGGTACCTATGCAGTACTTGATCACATCGTATTTGGCTGCTTCCAACTGGGCCCTTAACGAATGAATTTCCTGGTTTCATAGAAAAATTACAGGAAATATAAAGTCAGCTATTTTGTTAAAGTCGGCATCTTGGCACATGTGTGGAATAAGAAAGGGCATTCTAAACTCACTCGATCAAGTTTGTTTGTGAGGTTTGCAGTTTCTTGGTTTTGGTTTGCTAGTTCATCACGAATTCTCCTGCATTCATTGATCACTAATGAAATCAGATTGGCTCTAAGACATTTACAGAAGACAAGTAGGTTCTCTTTGCATTTGAATTTTCACACTTTGTTCAAAATCTGGGTTCTTATGAACAACGGTTAGTTTGTAATGAGAAAATGAATGGCAGATCAAAAGTGAAATCAAAGATTAAATAGTAAAGAAAAATGTTTCTCGTTACCCCTCTCAAGATTCAGGTCCAGACGCTGTCCGGCAGTGACTT
Organism: Chrysanthemum lavandulifolium; assembly: GCA_022545495.1. Taxonomy (NCBI): domain Eukaryota; kingdom Viridiplantae; phylum Streptophyta; class Magnoliopsida; order Asterales; family Asteraceae; genus Chrysanthemum; species Chrysanthemum lavandulifolium. The sequence goes on from CM040245.1 coordinate 127,070,628, forward strand.
TGTCTATTTCATACCTGTGTCACAATCAAAATCAGTATTTCTATGTTTCAAGTACAGTTATGAATTTAATTAACGATCTGACACTATTATAAAGGAGTTTGAAAGTTGTATGCTGCAAAAGTTAATTGAATCAATATTCATTTACACATACCTCAATTCACTGCGCATCTTCTCTATGTCATTCCTCAATTTTTCAGTCTCACGTTGCAACAGTGAGAAATGATTTTCCTGCAAAAGAATTAAAAAAAAAAAAAAAAAAAAGAAGAAAAAACTTCATCTAACTGGACAAAGATTTTGAAATATAATTTGTCAAAGAAACAAGCAGAAAAACAATCCCCTAAATGAACAGGTGGTGTAACTCCTGCTAGAAATATAGGCACTTTTTGGCAAAGTGTCAACCCAAAAAGGCCTCTTTGCTCCCATTAATCCATTAGTAGGCATCGTAAATGACCAAAGATTACACCAGCTTTTAGCCCAACTCATCTAATTAATCACTACTATGCCATAGAAAAATAATCCTATTGTTAACAAGTTCTTGTAATATAAATTTTGAGAAATTGATAATTAACAGCAACCTCACAATATGGATGTATATAAATTATCCAAATAAAAGCTATTGAATAGAAAAACAAGAACTAATTTTCAAGACCAAACAAATGAGTACACATTTAACAAAAGGCATAGAAGAAACTATAGTGGAGTTCAGAATTGTTTTTGAGAGTAATAAGGTGTAGGAGATAAGGTTTGTATGTGCTTTTAGAGTTTGAAGTTGTGATAATTCGATAATCACATCTGTGTTTTGGCAAATTATAATTCATTTGAGGATGTAGATGGAAAATGACCCTTATGTGAAACAGTTTTGTTGCAGCTACTCCTAAACTGGTTATCCAAAACTATTCTTTAAGCCCTAAATAATCAGAACCAATTTAACTATAACTATGAGCAACTATTGACATTGACTTATGAACTCCGTGAGCAACTATTGACATGTACGATAAGATCATTGCACATTTGCACCAACTCAATGTCTCAAAATACAGGAGGATTCAAATATTCAAGAGTGGACCTCATTTTAATCACTTATAAGTAAATCAACGATTCAAATTTACATATAATATAACAAAATCATATCCATTAAACAAATTAAAGGTAACCTACGGTCTCCATTAGTATCATACAAAATGCTTCCTATCACGTGTTCAAAAGCATTTACAGAACAAAATTCCCAAAGTCCACTTGAAACCAACTCTTCAACCTTAATAACTATTCAACTTCATTACGAAATATTCAACTATAGTCCTAATACCAAGGAAATGCTTGAAAAAGAAAGAAACGGAAAAGCTAATCACCTGAGAGCTTTGTACTTGAGACTTAAATTTCCCAAATTTCCATCTTGTGTCATCTCAATCTAAAACCAATAATACAGATGTAAGTTTAATCACCAAATAACAATATATTGAATCAATGAGAATGTAATATGTAACAAAAGAAAAGAAGAAACAAACCCTTTGCATTTCACCCTTGGAAACAAAAGACTGAGCCACATTTTCCAGACTATCATTCAAAACCTCAGTAATTGCTGATGTTATCGCCTCGCTTGCTTTGAAGGCACACCTTGTCCTTCTAATCTTCTAACCTAAAATCCATTAAAGAAATTTCAATTTCAAATTTGCTACAACCTAAAAGTCTAGAACAAAATTATCAACCTAAAATATCTCATCAAAAGAATCATCAATCACTTTCACATTTGACGGCAAAAACCGATACTACATTTACCTAATTCATTTCAAATTCTCAACAATTTACATTAACCGACATGATTTCATAAATTCCATATTCACCAAAATCCAAGAATTAGGGAAAATCAATTATCCATTAACGTATAATCATATTTCAGATTAATCAAAAACCTAATTAAGTTTAGGGCAAAATCAAAACTAACTGCATTATCCTAAATTTATAAAAACACTAGAATCATCAATATAAATACTTACAAGTGCTAAGGTATCAACGAGAAATAAGCGCTTGCCGTTAGATTGAACAAGTTGTGAAATCTGTCTACAATCAACTTTGTTACTATATAACCAAGATGAAGATGATGACGTTATTGATGAAGATGATGATGATGTTGCTGACGTGGCAAAGGTGGCTCTGAAAAGCGATGATGAATGAGCGGATCGGAGTCTAAGTCCGGCCCGAATACATGCGGCCATTCCTTCTATTATTAATAATAAAGATTTCGATTCCTTTTGTAGATGATTCTTATAAATTTCTTGATTATCAAAACAACAAGAAGAACAAATTTGATTGATTGGATTGTTTTGGGGTTTTATTGTTGGTTTTATTGGGAAACGTGAAAAAATAAATGGTTTATTGATTTTGATAGATGATGATTTTTGGTTGTTGATGATGAAGACGTCCGTACACGTTTTTGTTTTAAAAAAAGTAAAAAATAAAAAAAAAAGAAGCGCCCACCGTGGGGCTCGAACCCACGACCACAAGGTTAAGAGCCTTGCGCTCTACCAACTGAGCTAGACGGGCTTCTTGCCATCTTATCTGTGTGTTACTTTATTTCCTATCCTTTACAAGTAAGCAAAACATTATTAGTACCCAAAATGATCTACTGTTCAAGTTATAGTTGGCTCATTAATTCATGAGAGTATTGTAAGACATAGTTGGCTCATTAATTCATAAATTTATCTATCATTACTTTTATAAAAAAGCATCATAGAAACGCTATAACTATAGCCTTTTTTTATTATTTTTAAACCTATTTTTAACTCTTTATAAATAAAACAAAGTATCATGTAAACATCATAAATATGAGCAATCATAAATGTATGCACCATAAATATAGCAATGTTAATGTATGCAACCATCAAATATATTCTTAGTGGTGTATTAACCAATTTTAGTAATGTACAAATCTTTTTTTTTTTTTTTTTTTAATACACTTATACAAATGATCCAATAAGGAATAACTTCTTGACAGTCGATTTTATTTCAACCAAACCCTTTGACCAATATAGAAAAGAAAATCGACTCTCCATTTTGATCTTTTCTGTATAATTATCCTACTGTTGTGCCCAATTACTCGTTTTAGCTTGTTAATGTATTGACTAACTTGACACAGTTGACAGTATGTCAAGTCCACCCTCCTGCAAACTCGAGCAATCTAAACAAAGTCATTATCTATGGTTTTCGGTTAGATCCTCTCCTGCAGTCAACTCGAGCAATCTAGATTCTAGTATTCAACTTAAACAAAGTCTTTAATCTACCATTAAATTTAATCCATGAGGCCAACTTGACTTCACGCTAACTTGAGAGGATTTGAATCCATGGTTTTCATCATGAAGTCGTTCACACTATGACATGTAAGTGCTTCATCCTCCTTTCTTATCATGGCTGTTGCAGTTCAGACCCACATGATTATTTGTCTGGTCGTAAAAGTTCCTCTCCAGCTGAATGTTTTGCTACACTAAGAAGCCGGTTATTGCTAAACCAATTGTATCCTAACTAGAACACAGAATGTTCCCAAAAGCTTAATGGAATTGATGCATTATTTCCCAAGTATTCTCAACCATTGTGCGAGCCTTGCAGGAAATATGTTCAATAAATCACATGGGACAACCACTACATACGTTCAAATGACAACGATATACTGATCATTGCAAATAACAAACGAAATACTAAAGGTGGCACGTACACCTGTTCACTCTAAGCTGTCAAATACTATATGTTCTGTTGAATACAATATAACAAATTGTTGCCAGATACTTTAAACCCAACAGAACAGATTATATTTGATACCAATCAAACAGTATAGAAGAAACTAGTCACGATTATTATCATAAGATTTTAAATAATATCCTGTAATAATATACAAAACAAAATTTAACTTGACCCTCATTTCTGCAACTACAGAGTCGGTGTACAAAAACAGTATTAGGATGCACACAACCATATTTTAGTGTTCAAACATTATGAAAGCACATGAGAAATTCTGCATCCTCAAAAGTAGGCACTTCATAATTCTTGATGTTCTTTTCTTTTTTAAAATTCTTGATCCCACAAAATCATATCAGCTGATTCGGTGTTCTTGGGTATGGATAAAGAATGTCCATTCCTGGATCGTTATTCAGTCAATCCTTCTTACTTTGGTCGTCTTCGATAAGGATACAAAATGTCATCGACACTTTCCTTTATTTGATTACCAACTTTGCACATTCTTTGCCACCCTGATGCAACTACAGTTGCGTTTCTTGTGAATCTGTTTACAACAAGAGGAAGTGAAACTACAGTTAATGAAGATTAGGAAAATGATAACAATTAACTTTGATATTTAAAGGTCACATCTTTTACTTTTAGTTGATAGTTTTCTTTGAATTTATCACATTTCTTGAAAGGTTTAAAACGCGCAACATTTGAAAGCTGAGAATTCGCTTTTTGGCCTCAAAACTCAACTGCCACTTATTTTTATTTTTTTATTTAACAAAAAGGAGCATTAGAAACCATAGACACTAATACTTGCCTGCTAAAGAAATCATCGGCTGCAGATTGACCTTGTGCTGGCCTGCTTACTCGTGGTTGTGGAACAGCATGGGTATCTTCAAAAAAGAACAATGCATTAGTTTTGTTATACTTACGAAGTGAACAAGTGAATAACCCAGCGAAGAACAGGTGATATGTCCACACAAAAATCAAGATCAAGTATTGAACGCAATAATTTAGCAATAATTTAGCAATAGATACTACGACTTGAGTATATTTACTTATTTGGGCGTAAGTTTTGACATTCCAAATACAATAACCGCTTCATGAAGTACAGGTACTGTGAATTATTGAAATTATGAAGTACTTTCCACTCCCACATGATATAATAAAGATGATAACAACGATTCTCTAATAATGTGATATGTATATCACAAACATATAGCGTGAATGTTTTGACATTCCAAAATCGAGCGAGAATTGCACATTCCACCATGATTTGTAATCAACTGTTAAGTATGTTTCTATATTGTATATATTCAATTAAACAAATTGATTTATAATCGACTGTTAAGTATGTTTCTATATTGTATATACAGTTAAACAAATTGATTTTAATGTCCGGGTTGCTTTTAAATTTACATTTATGTTATAGAACAGAAATAAAAGAGAGTGTTTATATTTAGGTGATACAGTAAGGGTAAAATAAGGGCAAAATAGTCTAAACATTTTAAATTGATTATTATTGGGATTTTTAGAAAGGATGACAAATAATAGAATTTTAGAGTAAGCATATCAAATAATATTATTAGTGTGAGTCTTCTCAAATGTCATTGGTCACTAAAATGGCATCTACCAAGAGATCACGCGTGATAGCCTATAACAGGTGGTCAGAAGAGCTCAGAACAAATTAGTAACTGATCCTAATTAAATACTTTACCTTTGTTATGAGCATGAGTAGGAGCAGAGTTGGCATTAGTAACTTTTCTGTCGACCAAAACCTGCCACGATTTGACTACATGTGAGTGAAGGTGTTATTGTATTTGTATAACAAAGCAATGACGAATGAAGAACTAGCACTACATGGATCAATCATATGCATATCAAAAGGGTAGCGTATATGCAACATGCACCACAGCTGCCTCAGGCATAACGCACATCATTATAACATTTAACAGAGAGAGAGAGCACCTCGATCCCGACACAGACTGGCAACTCCTTTTCTGATTCTTGTGCATCACCATTATTTTCATATCTGAATAAACAGAGTAACCAACACAACCGTATCTGAAATCAGCAAGGCTCCTACCCTCTTTGAAGCCTCCATCTCCGATTCTCCAACATAGTAGCGAGGTACTAGTCACAAGAGTTAAAATTAAGGATCCAAGACTTATAAATTAACAAGCAGAAATATCTGTATGGTACAATCCAAAACTTTAAAAAGCTAGCAAAAATAAAGATAAAAGAGTGTTCCAAGACTGATTAATACATAATGCACAGCAAGATAATCACAAAGCCATCAAAGGTACAACATTTTAATCCAGTCAAAGTTCAACATTCAATGGTTATATCATTTGTTAAAGTTATAACTACCAACCGCTAGTGTAATAGGATAGTATTATCATGGTATTTTCCTCGTAAGAAACTGATAATATTAATTATGAAAACTGTCATTCATGCATTTCAAAGCCATATATAAACTATTATGCACACCAAGGAGCTAATTCATACATTGCGCCTTGTGCGACAATGGAACAAACGCAAAAGCATACTTGGCATAAAACCATTACATTGACACAAACAAACATTCTGACATGAAAGACAGAGATGGAGTAACCTCTGAGAATACAATCCAAAAAGATAACTTTGCCTACATGCCGTTTCCAACCGAACCGGATCAAGTCATGTTTAGGCCATCAGGTAACAAGTTGGTTCTTGCCCAAAGACACTGCCTAGGCTACTAAATGAAGTCTTAATTTCTCCTAGCGACACCAACAAACCCATGACAAGTGCCTAGTTATTATAAACTTACAAGGAAGGAAATTGCCATGACTGTTGCTGATGGCCTTCTGTCATGGATACCTAATGAGGACAATGTTGCCTAGAGAATATAATGATCAGCAGATTGCTTAAGATTTTGTCCATAGTCCATACAAACTGTCTAGAGAGACTATTTGCCATTGATTTCTTATTCTTTATAAGCATCTTGAAACCCTCTAATTGCCATGTCTCTCAACAGATAAAAGATGATCACGTTGAATGGCATTTCAATTCCAGTATGCAATTCCAAGTTAATCAACTGTGAATTGCAGATAGCCACAAAATCATACAATTCAACGTGTACCCATTAATTTTTTGCTGGACAGAGTAAAGGTAAGAACGTATGATTCAGTACCAAAAAATCATGGAAGGGACAACAGTAAAAGCTATGACTCAAATCGGCATCAAATCAGAACACAGAAATAAAAAGGAATGGTATACTTTTTTTGGTAAGGCTACAAACGTAGTTTAGCTGACATATCAAATACTTCATCTCAAAAAGTGTGTCCACTAAGGCACAAGGTAGTTAAAGGCGAAAGCGACCTTGAGGCGACATGCCTTGCCTAGGGACTAATTCGAGAGGTGACACAAACGCTTTTTATGTTAGACACAAACGCTTAATTTGGCTTTGCTACAAATCGTGGAGGGTCGACTAGCGCCTAGGCGGCTTTTACAACACTGTAGTGGATATAATATAATAGTGTCTAACATAGACAGAATGATTATAAAAGCTAGAGAATAGATGAGAGGCTTGGGCAGGGCTCTGGCTACGAGCTAAAATGCAAATGATACACGCCTAAATGCAAATTAGTTAGTATTTCCCTAACACCTTAGAAAAATGAAAGTGTTACCTAAAAATCAACGTTTCATCCTTTTTTCTAAACGCCTTACCATGTACGGTGTGTTTGGCAAAATGGCAGACTAGCAGTAAAATTTCTATGTTTGTTAACATAGCTGCAGTTGTGATTATAATGTGTAAACAGCTCCTAAATGTTACTTAATGGAGCTTTGGAAAAGGAGCATTAAGAAATAATATATAAAGCAACTTACTGCTTGCCAAACGAGCATTACACACTCAACACTCATCGCTCCTAAATGCTTTGCGCCAAACACACTTTGTAATGTGGTAGGAATATATATTTATTTTTTGACGTCACAATCCTAAACAAAACTAAAAGCAAAACTAATCAATTAGCAAACGCACAAAACTGTGGGAGAAGATAATTGAACTGCAAACAACTTGAAAAAAATCTTCCTAACTATTCGCAAAACTAAATAAACTTTACATCACAAATAAACCTATTTGCCCCAAAAAATGGAATTAATCTAACCTAATAGCATAATTGAACTCTAGGCAAACAATTAAAGATGAAGGTAAGTAGTAAATACCTTTAGGAAGGAGCGCGTGAAACCGACGCAGAGAGGTTACGGTGATTGGATTTGAGAGAGGATGAATAGTATAAGCATCCTTTGCATGATTTGCCTTTTCTAGATGCACCTTTTTCATTCAACAAATGTAAATTCTTATTGTTTTCATTTTCCGTAGAGCTAGGGTTTGCTACTTCTTCACCTCCTTCTTTCATTTGTTGATTTCTGATTGACGGTGATTTTGGTTCCGATCGGAGATGACGAAATTGGGAATTTCAATTGAAAATGCCTTTTAAAGCTTTTGCTTGGTTAATTGGGAATTAAGCAAAACTTTTTTTAAGAGAAAATAAAAATCAATTTTATAAAGATATTTAATCCAATTTAAAAAATAATAATAATAAATAAATAAAAAATAAAATTCCCAAACTGGTTGGTTGAAAACTAGCAAGGCTCTTGCGAATTTTTAAAATTTAGCAGGATGAACTTTTGCTAGTTTTCGACTTTTTAGTTAACCTTGTTAGTTTTATGAGTATAATGATTTTAAATAATTGAGTATCTCATGAAATATGTTTATAAAGTTAGTTATTTTTGTTATTTTCCTTCTTTAAAAACTTCACTTGTAAACTTTTGAAACCAAACTGATATCGAACTGGTTTTTTTCATTTTCTTGTTTAACCGATCAAATTTGTTTGTCGAGTTCTCGCTCAACTGGTTGAAGTCGGCAATTCGTTCGCTTTTAAAACAATGTCTAAAGCTATTCATATAGATAAAATTCTTTAAAAAGCCTGTTTAGCGCGGTCGGTTTAATTAATCGAGCCTAAATATCGATTCAATTACCAAAAACCTGTTTCAGGCAAAAGAGGTGTCTCACTCGGTGATACAAGGCATATTTCGCGAAAATAGACGTTAGCAGCAGTACTTATTTTGTTTTATAAAAAATGTTTAGTATGATAGCTATATCTAAATTTTAATATGTAAATGAAGTAAAAGTAGCATTAGAAATTGAAAGCTTGTTTTAATAACGTCATAATTTTAATGATGGCTTTAACCTCTTGTTGTCGAACAAGATTTTTATCAAAAACAGTAACCGTTTTAAATACTTTGAAATGCTTTGCACCAAATAGACTTAGTCGTATCGTGAACTCGCTAGGGCAATTGAAATCCGGTTGAACAGTTACTTGTGAGCTACAAACTCGTTACACGGCATCTAATTTGTATTTATTTTGTCACAAAAATAAGGATCCGGTTACTCGGTTAGGTATGTAACACTTTTTGCATGACCTAATGTTGAATTAGACCTATAATATTGGGTCACAAAGTAACTATAAACATTGAATCAAGCGTTTAAAACAAAATATTGAACAAATTTTGACTTTCATGTTTTTGCTTTGAAGAGCTAATTTATGCTAAATAGATACGAGTATTTAACAAATGTTAAAAGCATAATCATCATAATGAATAAAAGGATTTAAAAGTAAATCTTCGAACAAGTTTTCTTTTAATGCAAAAACTAAGGCATTAAAAAAAGAATTAATTTGCACATTTTCAAAAATGATTGAGACACTCTATTTATGCATTAAATACTTGTACAATATTAATATTGTGTTTCAACTGTTTGTACATATGAGTGTCCCGATAATATTTTAGAGTGTGCAAATCACCTCCCTCAGAAAATGGATGTGTATTTGGTATTTGTTTGAGGTGTGATAATCGACCTTTGATGAGTTTGATGGGGTCTGAGTCTCTATCGTTGAAAATGGATGAACCTTTCACTAAATCAATATTTTACATAATTAAATATGTTAGTATCTAAACTTATGTCTAAAACTACATGTAAATCATTTATTGATGCTAAGCAGGGGGCTCATTGGTGCTAAGCAGACGCCACTATCTCGTAAACCAATCAACTAAGAGTGCGTTTGGTACATGCCTATGAGAATGATGGAATGAGTTTCATTCCAAATAATGATATTTGTTTAATAAATCTTTATATCCAATATGACAATGATAAAGGGATATATTCCATATTACACATACCACTCAAAAGAGCAAGCTATGAAAACTATCATACATGAGGGCCCACCTAATATCCAAACTCATACCGATTATGATTCATGAAAACATACAAAATGCACCCTAAGAACATACATGTTTAGGCATAAGTTTAGACATACATTTAATCATGCCAATCATTTCTCTTTAATATATTTCCAAGTCTTCCTCCTTGCTTGAATAAAGTTTTCAAGAAACCATTAAAATACAGTCTCACAAACTTTCCCGACAAGAGGAACAAACCTATTGTATTATCTTTGATGGGTTTGGTGAAAATGCAGGCACCCCAAGCGCAAGCAGACCTTGATATTTCAAACGTGCACTTGTTTCCTTGTGGGGAACTTTTGAGTTTAATTTTGTCTCAGTTAGTTAAACCACGTGCTTTGCACACGAGGCAGACTAACATAGTCATTTGAGGCCGAGGATGGCACTCAAAAGTTCTTCACATAGACGAATGCACTTTCAAAATATCAAAAATTGACCCAGCAATTTCACTATAACCACGAGGATGACGAAGAGTGTAAGTTACCTGAAGTTCATATCATATTTTGTCCCCAAAGAGAAATAAACAAAATAGCATTTGTACAGAAATGGGAACTACTTACTCAATAGTTTACAAAACATATGCGACTCAATTTACATAATTAAAGTCGCATAAAGTATATTATAATGTTATTATCGTCGTTTATTTAGTATATACTTTAGAATACAAGGGTCATACTATATCATCAACCAAGCTGGCTTATGTTGTTCAAGTTTTATATCAACAAGCCTCTAGTGTTAACAGAAGCAAAAATTCTATGGAGAGACGAAATTACACAAGACAAAATTTGGGGCAGACAAATGTTAAATATGAGTTTATATTCAAAAACTTGAACATGCGAACAAACTGTACACAAACATGAAGAAAGAGCCATCGACTATATAACAACCTCATGCCAATATGTACCATTCCTATTCCTTAAACCTTTGGTTTAACTGATTTTGGTGTAGCAGCACTGCTGCAACAATCTTGAACGCACCTTAATCCTTGGTGGGTCTTTTGGTGAAAACAGGAAAATACGATTCTAATTCTAGACGATCCAGTATCTCCTGTGTAGCCCATAGGTAAGATGAGTGGCCCTCAATGATTTCTGTAACATCAACCTGTTGACACAACGTATAGCTTAGATTTGTTTTGGCAGGCATTTCTTATTAGTTTTCTTTTACTCTACTTTTCTATAAGTATTAAAGAAGTACAAAATATTTGTTTTGGCATGTTAGATCCAAGAAAAGTTTACAAATTTCTGCAGATGCTGGGAAAATGAACATGCAATGAGATTGAGATTTCAATCCCAATAAAACACAACGCGTATCCTTTTTTTGACTTCCAATGAATTTTTAAAAGCGAGTTTTGTTCTAAAAGTTTTAAACATAAACGTTGTCAAACGAGAACTACAAAGCATGGGAAGTTTATATCTTGCTTTTTGCAAGGATATAAGATGTCACACATATTTAGCATGTAAAAGAAGTAATAACCAATTCTGAACTTACATTCTCGATTCCAGGAACATTCACAGACTGGATTCCAGCTAACCCTTGACTAAGGAGACTGTTCAAAGACATAATTAAATCTTAGCAAAAACTTGAAGGTTTGATCTAGTAAATAGATATATGTAAACAACTACACTACATGTGCACAAATGTAAGGAGAACGCAACATTCACAACTATGAGTGGTGTTGAGACAGAAGGTGCCCAGTACAATGGTTTGTTTTGCATAATTTGTCTAAGAGTTCGGTGTTCTATTTTCGTTTTCCAAGATCAATGATCTATTTACATCAAAAGGCAAGTACGATGATTTGAAAGTTGATAATTGTAACTTATATGGTGTGTAACCAGATGAATGTACATTTCTTCATATACACACATAACAAGTAGTATTATCCATGTGGAAGATAAGAATTTGCATAATGATCAACATATTAAAACTGCAAAACATTCCTATTCAGTATGCAACAGAAAAGATAGAATGCTGCGAGTCATGGAAGATTCGCTTGTACCTGGCACGAAAGGCTACTCCCAACATCCAATCATTTGTGGAATAAGCATTTATGAATCTGCCAGAAACTACCTGCAAAATGGGTTTTCATTATGCATGACAAAAGAGCTATATAAAGATATGACGCCAACATAATTTTAGTATTGAGGAATAATGAATTATTTGTGAGTGTCATCCAAAAATTTTATTGATACCTTCCTAACAGCTCCCCAATTTTCACCTTGAATAGCAACAGGGGCGCCAAGTAAAACCACTCTTTCTACAAGTCCATCTGCAAAGTCAATTACAGTTGTGCATGAATATCTCTTAAGCAAGAACAGCCACGACATGAAACCTGATTTATCAGAAATAACTGCTTACCATTTCCAGTTTCAGCCAGATGTTGAAGACATTTGAAGATAGCACGTGCTCCAAGTGAGAAACCGACAAGCGTTACAGGCCTATAATTTATAAGTACCCAATAATTAAATCCAAGATTTTATCTAACAATAGTATGGTAAACTAAAACCAGAACTGAACTTATAAGAGTTGTTAAAGGATGCCTTAATGGCATAACGTGATATTTATTGTACCTGTTGCCTTGTAATCCCTTAATCAACACTTCAGCAAGCAACTTTCCGCCTTGTCAGATCTGTGAGAAACTGAAAGTTTAATATCGGGATTTATGTGGAATTAATGGAATGCTACTGTCCCGCTAAAGTTAACGCTGGTTTGGTATGTTCAGTTAAGAAAGTCAAACCGAGTCTTTTCCCGGCTTATCAATACAAGGGCATTATTTAGATTTCTAAGACTATGAATATCCATAATTGATGAGAACTAGCACCAGTATAGCCTATCAGGAATAACTGATTTCAATCATAAATATGTGTTGTTTAACCATAAAGTCAAAGAAGAAACTTAATTTGAAAAGGGGAGATCAAAATTGTAAAATAATAAACCTGTTCACAGCAATTGTCCATTTGCTGTCAATAATATCCGTTAACCAAAGTAAAGTTGCAGGCCAGGCAAAAGCTGAGAGAAAACCGCTTAATACAGTCATCATCGCACCTCGTCTCATCAATTCCATTGCAAGTGCTGCATATAGTTAAAAGAAATGAGTATATCTCCAATGATGTAATTGGTGCATTATCTATTTTTTTATATTGATTTAATTACTTGATGAAAGCCAATCCTGAATGGCAGTGCTTACGGCATACAGATGCTTAGATTCCCATTGTAGTGCATATCTGAGAAATTGTAGCCGTCAGGAAACAAAAATCAAATCAACATAAACAATTACCAAACAGTTTATGAAAGTCTAGTTACCTTTCCATGTTGTCAGTTTGCCCTTCCCAAGGCCTAAAAAAATCTCGCTCCTCGAATACAAATCCCGAGACCAATATCTCAACTGCCAACCTCTGGTAATAAAAGTTCTATAAGAAAGTTTCCTCGCAATGTACAGAAGAAGAAAAAAAGAACTCACGCCTTGGTTATGGTTTTCCCCTATGGCTTTAAACTCGAACTCATCAACGCTTCCTGTCCTTCTAGCCATTTTTGTCCCAGTAAGTCCCGCTCCAGCAGCTGCAACAATTTAAATGTTAGCCATCAGGAACAGTACTCAATTAAAGACCGTGAATTCTTATACATAAACTAAAAGATGTGATTTTCTTCACCTCCAAATGAGGCAGCGACTGCAACAGAACCTGCAACACTTCCTGCAGCGGTTGCAACAGCAGAACCCACCGCTCCAATTACTGGTATAATTGTCCCCAACGTAGGAGCTAAAGCACTAAATCCAGCAGCGATAGCTGGAGCAGCTAAACCTGTTACAGACAACACAGGTGGTAAAATACCATGTCCCATTTACAGATGACATTAAAGTGCACAAAAGACTTTAAAAAATTGAGATATCATACCACCAGTAATCGCCATTAAGGTTCCACCAGTTATAGCAGCAGCTCCAATGATACCTCCACGTTTCCACTTGGTCCACTTGCTTTTGGGCTCTTCTTCCTCTTGTTTTGCCTCTTCTTGTTTCAATATAGCCATTGCAGAGCAAGCAACAATGATCTCGATTGCTTCCTGCAAAAACAAAACCGCCCTTTATATAATATAATAAAATAACGGAATGCATATGCATCATATTCATTTTCACCAAACAGAAACACAAACCATTTTAATCCATTTGATGTCAAACCATGTTGACAGCAACCGCAAAGCAGCACGGTGTCGAGCATCATAACCTTTCGCTCGTTTCTTAGATTTACTGTTATCTTCAGGTATATCTGCCAGACAAGCTGAAAGAAGCTGATATAAAACAGTCACTTTCCTTCCATAACTGAGCATTTTCACCTCTTCATTTACTTTTTCTTCAATGTCACTGTTGGATGCAATAGGCACTTCATTGGTATCAGTTGACTTGCAATTCTTTTCCTTCATTCCAAAGTCCTCATTTGTGGAATCTTTTTCATGCTCGTTTTTTAATTCCTCATTATTGCATTCTTTTTTATCTTCATGTTTGTGGTCCTCAATTTTGCAATCTTTTTCGTCCTCATGTTTAAGATCATCCTTTTTGTAATCTTTTTCTTGCCTGTTTTCAGAATCCTCATTTCTGCAATCTTTTTCATGTTTGTTTTCAAATTCCTCATTTATTCCAACTTTTTCATGCTCAATTTTAATGTCCGCGTTTTGGAAATCTTTATCCAGCTCTTTTTTAAGGTTCTCAGCTTCTTCAGGCTTTGCTTCATTAGTGGCAAGCTTTTCCTGCAGCTCATCAGCGTATGCACGTTGCTTCTCTTTACTTGACATGTAATCTTCGGGGGTTATCTCTATGCTTGCCACCATGGCATCGACAGCATTTGACAAAGCAAGTTCTTGATCTGAGGTTTCTTCAGATACATCGTCACTATCTTCTGCCAGTAGTCTTAGAAACTGTCATAATAAAAATAATGGTGGTCAACTACAATACATGTTCCAAATTTATAGTTATGTGGTTTACATCATGTCCAAATAGCATCAGGGGATTCAAGCATAAAAGATAATGGCTGTAGAGTAAATAACATAAGAATGATCTTGTAGGGATGAACATATGAACGCCAGGTATGTGTGATTAGGAGCTCATAAGTTATCCGTATTTAAAGGAAACCATATTTGTCTGGTGAAGTATTTAGACAAGTATAATAAAGTGACATACCGCCCAATATGTTGACTTGGACAAGAACCACCAGCAGTTTCCTCGAGGCCTGACCAGGCTGAACTATTGATATCTAGAAACCTGTTATTGACATAAACGTAATTTATAAATCGTCATCACTGCTGCATACTATAGAACCATTATCTCTTAAATTTCACATTATATAGGAGTTGCAGTATATAGGCGGAATTGAAAATTAAAGATGGAAAAGATAACAAACATAATCAGCTAAAATACGTCTGTCTATAAACATTTGAACATCGGTGGCCTTGCAAGAGTATCCAAATTACTTGGTGACGGTGTTTCAGATAAATATGTAAAACCGATTCATGTGATGTCACAAGTAAGAGCAACAAACACTGATAATGACAAATGCAGTTATGCAGACCATTTCGAATAACAATGACATAAACAGAGTAGAGCCTCAGACACAGTAAAAGCTCATGTGCATTACGCATATACAATATAACTTCACTTCACAAGCAGACGCATGCCCAATACTGGTATACTTTTATTACATAAAAATGATTACTATCATTTTATCACAATGACAACAACCATTAAAAACTTACATGGTACCGGTATCCATTAAGCCATACCCAAAAACTATACACTGAAATATTTTTATCACTAGAGCATTTACAGTACTAGGTATATCATACTAGGAGGCATTTCGCATTGAACTTTAAAAGTAGTAGTCTAATCACTGCATTTTCAAGTAGCAGATAATCATTTAATAGGTTTGGGTATAGCGAAACTAATTCTAGTTATCAGGTTATATATCCCCTAAAATGGGATGACCCTCACTTGAGCAAAAGCCATTGAGTCAGTTTGAACTTTGTCATCCACATATTGTCCTTAGTGCTGGGCATGTGTGCCCGCTGTGAGTTATCAACGCTTTGCAAGATTAATCGAGTTACCAATTTACATGTCAACACTATCGAGTATCAGTTATCACAACTTAAAATAGCAAAATGACGTTTTGTTACATCTAATTATCTAAATCTTATTATTCCATATCACATAATCACTTCCAAAGCACAATGCCAAAACCCCCTGCATGTCACAATATACTGCTTGTGTGGCAACGAGCATTTAGCTTTAGGATTTTGTTTAAACACTCGTATGTTTTTTTGGTAACTATCTTTTCCGACCTCTTGGCCAGCTAATCCACCACGGGGTTAAACAGCTACTAGTGAAATGTTTCTGATAGCAAACATAATAAAAAACCATCAAATATTAAATCATTTTTAACCTAGGGAAAATGTAAACTATACATGCAATTGAGTAAAATGTAAGAAAAACCTGAAAACACTAATAAAATACTACTGTAAGTGTTTACCGTTTACTGTCATTTTACAATTTATAACTACAATGTCAATGGCTTTTATAAAACCGCTACTTTTGCCAAACACTAGCAAAACATAATACAAAATCATCAAGTATAGGGTAAAACATACATTCAATTCAGTAAAAAAATAAATAAATAAATAAAACCTGAAAACGGGTCGGAGCAGACCCGTAGACTCATTAACCCAAAGAAGAGGATCATCAGCAACAGAATCAGCACTACTATTACTACTACTAGCATTACTAGCACGATCTGAGGTCTCTTCATCATAAGCTGATCCCAATAGTAATGTTTGATGAATCTGCGCTTGGTTTAACGCTAATCCGAATAACGCTGCTGCTGCGTATCGCTGCGTTTGCGTTAACGTTGACGACGACGTCGTCATTTTACGACGGGTAATTTTATTATGATCGGAATTTAAACGGTTTGATCCTTTTTTTTTTTATCTGAATGTTTGGCCCGGTTTGTTATTTGTTGTTTTTATGGTTTTTACACTCAAAGTTAAAAGATACTATCAAAATGAGCTACTACTAGTTTTTTGTTTGAGAAACGGTCGTTTGAGACGTAAGGATTGTGACTTTTGCGTGTATATTTGTACAAGTTTTATTATTATTTTTTTTTTTTTCCGATTGACTACAATTTTATATTATAAATTGTGAAATTTTGACGTTTCTTTTTGTTTTATGAGTTCTTACAAAAAAATGTAATCAAACTATCCCCATATTTGTGTTATATTGTTTTTTAATTTTATTGGGTATCAATGGTTTGAAATTTTGGCCGACTAATCTACGGAATTTAAACTTATCCGCATATACATTCAAACAGTATAAAGTCTTTTTAGAAGGTTGTTGTGACTACATGATTATCTATACCTAGCAATAACTTTTTGTCACCAGACCAACCATGAGTGGTTATTTATTAGTTTGCATAGAAAGGAATTCTCCCTTAGTTGTAGCCAACATAATGTTATCATACAAGTTTAAACATGAAATAAAGCTTATTTTCAAGTCTCCAATCATTTTTGTTTGTGAGCCGTGTGATTAACGAGTTTGATTGTGAATGGTTAAGTTTGTGTTTGTGTTTGTGTCTTTCTTCAAGTTTGAAGTGTGTGTTAATTAGTACTTGTATGTGGTCTGAACATTAGGCGTTAACGTCATTTTACGACTCAATTTGATGATTGGAATTTGATTGGTTTGATATTATTTTTTGGGTGAATTTCATATATCTTCTTAAAAACATCACTAATTTCATATATACCCAATCTAATTCCTAAATATCAAATATACCCATTTTAACACTCATAATATCATATTTGCCCATTTTTCTCATCTTTAAAAAAAACGATTTATAAAAGGGTCATTTTATCCTCTTCTTCCTTAATGGGTTAGTGTTCTTCCTCATTCTAGTTTAGAACTAAATATCATAGATGGGTACATTGATTACTTTTGTGTTGAATAATAAAATATTGTTAATTAATAGTTCTTTAATAAAACTCATTCAAATAAACCATCGGTTGGTATATCTATGATTATTCAATGGAATCAACAACTCATTAAAATAATAAATTCATATACAACGTTGGTGTACCTATGATTATTCAATTAAATCAACAACTCATTAAAATCATTCTTCACATACAACGCTCAATATATGATTATACAAAAGAGATCTTCGATTGTATTAATTCAATATTAAAAGCCAAATTCAATTGAGCGTGACAACTAAACTACTAAAAATTTAGCTAAATGACAAGATGAGAACACACTAACAACCGAAACACCACGTATGCTAGAATCCACGAGCGACCAACTTTGAAATAAAAATTAGTTAACCAAAGTTCGTTATCACGCACGATGAAAAACAATTCACAATGGCTTCATAATCACTATGAGATTATGTTTCATGGAATAAAGGGTTACTGGTGAGCTAAGGTTTTGGTGCTTAAATAACACAATGGTAAAACTGTTACAAAATTTAAAATGGTTAAAATTGGGTATATATTATATTTTGTAATATGCTTGGGTATATATGAAATTAAAGAGATTTTTAAGGTGATATATGAAATTCTTATTTTTTTTTTCTAAATTTTTAGTCCGGTTTATTAAGAGAATGTGAGTGCTGATATTATCACCAGTGGTTTGTTGTTGTGTGTATTTTTACACTTAGAGTTAAAAGATATTCAAATGAGCTGAGTAGTTTATCTGAGAAACACTGTCACATGACAAATTTTGTGTCTAAATTTTTATCGTGTTTTGTTAATTTGCATCAAAAGTGCTCTCTTAACTGAAATCAACATAATGTTATCATGTAGATTTAGGCATGAAGTAAAGTGTTTTTAAGTCTCCAATCATTTTTGTATTTGAGACATGAATCGTAATACTAAACGGATTGTGAATGGTCAAGTTTGCGTTGGTGTCCTTGAAGTTTGAAGTGTATGTTAATTAGTACTTGCATTTGGTTAGCTATTATGTTTTTTATTTTGATTTTTATAAGGGATTGGTGCAGTGATTTTATAGCAAAATTATCAACCTATAATGTCAGCTTACTGTTATGGTTGGTGTTAATGCCTGATGTTCAAACCGCAGTGAAAGTTCTCGGCTTTTTTTTCCTTCATGCATGTATTTTGTAAGTCTTAATTTATAGTGTTATTACTGCGAGTGAGAAGGAGTTTAGTGTTTTTGATGTGACACTATTAATTCGTAGCATTGGTCATTTGACAATCGGTGTTCAGAATTCGATATTTGATTAATGTCGAGTTGCGTGGGGCTAACTTTATATGTGGGAGTCTAAAGTTTAATGTTTTGTCGAATATTTGAAAGAAAATGTCTCAATTTTTAAAATCAAGGAGATACTCGTTTGGTTTTGTGAGAAATGTTGTGCATAATTAATCCATGTGGATCGGTGACACCGCAAGATGCGGATACTTCAATTTACAATATTTATAATTAAAATTTCAAAAACGCTAACAAAAGGGTTGCTACTTACTACTAATTTTAAAAAATGGTATTATTGATACGTACTAAGTACTAATAAAAGTTGCACTTTTCGTTCAAATAACCAATAAAAATAGTGGATCATGATTGTGTTTGAAAAAATATCAAAATTAGTTAGTGATTTTTGTAGTTGTATCCAAATATTTGATTATTTTTACTGTTAAAATGTGAAGAATTAATTAATTATTAAACACAGTTCTTAAGAATATTGTTAGCAAATACTTAAAATTTTGACGAGACCGGGTTAGATATTCCTTAATTTCCTTGACTCCTTCAAGGTTTAAAAGCCAGCCCGTGGTCAAGTTCATGCTTTTTCTTGTTGAATTTATCAATCCTGATTATAAACTATGACGATTGTGTATATAATTTAATAGAAAAATATTACCCAAAAAAAATTAATAGAAGAAATATTCCTAAGAAATAATAAACTGTATACAGAGTCTACATATATGTTGTCATCTTATTTATTAGAAAATGGAGATAAAAGCTTAGGATGTCTTTCGCAAGTCGTGTCGCTTTGATTGTTAACTTCAATTGTATTATGAAATTTTCCTCTTGGGATTGGAAAATGGAAGTAATCTCATGTACTCAAATGAGAGGAGTTATTGAATGGACCAGGTCTTGTTGGAAAGGTTCTGTGTTTAGTCCCAGGGGCGACCCAGTTACTTGTATTGGGGCTTTCCGCCGCTCACGACATCCCTTGCTTTTCGCTGCGAACGGCTCTCGGTGGAAGAGTACAAGCGATGGATTGTCGGGATGCCCCAAAACATTAAGAGCGTAAAAATAAAAATGAAAGAAAAGATAGCAAAAGCTACCCAACCTACTAGATCCTTTACATGAAAATAAGGGTAAGAAACAATTTTATGCATCAGTGTAGGGTTCTAGTGTACAAGTGTACAACATATTCCGAGTAACTAAAGCCACAATGTGGTCTCATTTCGACACTACAGTTTTAACTTTGGGAAAGACAACACACAAAAGATCAATCATTCTTGTATTCAGATATTCTCAAGAATAAAACGAACAAGAAAACAAATAAGATGCGCATCGTTAACATTTTACTGGTATCAACACATTTAACCAAAAATCCCCATTGTAATGATGCATGAAAGCCATAAATGTATGAGCAAGTGATAAATTGAATCATAGGCGGAGGCAATTACATGTCACAACTCCATATGAGCTTCATCTAGACAACAAACTAATACATATACTGATTGTACAAAAAACAGGTCACCAATTCAAAACGAACCACCCTCCCAAAATATTACCGGTCTTTTGGGTGCAAATAGGCACAAGCCGATCCCTTCTTGCACCGCCCACTTTCATAAAATTTACATACACGCTGCACTTTTGACGGTGGCCTAGAATAACCACTTCCACTACCACCCCCACTACCAGCACCGAATGAGCTTTGCCTACTCCAAGAAGATCTGCCGCTTCTATTATATCCCGGGTCCTCAACATGGTGACCTCTTTCTCGTGGACTGTTACTGCTGTATCTATCTCCACCACCACTTGACCTCCTGTGGTGTGAGTCCCGCCCTACACTCCCGCTCCGACTAGAATTCGAGTGTGTATGGACTCTGCCTGCACTTGTGGTTCCGTGGGACGGTTTTCCTGATCCCGATCTCCGTGAATCCACCACATCAAATCCCATTGTTGGTGGTGGTGGTGGTGGTGGCGGCAGTAGTGGTGGTAGAGATGATGGTGGCGGCGGTGGTGGTAAGGATGGTGGCGTCGACGGTGGTGGTGGCGGCGGTGGTGGTGGCGGTGGTGGTGGCGGTGCCAACTCGGGCTGGACAAACTCACCTTCTTCCTCCTCTGCTTCTTGAAAACCACCAACAAGCTTCGTTTCTGACACCTGCCCATTTACACTCTCGCCCTCTTTCTCTTTAGAATTACTTCCCACCATATGGTTTGCTGCCTTTTCTTCAATTTGATCATCTCTTTCTGCCTCATCAGCTTCAGCCCGTGTGTAATCATTTAAATCAATCATGTTTTGGCGGGGCGGGTGGAGCATAGCACCGCCCATTTCCGCCCACTTGAACCCCATATTATCCGAATTTGTTGGCTGGGGAATACTAACAGCCAAATTAGTCGTATGAGGAATACTTGCATCTGAATTAGGTTTCGTCTCGAGCCCAAAAGAGAACGGTAAACCTGTGGATTGACGACTTAATTGTATATCAGCACTCGAACTAAACCCATCACTTCTTGTACCCTGATCTCCAGTGGGACTGAAATCGTCAATGGACCCATTAAACAAATCCTCAAGAAAACTATTCCGTCTAGAAGTCGGTGACGGCACACAATTTTGGGATTCCATTGCATCAACTTCAGCCAGTAAATCTGAAACCGATTCTTCCGCCAATGTGCTAAACTCGATCGTTTCACCAAGTCCATGCCATGAGGGCAAATCAGCAATTTGGTCCATCTGCGGGTTTGAAGTAGCAACTTGATGGTTCAAAGAAGATACAGGTACATGGGTCGTGTCCCATTCCACCGGTTTGACTGCCCAATCATTGGCTGTTTCAGAAAGTTGGGCCCCACCAACTTCTAGACTTAAAGAAGTACTCCAAGTAGGCGGGTTCCCCGAATCCTGAACCACAAGTTTCGTCTCTTCCTTTTCAATAGAATCTTGTACTTTCTTGTTTTCATGGATATCCTTTTTCAGCACCGAACTTGGTAAATGTGTATCCACAGGAGCTGAATCTGCAACTATAGAGACTGAAGGAACATGTTGATTGATATCAGGCACATTCCGGGTATCTAAATGTTCCGTTGTAACATTCGATTTGGTCAAGATAGCAGCACTTGGGGATCACAATTCAAATTGTTGGGTAAGATCTCAAGATTGGCAGGAGTGGTGGATGTTTGAATTGCACTAGAAACATCGACACTCTTGATTTGATTTTGAACTTTATTATTGGGAGCTACACTCTTGGGCAACAAATTATTGTAGTTATGAATTTGTTCTTGCAATACTTTATTCAATAGTAACGAATCGGCCTCACGGGTAGCCCAAATTCTCATATCAGGTGGGAAATATCCACTTGTACTCCATAGCCGCAACTGTACAACAGAAAATGGTCCTTGAACATTTCCACTTGGGTCTCGTAATGCCACATGTCAACAGTATCCTTGGGTAAAGATGAGCTGACAGCAGCTTCAGGGTTAGATTTTGAGACGGTTGGGCCGTCGCAATCAGCCTCCATTTGTGGGGTCCTCAAGCCACTTAACCCAACTGGATCTTTCCCCGTATTTAGCTTACTGGTATCCTCTTGGAGATTTGGGTAAGTAGTGCCACTTGAGTCCCGAGGTTGATTATCTGATGTTAAACTCTCAGCTGCTTTTTTAGTAGTAGTCGTATTTGTGTCACTGACCCAAGGAAATTCTGGCTTCGGATGTTCTCCTGTAAAGTTTGATGACAATTGATCATTAGAAGTCACATGTAGGAACTGTATGAATATGTGAAATTACAGTAAAACAAAAGAAGCAGCAAACCATCTTCGTTGTTGAAATACTCCTCTGTGTCATCAGATTCATAGTCGGATTCATTTTTGGATCAGAATGAACCTCAGGAATTTCCGTAACTGGCGCTCACGTTCCTCTGGTGTCTTCAGACGCTTGAGTTTCTGTACATTCTCTAACAGTGGAGCTTGTCAAGGGATTTCAAAATAATACATTAAAAGGATACAACTCACTTATTGGGTACATATAATTAAAAGTTATATATATACTGTCATCAAAGGATATATCTTTTCTGTTTGTTTTCACTGCTGATCGCAAGCAGTTGATTGAGCCGCACCTCTCAATTTCCAACCTCTACATTGCATAAGAAATGAAACCAATTAATTAAAGCAACAGAAACTACAAAATTTATTACAGGCAGCAATTCCTGCCCATTTTCTTTGAATGGATCAATTTGCATTGTACTTTATCTCAAAGAACAAGTCAAATTAAAAACTTGTTAACCAAGTGTGACGATGAAATTAACAAATTAAACTTTCTAACTACGCTTATAATAAATCTTCTGCCTGGCAACGATGTACTCGAGACCTTAAATTGAAGTTGATGAAACAAGATAGGTTGTGGACCAACATTGCATAAGAAGATGGTTGGTTGTGTTATAAGATTACAATTCTTAACGTAGAGACGAGAATGATCACATGGACCTGTGAATTGATAAGGTTAAGTGTTTTTTTGGATGATTTTGATAAACTATTAGAAGTTCTAACGTGTTATGATCTTAGTTCAAAAACTATTGGTTCTAATAATTTTTTAAACGTAATCATAGTCAACTGTTTATTAAAAAATATTAAATTGTACAAAAAGGTGTTTGTGGTTCAATCACTTCTGACCCGTACTAAAAAAACAAGTTTTGGCCCATCTACTAAAGTCATCCAAACCCTCCGTTTTGCCACCTATACAATATATAACAAAGCTTGTTTTGAAAATGAAACATGTTAGCATGTAGATTTTACCACACAAAGGAATTAACAAAAACCTATGAATATCATTTTCAAGCACTAAATCGTGAAACCAAATAACTCACATCATCAATCAGCACTGATTGGAGGGCAAATGCCTTCTCTTGTATCTCACCCTGGATCAAGCACAAAACTTAGCAGAAGAAATACAAAAGGGATGGAAAATTCATGATAAAGCTGGCATGCAGACTTACTACAGTAAAGCATCTCACGAGCCCACATCTTACACTCTCTCGCATGCGCCTGCATTCATCCTGAAAAACAAGAGAACTGTTAATTATCCTTTTATATTGTACATAAAAAAGAGCAACTGTGTGGGGTTTCAAAAGATCTAAATTAGTCACCTCAGATAACTCTTGGTTTGAAATAGTATCAATTGACACAGTCTCTTTTTTTCTAAATTTGATACTTCAAGCATAATATCCACTGATTTATCGCCAATTTTATACGGTACATCCACCTTAGTCGTACCTGTAAAATACAATTCTGAGTTAAGATCAAAAAACAACCAACACCTAACATACCAGTTCATGAAATGGTATTACCTACTACTTGTACTAGCCTATACATGTCATCCTTCTGATCACTCCCAGATATTCTAATTTGCACAATCGATCCAACTACCTTTTCATGAAACTTTTCCCCATCTTCAATAAGACTCTCCATCACATTACGCCTCATATATATTAAACTCATGTTATGAACATCAATTGCAGCATATTCATCCAATTTATTATGTGTTATACGTTTTTCAGCTTTCCTGTTACTTTTGCGCTCCTTGCAAGCCACAACTACCATTTTATTATTATTGTTGTTGTTGTTATCTATATTGGTATTATTATCGTCAGTTTTGCAATCAGTCTCCCCCTGCTTTACTGTCACCCCCTCTTTTACTGTCTCCCCCTCCTTTACAGTACCGTTGACTGTGTTCTTCTGAGATTCTTCTTTTAAAAGGAAGTGTAATTCCAGAAGCTTCAACATTTCAATATTGCCAACACGTGCTTTCCCAAAAAGATTCTTCAACATCGAATCACAAACGATTTGAGTTTTCTTTCGTGGGTCCCGCAGATTATTTCTTTTTATATATTCTAGCAGAAGTGCCTGGACATCAAACTGAGATAACACCGCTGTATCACCATTTTTCATGTGTGCAACAAAATCTAGCAGCTCTTTGCTTGCCCATTCCTTGGGCCCATCCATAGACGGACTTTCTTTATGGGGTCCATTTGTCTGCTCATCTGTCTTTCTTCTTTTGGATTCATTAGCTTCCATATTTCCTAACGATAACTCAGCTGTAATGCTTCTTCGACCACTAGCACTAACATAACCAGTTGGTTCAATGGAAGCGATTGTATCTGATATTTTCCATGGATTCTTAGCTTGAGTAAGTTCATCGAGTGTTAAAGATAACTTTCCTTTCATGTAGACCCAATATACCTTAAAAAGATACTCCCAGCTAGTTTTATCATCAAAATCCACTTTTCCCTGAAAGCATGCAAATAAGAAATATGAGCAAAATGATTAAAACTAAACACATCAAGTGTGATAAGGAATATGATTTTGCATACCGCTGCATCTTTGTTTTCAATCAGCATGATTGTTTTCATGCATACTGTACAAAAGCCTTTATCACCTCTCACACACACATAATCAGATTTTTTGATGCATCCTTTGCACAATGAATAAGTACAAGTATAGCACATATGGTGTGCCGTCTTTTCACACATGCTACAAATATGCCAGCCTGAAATTTATAGAAACAGCAAGGGATTAATGACTCCACCAACCTACCCAATTAGTGATTGTAATTGATATCCTTTAATTAAGACATAAGAAGTAAGCTGATATGCTAACTTCTAAAGCGAACACTTGAGGACTCGATACAAAGTAATTCACGTACAAAGATTCTATAACCAGCTGATAATCATGTATAAAAACTCCAATATCAATATCGCAATTATTTACATTACGATCAGTTGAACACATGTCAGTGGGATGAACAATACTAAGAAACTGGAAACCAAATAAAATTATTAAAGAGAAAGGGCAAAATAGAAAAGGAAGTGTGGCCAAACAAGATCAGGATACACAAGTCACGAACTAAGAAGGAAACACATAACAAAAAGATCAAGTATTGTAACCTTGCAGCACAATATATTGGTAGGTGAGTTACATAATTGCAATTAGAGCTCTTCTTACAGCATTAAGGAAATGCATAACATATTAACTGCATTAAGGCAAATGACCTCCACATAATGACACTAAATGCACTTCAAATTAATTAGATTCTTATGCCGGCTTGGCGGTTTTACCATAAACATGACCTAGAATCTAATTAAATGCACGCAATCTAGTTTTGACTAATAAATCTTTAAACTTTAATAGTAGAGAAACCCGTCAAAACACAAATTACATGTCCTGACAATTGTGCCTTGAGTGTTGTCACACTTAGCAATTACGTGTTATCCAGTTCTTTACCGTCAATTCCATGACTTAGTTCATTCCATATTACAGACAGTCAGCCTAGAAGGATATCTTAGATGTTTACATCACTCCACCTTTCATATTTGTCAAGTAGCACTTAACGATATAAGAGGAAAAAACAAGGAACTTGAGTTTTAGAAAATTTAACATACAAAATTACAAAAATTTGAGACATATTAGCTGTGAGGCTGGTACTCAATGAAACATAGGGATCTATGTTAACAAGCTATATATATCATAAATTATAACAAAACAGCTTCAATCATGTTCATATATCCTACCATCTAGCTCACTCCAATTTTTACGACCCTAAGAGCTTACTTCTTCTGTAAGCAACAATAACCAACACATGCAACCATCAAGGTGGCCGAGTTGATAAAAGTTTGCAAGAGGTTTCAAGTTCTAACCACACTTGGTGGAAACAAACCTAAGAGCCTACTTCTTTTGTAAGCAACAATAACCAACACATGTAACCATCAGGGTGGTTGAGTTGATAAAAGTTTGTAAGAGGTTTCAAGTTCGAACCACACTTGGTGCAAACAAACCTAAAGCGGCCACACCAACATTCCAGCTTTACCCGGGTTGAATCTGTGTGGCGGTGGGCTTAAAGTAACCATCACATGTACCATTTCCACAAATTCTTACAACCTACATTCTATATCCATCGTCCCGATGCATTTATCAAAATCAAAGCACTTACTTCACAAATCATATAAACAATGAAACACAACATACCACAATTCCATTTAGCTTTGGATCGAAAAAAAGCTTCATCTCGTTTAATACAAGCAGCATGGTACGCCTTCGGACAACCCCTACAAAACACAACAAAATCCATTAATTCAACATCATCTCAACTAAACTACATCAAATAGACAAAATGTAAACCCTAACGCGGCGAAACGTACTTGCGATCACAAAGGACTAAACTACCACCATCAAAACAAATAAAACAAACATCCTCATCATCATCCACTACTTTTTACTCTTTTTCGCAACCGGCTGCTGCTTCGCCTGAGCCCTAGGCGGCCGTCCTCTTCCTCTTCACCACCTCACCAACACCATTACCTACTACCACCACCGCCGCCTCAGCCGCCGCCGTTACTCCGCCGTCAACCAGTTGACTTTGACTAGAAGTTTGTACTTCCATTGGTTGACAATCAGTGCATCTAGTCAGCTAATTTAACTGAAATGAAATGAAATGAAACGAAACCCTAACTGTGTGTGTGAACTTTTTTAAATCGTGAAATTGATTGGGGGTTTTTATTTTTATTTATTTGTTTAGTAATAAATGAGTGATTATTGGATTGGGGTTATTTTTATTTTTTTTACTGAGTAGAAATAAATAATTGAGTTTTGATCGGAGCTCTCGTCCGGGTGGATTTGTTTCCGATTGGCAACACGTGGATGTATATAGATTTTTTTTTTTTTCTTCCTTTTATATAAAAAAGGAAAGTATAAAAAGCTGTATAAGTTTGTGTGATGGTAGTGTATGTAGGGGGTGTTTGATTTGAACTTTGCAAAGGAGTAAATTATTAGTGTGTTGAGACTTAAGATGGATAGTTGAGTGGATTAAGGGGAGTGTTTAAAAGTGTATAGTTACGTTTTGTTATGTGTTTTGGTTGGAACGGTAAGGTTCACGTTCTTAGATGTTGAGGTTGGTGTGTGATTTTGTGAGTATGTGCAGTTAGAGCATGAGGTGTTTTGAGAAAATTATTGTAATAAGTAAGATACACGTTTCTCATATTTTTTGAATTACATAAAAGAGCGTTAAATGAGGAATTTTTTTAGTAACGACAGCTATTCATAACATTTTTTACCAGTTATAGCAAATGATGATGTGACATGTCTAAATAATCATATTTTTTCTTTGTTAAAAATGTACTAATTTGGTGTCATTCATTTTTTTTTCTTTGTTAAAAATGTACTAATTCCGTGTCGTATTAATTATTTATATCTCATTATCGACTTTAAATTTTACATTTACTCTAAAACATAAATACTTTTTGGTATTTGTGCTCAACTAATTTGTTATCATCATAAAATATACTTACTTTTTTAGGTACTATAAACGTGTAATTAGTTATATAAATATTCACTTAATATCATCAAAGATTATGTTACTGATAACCAGCTTCAATAATCTTCAGCTACAATGACCTCCAATTTCCTTTGTAGGCTACATTCATAAGAAGTTGACAACCAAAAGTTAACAGCTTAAACTTGTGACGCTAACCTTAAAAACAACACAATGACAATTTTAATGATTTGGGAATTAAAAGTAAAATCTGACACTTATAGCGAGAACACGTGTGAAAACTGAAAACAATGCAAAAAAAAATAATAAAAAATAAATTAAAAAAAAATCCATCACTAATTGTTTTATATAACCCGAAAATCATTTATGGTTACGTTCATATGGTTCAAAACTATAGCGCTTTGATTGCCAAAATATAAAAGGAAATTACTTATTGTAATAAGTAAGATACACGTTTCGTATTTTTTATGTAATATCGCTGACTTACATAAAAGAGCGTCAAATGGGGAATTTTTTAAACAACGAAATCTATTCATAAACTTTTTTTTTTACTGGTTATAGCAAATGATGATGTGACGTGTCTAAATAATCATTTTTTTTTTTGTTAAAAATGTACTAATTCCGTGTCGTGTAATAATTACTTATATCCCGTTATAGACTTTGTATTTCACATTTACTCTATAATGTAAATAAGAAACATAAGTATTTTTTTTTAGTAACATGCACTTTTGGTTTTGTGCTCAACTAATTTGTTATCATTCCAAAAAATACTTATTTTTTTAGTTGTTATAAACGTGTACTTAGTTATGTAAATATTCACTTAATTTTATCAAATATCGCGTTACTTATAACAAGCTCCAATAATCATCGGCTAGAAAGACCTCCAATCTCCTTTGTAAGCTACATTCATAAGAAGTTGACACCAAAAGTTACCAACTTAAATGTATGACACTAAGGCTAGATGCAATGGTCGGTTGAGGCAATCGGTTGAGCCATTGTGGGGCGGTCGGTCGTGGTCGGTTGAGGGGAGAGGAGGGTTCAAATCGGTTGAGGAGACAACCGAGTATCAAAAGCCACATTTTACCACTTTTTAAAATTCCAACCGTTTGTTTAAAAAAAAAAACTTTACCACTTTTACAACATTATAAATACCAACCTCAAACACATTTTTAAACACATAATTTCAAACACAATTCAAACAACTTCTCATCAATATTCATCATGTCA
This sequence comes from Chrysanthemum lavandulifolium, assembly GCA_022545495.1. Classification (NCBI taxonomy): domain Eukaryota; kingdom Viridiplantae; phylum Streptophyta; class Magnoliopsida; order Asterales; family Asteraceae; genus Chrysanthemum; species Chrysanthemum lavandulifolium. The sequence continues at coordinate 127,100,377 of CM040245.1, forward strand.
CAAAGAAAAACTCCCATATCAAAAACCGACGATCCCGACTTCCCAAAATTCCCGAACTTGAATTTTCACGGATCCACCGCTTGAATTAACCGTGTAACACCACCACAAAATCGGGTATTCGTTGAAAGCACCGGTTTTGATTATGAAACACGACTACCACAACCCAACCACAATCAAAACCCATTTTACGTCAATCGTCCATATTTCCCACCGGGTCGTCCGAGTATCAATCAAAACCAAGCACCAAGCGGGTCGTCATATCATCCTAACATGGATTTCTCCCAATCTTCCCAACCTAATCAATCGTTTTCACCGCTTCATGGTGTTAATCTTGATATGGATTTTGAGCATTTTATGGAATTCCCTCCTCAAAACTACACGTCTCAAGAATACCCGACTCAAGATGCTCGATGGGACAAGGTTCGGGCACGGTTCATACCACGGTTCTATTCATATTGAAGACGATGTCGAAGAGACGTCACCCGTCAAATCAAAGAAGGGTTCAAAACGGGCTACAAAGGAGAAGGGCAAGAATGTTGCAACCGAAAAGGTCAAACCATGAACAAAAGCGGAAGAGGTCGCGCTTTGTATAGCTTGGATACATGTGTCGAAAAATTCAGAAAGAGGGAACGCTATCAACCGGAGTGGGTTTTGGGATGAGGTGATAACGCATTTTGAAAATGAACCGTTCAACAAGAACCTCACGACCCATAACGACCAAATGGAAGGGTAGGATTCGTTCTGGGTTGGTTTCTTTTGTGCAATTATGGATAATATCAAGAATAATCACAAGCGGTGAGAATGACGAAGACGACTATGAAAAGGCTTGTAACGAATACCGTGTGCTTCACAAGCATGAGTTTACATCAAGGAGTGTTGAAAAGTTTTGAGAGGCATTCGCTTGGAAAACTGCTGAGATGCTCGCTTTCACCATGACTAGTCGGAAGAAATTTAATTTTGTTTTTAAAAATATTTGAATTAAAAACTGTTGTAATGTTAAGTATTTTATTAATGAAGTTTAATTTTGTTTTTAAAAATATTTGAATTAAAAAATCTCGTGTCATCATTTGTGGCAACAAGGTCGCCGTCGTCGTTTGAGAGAAAGTCGATGCGGCATGATGAACTAGGTTGCCACCGTGTTCAGCCTAATATTAAAAACAACGCAATGATAACTTTAATGATTTGGTGATGAAAAGTAAAATCATACACTTATAGCGAGAATGTAAAAACTGAAAATGCAAAAAGAAATTCCATCGCCAATTGTTTTGTTTTTCAATTCATAAGTTGAAAAAAAATTTATGGTTACGTTCATCTTGTTCAAAACTATAGTGTTTCAATTGCCAAAATATACCAATTAAACAAGTCAAAATAGATTTATATTTTGTTAAGGTAAACGATTGCATTTTGACACATTCGTGTATCAGATATCGCATTCGATGACGTATAGTCCGGAGTCGGGTCATAAACCCGACTACACCTCAATACTCACAAGCCCGACACGAACCGCCAATATCAATAAGAGTTTGGGCTCACGAAAGCCCAAGCCCAAATCTATTTACTGGAATAGATATCCGTATCTTCTAAAATAAGGAGATAATCATTCCCAACCGACTTATGCGGGATACGCCGAAGGTTGGGGAACACGAACCAACAAGGATTCCGCATGATATAAAGGGAATCATATCCCTCGTTAAGGTACGATCTCATAACCCTAAAACTCCTTAAACCCTAAACCGATTACTCACTCAAGGAGGATAATCGTGGAGACAATCCCACGTAAGCCTAACGGTGTTTCTTGTCTCTTAGCGCGCAGTCTCGGCGGCAATTCTCAATTGGTACGAGAACCGAGCTCCAAACCAGAACGCCCAACTTTTGTATCAACAAGTGGCGCCATCCGGGGACCCTACACTAAGAACCCACACTAGAATGACAAAGCACTGTGAATCACGATCGCAATGACCTCATGGGAAGAAGTCGCAGAGTGGACTAACCCCAAGCGGACCTCCTGGACAACCAACACGCTAAAAATAAGGGATCGTGCCAAGACTTGATCTTCCTCTAGTGGAACCGCACTCGGAACAACCCAAGCCACTACAACCACCACGAGTGAGAGACCCATCACAAGATCGCCTTTACTACTCCCTTCCAATCGGTGCTAGAAACCGACCGACAAAGGTACCGGAGGCACCAGTCGGGATAAGGGTATAGCGGCAGTAAACAAACGACTCACTCTTGAGGAGTCGCACCGAATTAGCACCGTAAGTTTTCGTATCCCAAAACTACGAAACATTAACCGCCTCATGCAAGAGGAAGAGAAGAATATATCAGTCCCAACTTGAAAGCCCGACTCAATTTCGATTCGAATACGATACTTCCCCACCGCGCCACCGTAAAGAAAAGCGCAGAGAAGCGGTCATAAACCCCAAGATTCAACAGAATCGGAGGAGAATCGAGGTGATGAGACATCTCACCGCAACACTTGAGTGATAGTGATAGAGAAGAACGGCATCAAAGGTTCACGCCAGACCGGGTAGCCGTAGTACACGATGACTGGGGCGAAAGTATTCCCCAAGCAGAGCCCTTCGCATCCGCACTACAAGTCGACTGAGGATGGCGGCGCAAACGCCGTAAAGAAGGAAAATTCATCTTCGATAACTCCTGACAACGAGGATAGCGATACAGACATTGAAGTCTAGAAACAGACGCGATAGCCAAGAGGAAGACATGTCTCTCCCATGGCGCCGCCGAAGTGGACGCGCTCACCGCACGCATTAGTGATTTCTCCGAGAACAAGAAGAGGCGATGCCTACAAATGTCAAGACCTATGATGGAACAGTGATCCGGACGATCACCTAAAATCTTTGAATCACCGCGACCATCGAGAATCTGCCACAACCAAAGGTGGTGCCACATGTTTAATTCCACACTAGTGGGAAGCCTTGCGAACTAGTTCAACAAACTCCCACGGAGCATAAATGGTTTTGAAGAGTTGAGAAAGGCGCCCGCCTAAATTTTACTCAACGGAAAAAGTGCGCTAAAAATCTCGCCGAACTCGCCAGGTAAAGCAAAGACCAAGGAGAATCTACGAGCGCATTCATGGAACGCTTTAAAGATGAATGCATGCAAGTTAAAGCATGTCCTCAAGTACTAAAGATCTCGGCTTCATGAATGGGATTAATAATCCAACTCATCAAGAGGTTGAACGACAAGATCCCCGAGACCTTTGATGAACTCATGAAGCGCCTCGGTCTTTGTCCAGGAGAAGCCGCCGCGTCGGATAGCAAAAAGAACCACTGAAAGTTACGGTCACAGAACAACCCGGGAGGCAATCGAACGACCGAGGTAGTAACTGTAATAGAGCTATCACAAATGAGAGCGGCAGAGATAATGACAGTACACTCGATCAAAACCCCAAAGGAAATACTCGCAGCGAAGGCGCGAATTTCCCAAGACCACCGCAGATGCGTACACCGTAAGATCGGCGACCGGAATGGATATCGTGACTACCACGCCGCAAAGGGTCACACCACTAACGAATGTGTCCAACAAGCGTAACTCATCGACAAGATGGTCAAGGAGGTAGACCGACCACTTGGTTAAAAATATTAAAGAGGAAGAGATAAACAAAAGAATGGAAACAAGAAGGAGACACCCAAAGATAAGGCCGACACAATCTACATGATACGTATGTGGCAACGAATCACTAGATGTAAGGTCACCAGAGTTTTCCAAGAAGCGAAATCTCTTTCCTACTCTAATCGCGGACAACGCAGAGCAGAGCCACTCACCATTGAAATCGCCGGGTGGTCACGACATACACCGCATGTACATCGATGGTGGGGCATCGCAAATATCATGTATGAGCATTGCTTTAAAAGACTACGACTGAATACGCAGCCCGCTTAAACCCGGCCAAGACAAGACTCACCGGTTTCACGGTGAAAAGATATAGGCCCACGGGCAATCAAGGACATTAGTCAAGATTAGCAACGCAGAGCACTCTACAACAAACTGGATGGACTTCATGGTGATCAATCCCTCGCCATACAATGGCATTATTGGGAGACCCGGATATCGCCCATGCGTATGGTGCATCAACAACAAGACGGATGCTTAAATTCCCGCAGGGGGCGTTGTTACTTTTACAATGCCACGGTACCAAAATGAGAATGTAACACGGTTACATGCGAAATGGCACCGATCCCGGCAAAGCGCGCCAAAGTCCCCAACTTGAAGGTCGCGATTCACCCGAGTACCCGGGCAGAAATAACCATCGGAGGTCATTGTTTGACAACGACAAAGCAAACAAAGTCTTGCGCGCCCTACAAAAGAACGCGGATATTTTCGCGGGAGCCAAAACACATGATCGAGTACCACGCCGATCACGAGCATAAACCGAGAACCGGCAAGGTACACACCGACACGCCGTAAGAAGCGCTAAGCCCCGTAGCGCGCAGCAGTACCGCGAGGTACGTAAATTGGTAAATGCAGAATTATGCGTGAAGTCTACTACCACGATCGCTTTCTAACCCAAGAATGGTCAAAAAGCGACGGTAGTCGGCGAATGTGCGTGACTTCACCGACCTTAACAAAGCATGCCCACAGGATCGCTATCTATTACCGTAGATAGATCGGAAAATAGAGTCCTTGCGCGGATACCGTTAAAGTGTTTTCTCGACGCGTGCATGGGATATCACCGATATGTATGGCTAAGGAAGACGAGGAAAAACAGTTTTCCACACAAGCCAAGGCGTTCTCGTTATACAAAATGCCCTTTGGCTTGAAGAACGCGGTGCCACCTATCGTTAGTAGACAATGCCTTTGAAAACAAAGGGCCGCAACTCGAAGTCTATGGATGACCGGTCATAAAAGCCATCTTCAAGTTGAGCTTGCGCGCGACATAGAAGAGACGCTCAAGACTCTACGAGATCAACATGAAGTCAATCCTAAGAAATGCACCTTCGGCGCCATCAAGGCATGTTCCTAGGATACCGATAGAACTCGACGGCATAAAACCTTGTCCGTAAAAGACAAGGTGGTAATAGAACTTCCTCACCACGCATCAAGGAAGTCCAATCCTCAACGGAAAACCGCCGGCCTAAACAGTTCCTGCCTAAATCGCCAGAAAATTCATTGCCTCTCTCAAAACACTCAAGAAGTGTATAAAAAGGGTGACTTCCGTGGACGACGAGGCGGAAGAAGCCTTCACTACACTCAAACAAAGATCTAGCAACGCTCCCAACACTCGTTGCACCCGACTGTGGAAGAGCCGATCATGTATTTATCAAGAACTCATAAGGCCAACAAGAAGGTTACTAATGATAGGGACTCGGTCAAACCCCTATCTATTTTGTCGTAAAGCGCCAAGAAGACGGAGATGAACTACAATGCCATGGAGAAGTTAGTCTTGGCATTAGTGTTTTGCCAAGCGATTACGCCGGTATTTCCAGCGCACCCGATAAGCGGTAATCACGCATCAAGCCATCAAGCGCATCATCTCCAAACCCGATGCGTCAGACGACTCCGTATGGAGTGTCTTACTAGCGAACACAACATCTCTTACGCACTCACGCATCCGCAATAAAAGGATGTGTTCCGGACTTCATCATCGAGAAGCCGATATCGATGAGGTACCCGCACCAAGAAAGCAGTGAACTACCGATCCATGGATTTTGTTTACGCATCGATCCTCGTGCGTGGGCGGATCGTGAGTCGGCCTTATTCTCACAAACCCGTAGGAATGGAATTCACTTACGCACCGCGCTTTGAATTTACCGCGACAAACAATGAGGCGTAATACGAAGCCCTAATCGCGGACCACGCATTGCACCGAATGGGTGTACGAACTTGGAAGCAAATGTAGACTCCCGGCTAGTAGCCAACCATGTGTCAGTGAATACGCGGCAAAGAAGAGAATATGATTCAAGATCTTGAGAAGACTAAGACATCGATCAAAGGCTTTGACAGATTTACTATCAAGCAAGTCCCTGAGGAGAAAATCGCAAGGCGCGACGACCGAGCAAGATCGCCGACAAGCTTCGCACACTTATCAAAGCAAGCGCCGGTGGAAACACCGAAAAGCAAATCAATATCGGAGATGGAAGTCTCCGCGGTCATAGAGGAGGATGGTCCTACATGGATGACACCGATTACGGAATTCCTAAGCAAAGGAACATTACCCCAAGAATGCATGTAAGCTCGCGAATACGTGCCAGCAGAGATTCGAATCATGCGAGACAACATACCGCATCGACGCTCTTTCCTCCAACCATGGCTCACCGCCCGCCCCTACAAGCAAATTACGTCGCGAAATCCATGAAGGTTCATGCAAAGATGCACGCAGACCACGGTCCGTTGTAGCACGCGCCACGCGATCGTGATACCATCGCCAACCATGCATCGAGATGCGCGGACTTAATAAGGAAGTGCAATGATTGCCAAGTTCATAGACCTCCCCGCCGCCAACCACAAAGACGAGCTAACGCCAATCACGGCCGCGGCCATTCTACAAATGGGGCATTGATATTGCGTGTCCTTTTCCAATAGCAGCAGCGGTCTCAAGTTTCATAGTAGCTATAGACTACTTCACCAAGTGGATCGAGGCAAAAGCAAGCAGGGCGACAATCACCGACAACCAAGTGAAACGCTTTGTCTGGGACAACATAGTATGCCGCCGGATTACGGAGAAATCATCTCGATAATCGGAAACAATTCGCGACAACCCCTTCAAAGATTGGTGCGAAGTTAAACATCACCCAACACTTCGCGTCGCTACACACCCACAAACCAATGGCTTAGTAGAGCGCGCAAATTGAAGCTCGGGCGAAGGAATCAAAGCGCTACCGACAGCACAGAGGAAGGCGGGTCAAGAGCTGATGTCTTGTGGGCTCACCGCACTCAATAAAACAAAGACGGGGACACCCCTTCTCTAGTCTACGGATGTGTCGTTATACCAACCGAGATCGGCATGCCAACCATCCGCACCGCAGATCAATGTGACAACAAACGATGATGAAAGACGTGTCGACTTGATCTCGCTGAAGAAAGACGCGAATGCGCACCACACGGGAGGCAAAGTCAAGTCAAAATGAAAGGATACTATGATGCCAAGGTACGCAGCTGTTTATCTGCATCAGCGACTTTGTCTACTGGTGTTAATGAGGCGAGCCACGCAGCAGACACAGTAAGCTCGGACCAAAGTGGGAAGGACCCTATGAGGTTATCAAGCACCCAAGACAAAGCGCCAGACAAAGCACGAGGCTTGATGGCCGTGACTCACCACAAGACATGGAACATCGGCAACCTCAAGAGGTGCTACCTATAAGAATAGCTACAGACAACGCGACAGACGCCCGCACTTTCAAAGGCTCAATAAACATTCATGTATTCATTTTATTTTTCATATATACTGCTTTGTTATGTCTACAAAACTTGCAAGTATCAATAAACGCCGCGGTTTCTAGCTAACTCCGCACACATTTTAAGTTGTTATCTCCATATACCGTATGTCTTAACGATTTTTATTTCTTGCTCACGATGGCGCAGCAAGCACTACTTAATAGACCCACGATGGTAAAAGGATAAGTTAACCTACTAACTAACTTGTTGAAAAGAGGGTTGCAAACCCATCAACACGGATCACGCATCCTTGTTAAACACCTTGTTCTCAAGACGCTGGAATAAGATATGTGTGCATCCCACGATGGTTGCGCAAAGAACGCACACGCAGCACGCTTATCAACTTAGGAACCAAGACACTTGATTCCTTAATGTGATATTTACAGTACGCTGTGTATCATAACATACACGATTATGATAAAGTACTTAGAATTATTTTCCAAGTATACTATGATCTTCATACATGATTATGGATTTCCTACATTCGCACTGGCGTACACGTTTGTTTCTTCGGCAACGAATACATCTTTCACGCAAAGACAAACAGATACGTATACATTACACGTTTTAATAATATCCACAACAAAAAATAGACTTTTATTCATAACTACGAGTTATTACAAGAGATAGTTAACATATCAACTACCAAACCGCCACAACGCTTAAGTGAAGAGGTGCCAACGTGACTGTTGCATCTTTGGCTTCGCTAATACCCTTCAACACGCCCCGCATCCCGACGCGACACAAGGCTACACTAACCGGCACCCCATCGACTTTGGCAAGCGCCGCACCAACTCCACACAAAATAGCTTTACCGCAATACCTTCTTTTTAGCAAGACGGTCGCATGCGCTTCCAAGACTTCCTTTAAAGGTACCTCTTTCTCCAAAGCAAATGGATTCTCGACTATCCCTAGGACGCCGCAAAGACAGTACTTGAAGTCGAGACTCGCTGGTTTCAATAAAAGTCTGGCTGTGTTTCTAAGACCCCAGACGATGACGCCAAGGTCAACCCCGCCATAATAACATTTATAGGATAATCTTGATCGCTACCAAGCTCGAAATCATTGGGAGCTCTAAGTCTTTCATTCTCTCGCATGGCAATGAATTAAGTGATCATATGACTCACATAATTTGGTACCTTATCAATGGGCGCTCACAGCCTGCCTCATGAAGCTTTCAATTGCTTCGACTTACCACGCCCAGTAGCGATCGCACAACCTCCCCAAAGGCACTAACCACCTCGCGACTCTAGGGTACCGAGTGCGCCTAGACGCACCATGGCCTATGAGCCACCTTCGCCGCCTATGGTCGATATGAAATGAGGATACAACTCCTCATACCTCCAGTCGAGCTTGAGCAGCTTTCGCTTCGCACCTCCAATGACCACCACACAGACTCTAAGCTCCCTAATCACAAGAAAGAAATTTTCTTTACCCCGCTTCAGATGTTTAAGAGCCCAGCTTACACGACAAATTATACTTGATCGCTTCAAAGACGCCTCGGTCTATTTGTGATAGTAGAGACATTTTTCTCCCGCACTCTCTCCGTGACACGCATTGGCTTCTTTTATTTCACCTTTGGCACCGCCAATTGCGCCCAAAGGATGCAATGCGCTGGTCCTTTGATTGTCCCGACTATTTTCCCTACACACTTCGCTTCAATCACAGGCAGCCAGAGAAACAAGGTTATCAACCGCTGATCCATTGACGATCCCCGCCGCCACGGCACAATACTACCAATCTCCTGCTCAAGACTCAATGCATGTGACTCTCTTTAGTGGCGACCAGACTCGCTTGAACCTACAAACACGTATGCACTTATCAAGATCTCATGCGCAAACTTGATGAAAACAAACAACAATCATACTATCAAGAGTACTTATCGGGGCCTGCACACATCCGCCGACGGATGCGATGATGTCGCTTCACCTCGACGATTCAACATGAACAACACGGACGCTTCTTCCTCGCCGAACTCGCTGCCCTCCCCATTGCGCGACCTTTTACGCACAGCGCATGCTTGCTCCTCCATTTCATCAATGGATCCGCCACCACGGTGGTGGTCACATAATGTGGAAGGCGACGAGGGCTCAGACGCCAGCACCGGGCCGCTCTATCGCAACTAAGAGTCGGTCCTCGCTCCCTAAGTTCACCTCCATTGTATGGCCCGCAGACTCGCTAGTATTGGCTCTTCGCTTCTTTCAAAGGCCGCACTCGACCTCACATCCAAAGGGTTTCGCTAATTGCACCACGCGAATAGATCCATTTCAGCAAAGGAAGCAACAACAACATAAGTTATATAATGCGCGAATACAAACAGAGACTCACATCATTTATACAGAGGTACAATGAATGAGTACCCACCGCCATTACGCCCAAGAAGATCGGATCTCATCTTCGGACCAAATAGTTACTACCGATGCCCATATGTACCGTAAATCTCTCCTGATAGCACTAATGGGATGCGGTTGTCATTTATCGCCCGCATCCTCGCCGATATACGACCCGTGTAGGGGCACTCATCCTCTCTAATGTACCCCGAGTATAGAACTCATAGTTCCATGGAAAGCATTTATCATCTACCCAAGAAATACTCCTCCAATCCCAAGCGAGTCTAGCTTATCCGTATAAGATTGAAGCTTCACCCAAGACGCTTCAGAAAAGATACCCACCCATGTGCCCATAATGTGATAAAAGGCGCGAATAAATGGATGGTTGGGTTCACCGCCAAGAACTAAATTTACCTCAAAATTGGTAATTTTGGCCGACCGATACAAAGGTAACCGATATATATGCATCGTAATAGTTTAACACATCGCATAGGAAGCGGATAGGCACGCGTTGGTTCAAAATCGAACAAACGCTGATACACCCCCACTTTCCTCCGGGAAGTCCGCATGGTCGCTATGCATTCGCACAACCGGATGCACGCTGGGGTATAAAATAACTGAGGTGAACTCAAGAGATTGCTCTCGGTCAAGAAAGAGGTAAAGTCCGATAATTGTTTCACCATGGTGTACGTAAACGCACACGCGATACCTTAAAGTGGGTTAATTTCTCGGATTGTCGCCGCAGATCTATTTCAACAATGGTGGATTATTTCTTTTCACAAGAATACCATCATGGAAATGGAGAGTGTTTTATACTTTTTCCCATCCACCCGATATAAGCACGGACCACACTACCTTCACTTGTGTGGTCGAGATTCCTTTGATGAAACGCGGGCGAAACTTTCCCCGAATAACGAGGCCTTTACAATTCACTTTGATGTCTAGATGCAATGCACCACGGGTATGTGTATGGCTTTAATACGCTTCGTAAGTTATTTATTTTATTTTGACTACGGTTATTAGTCTAGCATCCGCAGCTATGCACCGCGCATACTAGACCTGGGGACATGATGACGAGGTCCGGAGTCGGGTCATAAACCCGACTACGCCTCAATACTCACAAGCCCGCACGAACCGGCCAATATCAATAAGAGTTCGCTCACGAAAGCCCAAGCCCAAATCTATTTACCAATAGATATCCCAGATCTTCTAAAATAAGGAGATAATCATTCCCAACCGACTTATGCGGATACGCCAAGGTTGGGGAACACTAACCAACAAGGATTCCGCAGATATATAAAGGAATCATATCCCTCGCTTAAGGTACGATCTCATAACCCTAAAACTCCTTAAACCCTAAACCGATTACTCACTCACGCCGGAGGATAATCGGGAGACAATCCCACCGTAAGCCTAACGGTGTTTCTTGTCTCTTAGTGCGCAGGTCTCAAGCAAGCAATTTCAATTGGTACGAGAACCGAGCTCCAAACCAGAACGCCCAACTTTTGTATCAACAAGATCGCAGCATTAGTTTGCTCTTTCACAAAAAATTACCTCACAACTATTCTTTGTGTTTGAACCTAGTTGGCATACAGAAGCGTTCAACTCAAACTATGAAGATGTGCTAAATGTACCATTAAAATATCTATATTACTTTATATAACTCACGCATATTGTAGGAAATTTATCGTAAACAAGTTTCCTTTGTAACTCTGTGTAAACTTAATAAAATATACAAATATCTTAATTGAGTATTTTTCATATTTTATGTAATACTTTCTTTTTACAAAAGTGATTAACAGTGGAGAACTTAAGATTAAAAGTCATTATGCATATTTGATAATACATTGCGTATTAAATGTTGGTCCCAAACGTTGGTAACTCATGGTCGAGCTTTGTTATGGCTATAAAAGACATAGCTCATAAAAGAGTCGCAAGGGTGGTCGTGGAAAAACTTCTCTTTGGTGCAACAGTGTACTTTATATGATAGGAAAGAAACAATAGACTTTTCAAGAAAAGGTCGCGACAGGTGGATCAAGTGTTTGAACTACGCGGTTAAAACTTATGACGATTAAGTTTAAAGAATTAGCGTACGTGGCTAGATTGAAGACGGAATGAAACTTGGATAGGAACAACTAGTTAGTTAGCTTGGTGGTTTGTTTGTTTTTGGACTTCCTGTTGATCTTTTGGTTCTTCAGATATAGCCATTAGATAGACTAATGATGATCGCGTATGACCCCTCCGACACTCAGAAGGGTCAGACGCGGACCCAAAAATGCAACCATCAGGAGACACTCAAGTATTGTCTATGTCCACAAGGCACAACCAGGACGGGGATGGCAAATCCGCGGGTAAGAGATACTTCCGGAGGAAGCCTCAACCGCGCCCCATACAAGGGGTAAGGAATCTTGCCTAAGATTAAGGTACTGCAACCTGCAGTCCCCAAAAAAGGAAAGCGGGATGAACTCCCGCCCAAAAGCATCGCTGTCATAACAACGAGACAAACTCTGAGTTGACTTACGTCACTCCCCACTTACAAACAGTCGCTCTCATGTCCCGTGACTATGAGAACTATTCAAACGGTAACACATACTCACTCTCTCTCTCTCTAAAACTCACTTTATCTCTCTAAACCCTTACTTACTCTCACGCCGGAGGTTGACCGCGGAACCCCGTTCCGCGGTGAGACTAACGGTGTTTGTTTTCTTAGCAGCTTTAAACCAAGACTCAAACTTAATACAAGATCTATTCCTGAGGAGTTAGCATACACTAACCTCTACAAGGAAGCGCCCAGAATTGTATTAACAAGTTGGCGCCATCCGTGGGACCAGTGACATAACTGCGTTTCCAAAAATTCTCATGAGTGATCTGGCAAACAACCCTTCTACTTCCCCTGAGCCTTCCATGGTCGTGAATACAGTGGGAGGAAAAGGCAAGGCGCAATACCTTCCCGACGCTGTGACCGACGCAGCCGATAAGGGAGTTCTGCGAAAAGCACTACAATCGATCTTGCCTCTAATGATGGAAAAGGTCCATCGTGAAAACTAGATCGGGTCAAGACCCATCTAGACTTTGACGATGAGACCGTAAATGAGATATCTCGAGAATGCCCTAATACTCGCCGAATCGAAAGAAAGCTGAGACCCAAAAGAGGCAAAGGCTAGCCCCAAATACGATCGATCCTTCGAGTATTCTAGGTTACAAAGTGTCTTCTCGAGACTTAGCAATGAGAGGATGGGTATTCCGAGAAAAGAGCCATGTGGAGAAGAAGTCACCACGGACGTGTTCTCCAGACCGAAAGAGAACGTCCAAGACGCGACTACTATACTGGGAGACCAAAAACCAGCCGTGTTTTCCAGGCTCCAATCAAAGGTGTCTTCCCGCAGGCAGCGTAAAAGAAAAGCCGAGAGGCTTAGGAAGAAGGACGCGGCAGAGAGGCATTCGGCTGAAAGGTACCAGAGAAGCCGAAGCTTGACCCATGGCAGCCCCCCACCAAAGTACAAAGCAGGAGGAGACATCATCACACACCGTAGGTGACTTGGGAGGTGTCTCCTCCTGAAAGTGAAGAAAGCACGGGGGGATACTGGAAGTCCACCCCGAAAGGCAAGACGGGAAACGAACTTGATGAACTCTACTTCCCGTACGACATAGCCGATGCGCATCCCTTCACTCGGATACGGAATTTTGAATTTCCAAAAGAACAAGGATGCCTACCACATCGAACGCACGGCGAGATGGGGACCCGTAAGATCATCCGAAAATTTTTCGACAATGCCAGTAGTAGGGGTGGGCCATGCCCACGGGTGCCACATGTTAAACTCTACCCGATAGGGCATGCCCGATATGGTTTGATGAGTCACACTGTAAAGCCTCGATAGCTTTGAAGAACTGAGGTCAAGCTTTCTCTCGTATTTTCTTCAACAAAAGAAGTACACAAAAGATCCTGTTGAGTTGCACCACATAAAGCAACGGGAAGGGGAGTCCACAGAGGCGTTTGTGGAATGCTTCAAGATGGAAAGCATGCACGTGAATGGGGCTCCAGAGTGTATGAGGGTATCGGGTTTCATGCACGGGATAACAAACCCCGAGCTAATCAAAAGGCTTAATGACAACATACCCCAAACACAAGATGAAATGTGGAAAGTGACCAAGGCATTCCTCCGAGGAGAATTGGCCGCGGCCAACCAAACAAAAAAGAAGCACTCCCAATGGAAAAGCCACGAGAGCGGACAGAAGAGCATCCAGATCTTCGAGAGGAAGGGAGAGTTTAAGGGCCGAGGCCGAAAGCGAAGTGGAGCGATGATTCACCCCTCACAAAACACCAAGGAAATCCCGCTATGGATACCGCTGTTCACACCCCCGCCAATGTCCAAATTTCAAATTAATCCCTAACAAAGATAAGTATTGTGACTTCCATAGGGAAAAAGGGCACAAGACAGATGAGTGCTACCAATTGAAAAAACAGATTGAAGAGGCAGTTAGGTCCGGACAACTTGCACACCTGGTCAAGGAGATCTCAGAAGAATGGTGGTCCCAAAGGAGGAAAGAAAGACACCGCGACCAAGGACAAAGCCCACGCCATATTCATGGTGCAAGCTTGGCAGCGTACAGTCAGACCCAAGATAATCGTGAACATGGCTCCAATTATGGAGATATCTTTTCCCCCATATCCGGGGAGGACTGGGATGACCATCCGCTGGTGATCAAGGCAGATGTTGAGGGATGCACGATCCACAGGATGTACGTGGACAATGGAAGCGCTTCGGAGGTCCTGTACGAACATTGCTTCAACAAGCTGAGCCTGGACACCCGGAAAAGATTGGTTCCCGCCTCTTCACCATTACTAGGTTTCAGTGGAGAGCTCTCATGGCCGTTGGGACAAATCCTCTTAGAGGTGACGCTGAGACTAAAAAAGATGTTTAGCGCCGGATGAATTTCATGGTAGTACGATCCCTTCCCCGCATAACGGATAATTGGACGACCAAGCATCAAAGTTATTAAGAATAGTCCCGCCCACGCACACGTATCGTTGAAATTCCCCACCCATGATGGGGTAGTCACTTTGCATAGCGACAAGGTAGTCCCGGTCGAATGCAGAATGGTCGCAGAGCCACGCCCCACCGTATCGTCAAGAAGCCAAGACAAAGGAAGGGATCAAAGTTGCAATCAACCCCAAATTCCCCGACCAAACGATCACCATGGGGGGGGGGGTTTAAGTGATGAGGGAAAGAATAACCTTTGTGACTTGCTTAAGAGCAACTTGGATATTTTTGCCTGGCAACCCTCTGATATGACCGGGGTTCCGCGTACAATCACGGAACATAAGTTGAATGTTAGGGAAAGCCACAACCCGGTGCGGCAAAAGAAAAGGGGACAAGCCCCGGAAAGGAACAAAGGCATCAATGAGGATGTCACTAAGCTTGTCGCAGCCGAGATTATGAAGGAAGTCCATTATCACAATTGGTTATCCAATCCAGTTCTGGTGAAAAAGAGTGATGGAAGCTGGAGAATGTGTGTAGACTTTAAGGATCTGAATAAAGCTTGTCCGAATGATTACTACCCTCGCCAGATCGACCGAAAGTCGAATCCTCTCGCGGTATCCATTCAAATGTCTCCTTGACGCCTACAAAGGGTACCACCAGATATGTATGGCACGGATGAGGAAAAACGGTTTATATAAACCAAGGCATCTTTTATACAAAACGCCTTTCGCTTGAAGAATGCTGAGCCACATACCAAAGGCTAGTGGACGAGCTTTGATAAATGATTGAAGAAACTTGAAGTGTATGTTGATGACTTGGTCATCAAAAGTCACCCAGATGAAGAAGTGCTTATGGATATAGAGGAGACCTTTAGAACCTTGCGAAAGATCAACATGAAGCTAAATCCCAAAAAATGCACGTTTGGGGGCGGAACAGGGAGTGTTCTTAGGTCACGTTGTAAGCAAAGAAGGCATCAGAGCCTGCCCGGACAAATCCGAGGCCGTGACCGTGCTCCAATCCCCAACAACCAAAAAGGAAGTGCAGTCTTTGAATGGAAAGCTAGCAAGCCTCAGCCGCTTTATGTCTAAATCAGCGAAAAAGTCCCTCCCATTCTTCAAGACACCGAAAAAGTGCATCAAGAAGAGTGACTACCGACGACCGAGGCGCGAGCAAAGGCTCAAAGAAATGAAGAAACACATTGCCAATTTGCCAATGGTCATTGCTCCGCGCCCAAAGGAAGAGCTGATCATGTATCTGGCTGCGTCCCAAGAAGCTGTGAGCGCGGTCTTGCTGGCCCAGAGGGAAGCACGTCAACAACCCGTGTATTTCATCAGCCGCGCCCTAAAAGGCCATGAGGTGAATTACACCTCAATCGATAAGCTAGTCCTTGCATTGGTGTACGCATCCCGCAGACTGCGGCGATACTTCCAAGCACACCCAGTGGCGGTTATCACGGATCAACCACTAAAGCAAGTCCTAACCAAAACAGAGAAAAGTGGAAGAATGGCCGGATGGGCAATAGACTTAGATGAACATGACATCAGTTTCCGACCCCGGAAAACCATCAAAGGACAAGTGCTAGAAGACTTCATTGCTGAAATTTCGGAGGATGGAATCCCCGACAAAAAAGCAAACAAGCAACCGTACCCAGAGCCGTGGAATTTATTCACGGACGGATCCGCGTGCCAAGAAGGTTCCGGGGCAGGTTTAATCCTAACCAGTCCAGAGGGGAAGGAATTCAAGTATGCCTTACGTTTCGAATTTGAGGCATCCAACAACGAGGCTGAGTACGAAGCATTGATCGCAGGGTTGCGGATCGCAGAGCAGCTGCAGGTGAAGGACCTGTCAGCAAATGTTGACTCCCGCCTTGTGGCAAACCAGATCAACGGCGCGTACGAGGCAAAGGAAGCAAGCATGACGCGTTACTTAGCCAAAGCTAAAGCCCTAATTGAGGATTCCGAACATTCTCCATCAAATGTATTCCCCGAGCCGAACAAGCAAGCAGACGCTAAGAAGATAGCCTCCACTAGCTTTGCTCACCGACAAAACAGTGCTCGTGGAAGTCTTGAAGGAAAATCCATCGAGGAAAAGGAAGTCTTGGCAATGCAAGAAGACGGAGATACATGGATGACCCCTTAATTGACTACCCACGGATGAAACGCTACCAATGGATGACCAAAAGCCCGAATGTCATGGATCAAAGCACGACATTACATGTTGGGGACGGAGTTCTCTTCCAAAATCTTTCCTAGAACCATGGTTCGATGTGGCCCCGCCCAGCTAACTACGGTCGCAAGAGATCCATGAAGGATCATGTAGCATGCACTCGTGGCGGCGGGTAGCCAAAGCGATCCGATCCGATACTATCGCCAACAATGCATAAGGATGCCCGGAGCCGATACATGTAAATGCTAAGATTGTCAAGTCCACCGTCCGGCACTAAAGAACCCGCAATGTAATCCTGACCCCAATCACTTTCCTTGGCCCTTCTACAAGTGGGCCTCGATATCTCGGTCCTTTCCCGTATGTGATAAGGATTTAAAAGGTACACTTTGAGGGTCATTTAAGCCCTTAATTGATCACTTTTGTACCACATTATTTAATTTCGCCTTTTAACTTTTAGGACTCTTGAAGGCAAATTGTCGAATGACACTTATTCGGACGAAAAGCCGCGAATATATGAAAAAAATGGCCAAAGTCAAGAATCGAGACTCAAGTCAACGAATTGAAGGGACGGTGTCATCGCTTAATCGTGATGCCGTCATGAGACATCTTGAGACGACTCAGAGCAAATTGCTAATTTACAAGTGACGACATCAGTTTAAAAGAGAGGCGTCGCAACTCGTGACGGCCTAGATTTGGATCCGCGGCGCCGAGATTGAAGCCGACCGCCATGAGCATAAGGTGACGCCGTCACAGAGTTGACGCCAAGACAAAACCCTAATGAGTGGCGACCGACGGCGCATTACGCTTAAAGAGTGACGCCGTCGCATTTTGTAACACTATGTATAGAATCCGAATTTTTCGCCAGAGAGGTAGTTTTGTGGAGTAAAACCTAAACCGAACCAAGGTCGTCTTTGTACAAGATCTTAGGGTTCCATACCCTATTTTACAACAAGATAAGTATTTTACTTCATTAATTCAATTATGTATTCAATTGTTTGTGTGTATGCTTGCATGTTTTCCATGTTCGGCTAATTTATTTGTGTGTTTGCTTAGATATATGAAACCTAGTTATTGAATATTGATTGGTTGTCTCTTATCTTAATTGTGATTGACCTAATATTACGATAGGTCATTCGTTGTGTTATTAATGCTTGATTAGTCTTTGTTGAACCTTAGCTTATAGTTACTAGTGGAATTGTAGGCTAAATATCCAAAGATAACCTTAGTGTTAAGTTTATGAATCCTAGAAATTTCGTAGTCATTAACCTTAGGTAGCTTCAAAGAGTTAGAGATAAACGCATATCCTACGACCTTAGAAACACAACGCTTAAGAATAAGGATGTGACAATTCAACCATCAATAGAGATAACCAAGGAGTAATAACATCTAAGTAAACACATTTTTAATCATCATAAGAGCACACAACAATAGACATAGACTACACTCACCTTAGCTTAGTTAATTAGAATAGATAATAGCAGTAGTAATCGTAGAAATACCAACCCCAAATCTAAACCCCGAGATTCGTACCTTTCCATTTTCTAAAAACATAAAAAGATAAAAATAATCTTCCTCAACCCCAACCTTAGCGTAGTAATTTCTCACTAGCATTCCTATTCCCTGAGAACGATATCAATTCCCGAGGCTTACCCTAATACTACACTACAACGATTAGGTTCATCGCCTAGGTGTTGAAAACTTGCTCGACGAAAAGGAAGTTCCTTTGATCCCGAACGCTGTAATGCCAGATCAAGTTTTTGGCGCCGCCACGGGGAATAGAATAGCTAGTTAGAGTTCACCTCGCTTAGGTTTCCTTGCTTGATTCCTATCAAGTAAGCTTTTTCCCATTTTAGCTTCCTCGTAGTCTATCCCTTCTTCGTGACCTTTGTTCGTAATCCCATCACTTTTCATCATGGAAGGTGATAACCCACCAAATAACAACCTACCATTTGATCCCACTTTGCCAACCAACTCGAGCTCGTATTGTTAGTGAAATTGAGAGCTTAGGAAATTGAATAGGATAATTGAAAATGCACTTGATGAGGCCCTTAGGGAATCCACTGGCACTTTAGATAGTAAATCTACCTCGAGTGATTCTGATGATGAGTTAGAAGAAGGAGATTATAAGGTATTAGAAGTTATGGAAGGATGTAAGGAGGAGGAAGAACTTAGGGAGTATTTCGATTCATACCCTAATGGGAAGGAAACAACTTTTCACTATAACGTAGTTAACTTCCCGCATCCACCTTTCAAGCCTTGCATTAGAAATGGTGACCCTAAAAGTATAAAGATACCGTGCATGATTGGATACTTATATAGGGATCACACTTACATCGACTATAAGGCACCCATGAACATAATGTCTAGGCTCTACTACAATTGGATCATGAGCAAAAGTTAGGACCTGATGAAGGACCCTTTCACCCTAGGAAAGTGGAGTAACTATGTTGGGAGGGCCAAAGGATTGCATGTCTTCGTAGGAAACTTCACATATAGGTGTGATTTCATGATCTTGGAAGATGTTAAGGGCATCATTGATGGGTTTCTAGGAGATGTGATACTTGGGAGACCATTTATTGAGAAATCTAAGATGGTTTATGATCAAGAGGAAGGAATAGCCAAGTTCTCAAACGGGACCGAATGTGTTAAGTATATAATGCCCTGCAAAAATAAGAAGTTTGAGGGTATTGACGATCTTGATGTAGACAACATTCCACCTTTGAAGTAGATTGGGAGATCAAGGTTCACTACACCGCTTGTCTAGAGTTAGGCTCAATATATTCGTGATGAGAGAAGAGTGAGAGAAATCGAATGGACCTCTAAGATTAGAGGCACGTAGGGCACGACTTCGAGTCTAGCTACAAGACTCATAAATAAAGAAAAGCGCCGGGAGGAAACCCATGCTTAATTGTTTGCTTGTTTGTGTGTCGATATCTTTTATTGATTGTTTATTCTCATGTTTAAATTTGTAAAATGCTTTATTTTGTCTTTAACCTCGCCTTAATTACATTATTTACATATAAAGATATTTTACATAAGGGATAAGTGTGGAGGATTACACACGCTTTTAAAAAAACGCGAATATGAGAATTACAATTATTTAAAAGATATACATGTGTGTTTGTTCAAGTCAAATGCTTGTATCGAAATATAATGGATGTTTTGGCAGAAATTTTTCCAGATTCTAAAGATAAAATTTTCCGTAATTTTTCTAGAAAATCGCATACTAGTTTCGTTGTGATAACTCGACCAAGCGCCGGAGGAGTATAAATTGCTTACTACTTTTTCTCGCTTTCGAGCTACTTATAAAATTTTGGAATTTTCCAGGTCTTAATTTTCCAGAAAATCTGTAAACATCCATTCCACAAGCATTATATCATAGTTTAGTAGAGTCTTATATATATTGTTACCGCCGATTTTACGCGAAGGTTTCATTTGTTTTCTTCAAGTTTGCAGGTTTTATTTATCAAGAAGAAGATACATAAGATTGGAAGGAGTTTTTAACGCAAACACTCTTCTTGAAGAAAGATTTAACCACTACTTCACACGGATCCTACCGAGCTAATCGTGGATTACTAGTTTTTTCGCTTTTAATTACCTTCCATTATCATAACTTTGATATTTTGGGAACATTGGGGACAATGTTCGGTTTAAGTGTAGGAGAGAAAATAAACGGAACTTTGAAACTATGCTTATCCTCGACTATTTGCCTTGTCCAATTTCATTTGTATAATAAACCATGAGAAATATCGGTTAGGTAATTTTGACACCAAATTTAAAATTTTCATGACATATAGGAGTGGGCCATTAGTCTTAAATGAAAGCGCCTCATGGATAGGAAGTTATATGACTAGCACAAAACCCTTTACCACTTAAATTCCACCCAAATGCGAGGATCGCCTTAGATTTGTAGGAATTAAAGCATTCAACTTTAATGCTCGAGTGTGAACCGTAGTATAATAGATTCTAGAACTTGTTTTGTGATGCATTCGAGATCGCTAGTAAGACTACACTTGTGTAGTTAGGAATAACTAAATGATAAGAGGCATTAGGATAACTCTTGTTCGACACCCGTAATATAATTACTTCTTCCACATCGGTTGAGTAATTCCCACACCCTTGCGTTGTACTCATCTTTAGTACACGATACCCCTAGTTAACCCCTCGTAGCATATCCTTTTCGCGTTCTCGTGAGTTTCGATTTTCCTAATATCAACGAAGAGCATTGTTTACAATCCACCCCAAATGTACACCCAAATCGCCTTAGCTCTACCTTGTATGCACTCACTTTTAGTGCATTATTGATATCATACTAAACCCTTAGTTCAATTATCTAGTTGCTTGCATAAGTTGCTAAGTCGAGTCATATCCTTTGTAATACGCTTTAGGACGATGGGACTCATGAGAAAAGTTAAATTTTATGAAATGACGGAAGGGAACGTTAAATTCAAATTCCTTTATTTACGTAATAATGTACTCCAAGTGTTTTGATCTTTTCAATTCGGGTCAAATTAGTGTTAGAGTAATAAAAATCAAGTGTATGTATATGCCTATAAATCCCTATCATTTTGATGTTATCGTAGAGGATGGTAGAGTAAAAGTGTATGAAAAAAATCAAAAAATAGTGTTAAAAAAACATACGGCTACTATCCTACATCTATCTTTAAATTTATGTTTGTTTGTTTCAATTTATCTAGAGTTTAGAGTGTCGAGTCTTGGCTTAGCAACGACATTCTTCGCATGCTTGTAACATAAAGATTTTAACTTGCCACCACTAAATCGCCTATCCCACCAAACCCTTTGTTTCCATACCGTAAGTGATTTGCTCGGAAACCAATAATAGAGAAGTGTGTATTATGGGTAACTCAAACGTGTTAGGTTTGAGCACCGAGATCGTTCGAACGAGGTTGAATGGAATTTCCAACTCACGCCACGATTATCGGATTTGAATAAGAAGGGATAAAATGATGTTTTCTAAACTATGGGATAAGGAAAGTAAATGGAATAAAATCTAAGGGAAAACCTAAGAGTTATGGCAACCACGCAATTCTACACTAAAACGCAAATACGGATTAAACGAAACGCTAATAAAATGCAATTACGCCTAATCTAACTCCTAAAAATAACCTAAAATTACTTTTATATTAAAATGATATTAGAAAACTATTTATGAATTAAAACTAATTTTAGGATTTTTCCGGATTTTATTAGAATTAAAAACTAATTTTAACTTTTAAAACTAATTTAAAATACTAAAAATTATGAAAATTAAAGTGAAAATTATGAAAATATTTTTATAAAATCTCAAATATCCTAAGAGAATTTTCAAAACTATTTTTTATTTTTCTCGATTATTTTTCTATTTTCTACAAATTTAAAACTATTTAAATCTAATTTAAATTGTGAAAATACCAAATAAAAGGGAAAAATAGAGAAAATTATTTTTATGCTTTTTATATTTTTCTTAAACTGGGAAAATTGAAAAATTATTTTTGGAACTTTTTCTCAATTAATTGTAATAAAAGCTATTTAAAAAGATTAAAACTATTTTAAATAAGAAAAATACTAAACAAGAGCTAAAAATTATGAAAAATTCAGGAAAATCTAAAATATTATTCTAAAGCTATGAAAAATATAAAACATGGGCTTATGTGAGAGAAAAGAGAGTCAGAGTGTAACAACAGGAAATAAGACTTTAAAATAAGCAAATAAGCTCTATAAGCTACTAAACTACTACGTGCTATATTATACTAAACTAACTAATATCAACTAAATCCAGCTACTCTTAACCTCTAATCAGCCAGATTACCAAGATTTAAGCTAATTCTTAATTCTACCCAAACATGTTCCTCGGCCCCTACTTTAAGTCAAGGTAATTGCTTATCCAATAAGCTAAAGTGAAAACTAAAATGTGGTTCTCAAGTCCACCAACCAGAGATTACATATCTAAAATATCAGCTCATAAGGACTAGTGATGAAGAAATTAGAGATCAAAACAAAAGCTACTTAGAACTCGAGGCTAACTCGATGCGCGAATGATGGTAATATGCGAGGTTGGGAATGGATTTGCAGACTTTAATAAGCTAACCTATAAGCTTCTAAAGGATATTCCTACAGCCCTATACTACTATCTATCCAATAAATCAATAAGCTAACAAACTTATTACATCAAAAGTCAAAATCGCCTTTGACAAAGTAGTCAAAGAACAAGCATGGGCGAGAGAAGGAGTTGCGACCTTAATCCTAACTAAGCTCTAAATAAGCTCTAAACAAATGAGATTCAGCTAACAAGCTATTATAAAACTAAATAACTAGTACTAATGATATCGATTAAGAATGTAAGCAAAGTAGTACTTATCTGTTTGACACATAGAAGTTCGTGACAGACAAGAACCTTTCAAAACAAGCCTACATGTAAAACCTTTAAAACTTTAATTGCAAAAGCTAAACTACCATCAATTAACACGTAACAAACTTAAATTGAATGACTAAAACCCTTTCTAGACCATGAAATCAATCGAACCAAACACTCCTTTTAACATTCAAAACTCTTTTAAATCTTAAGACATGATTAAAACCCACTAGAATCGAAATGACATGAACTAATTAGCATCAAACTCAACTTTTTAACCATTAAAACCAGATTTAAACCAAAACCGATTTTGACTTCCAAATTGACAACAATTGACTTTTCTTGACTTTTGCAAAACTTGGAATTAAGGACAATTAAGACACCATGAAACTCATATAAGCTTTGTTAAGCTTATATGAGCTTAAACAAACAAGAAAAACAACTTTTGGATGGATTTGAAACTAGATTGCATGAAAACTCAAATTGACAATGGATTAATGAAAACTTGATTAATATTAATAAAGTGACATTACAAGCGTATTGAAATTACAATGAAAAGAACTTGACTAAGCTATGAAAACAATAAATGACAAGAAATGGAAAGGTCAAAATTCCTCTAATGCTTAAGGAATTGGACGATTTCAATGTGAGCCAAGAGGTCTTTTATAGCCTTGAATCACTGATTCCTTGATAGAAGAGCCTAGAAGCAAATAGCGACCACACAAATCCCATGAATCATCAAGACCAATCCTTGATTGCCATTTCACCTGTGACGTGTTGCAACCAATGAGGTATCTTGAAAAGGCCACGGGATCCCATCCCCGCCATGTCGTGTGTATCTAGAAGGTCTTGAGAAGATGCTAGTACGAGGTTCGATGGGTAATTGGTGGTAAATGCGGGTGGGTAAAGGGTGTTTGGGATGGCGAAGACGAAAATCAGTAGGGCTGCTTGGTTTAGTTTATTATTAATCAAATGTTGTTGACCGGGTACACGGGTGTTGACGGGTATTGGGTTGATTATTAAAACCGGTATTGTGTTCAAATATTGGCCTGGTTTAGTTTGAATGGTTGGGCTTTTGTTTATTTTGGCTTGTGTGAATTTGGACCAAAGGATTTAATTTGTACCCATTGCTTATAAGGGACCAAAGGTGTACATGCCGAAATTTCGTGGACCAATGATGTAAATTAGGAAAGGGTGAGGTGAATTGGGTAAGATACGTAAGTGAAAGGTATAAAGTGTAAATGTGGTAAAGGTAAAGGTGAAATGTGTAAATTTCAATCTTGATCCGTAAACTCAGAAATGCACTTTTGAGCTTCAAATCCAATAAATAGCATCCCCAAGATCGCCTTGCACACTTCTCTCTCGTGCTCGATTTTCTTGGTTTTGGCTTTTTTTGTCTCTGCTTTCTCATATCCGCACTGCACATGCAAAACTCAAGAAACACGCAAATATTAACAATAAACGGCTCTTTCTTGGTTATTTTGGGTCATATTTGATAATGAAAAGGTATGTGTTTTAGCACATACCAAAATACCCTGCACGAGACCATTGTCGTGTCCTCACGTTAATGCATCAACTCACGCTTCTAAAACCAAGGATTTCAATCTCTTTCTACTAAACCTATGAAGAAGTAGCAAAGATTCCTCAAAAGAGATTAAGAACCCTTAATTCTAAAAGCGCCCCGTTTACCTTTTAATTCACATGTATAGATATTACGATTAAGCACATTCCGGAAATGAGTGACGGTTTGTTAAACTTTCATGTCGATCAATAACTCCAACATTTTTCAAACGACACGTTAGGATCACGGAGTAGAAAACACAACACAGCGTGAAGTGACCATAGGGATAGAATACATCGTCCCTGATTTTTCACAAGTCCCCAAACTAAGCGTAAAATCGAAATCATTGTTAAATACGACTCTAGATGCTAACACTACCCATGGAAGTTACTTGTGTAATTACCTTTTGTTCCCATTTTCCTATTTTCCTCTAGATTTTTTATTTTGTGAGAAATGAATTTCTTCAAATTTCTCGCTTCGATAACTTTTATTCGATAAAGATATGAAGCTAAGTCGATAATTAGTTGTCCGCCTTCTCTCAAGAACCATTGTTCCAAAATGAGGTCCACATCAAGGAATTTTTATTCACTTATATTTTGACTTTTTCATCACTTTTCATCAATAATAATTTTTTTTTTTTTTTTTTTTTTTTGAACGAACTTTACTTGTATGAGCTATGAACTACGGAGCTCACGGTAATTCCAAGACTATAGGCTTCATGAAATGAGGATCCCTACCGGCTAGGCTAAGACCTCACTCAATCCCGGCTAAAGATCCAAGGTCCGATCTCGACACCGCACTCATAACTTTACTTATTACTTTTCACTTATTACTTATTGCTTATTCATTACGGATCCTTGATGTGTACCCAATTTTAAAACAAAGATTCTTTAAGAAGATAAAGAACTAACTATCGCCAAAAACTCAACATCTCTAATTATTGTTTAGACAGATAAGGGTGAAACAATTTTGTGGGAACAAAAGCCATAAGTACCTTCATGGGCTCTAAAGAGAACCAACTACTCCACGCTTAGCATCTAAACTCATAAGTAACTATATCATTTCTCGATCTCCGCAAATTTAAAATCCCAAATAATGAGATCCGCTGGATGCTTAGCCGATAATTTTAGATTATCTATGGTTAAGGAACAAGCTGTGGCTCAACACGCCCCATCAAGTCGAATTCTATTCCTACTCTCACCAATGAAAGTCAACAAGGTGTCAAACATATATTAACTTAGCAAATGCTTCGCCTAATGAAATAAAGTTATGCATATTTAAAGTCACCTGTGAAACTTGCAAAATCTTGGCCTCGTGAGCTAGAATTGTGATTTTATAGCTTCTTGTCTAAGAGACTAGTCGTTGGAATCACTCCAAACAAGATTTCAAGTATTTATATTTCATATGTAATAGGTAGCTTTATTATGGCCTTTATGTTTGTTTAAGGTCAAGCTTATGTAGAAGGCCCATAAGCTTGATCCAAGCCCAATAAGGAATAGGGAAGAGAGGAGTGTTGCCTAGCTCCTCGCCTATATAAACTCTTGTAAACCCTCATTTGAGGGTTGGTTGTTCAAGTTTTCTTCACACATATTCCTACGCCTAACCGTGCCTCTCTTATTGTGTATGTGTGCTTGTTTATCGGTATCAATCGCCAAATAGTTGGGTGTACTCGTTTGTTTTGAAGTTTTGGTTTTGATCTTACGCGAAAGATAACGCATCTTTGGTTATCTTAAAACTCGCTTTTTACACTTTTAATCCAAGATTCTTGTACTTTCAATGTTTTGAGGTGTTAAAATACTTGTTTTGGCAAAAGTTTCAAACTTTACGCTGGATTTACGCTTTTAAGCTTGTTTTGTTCGTGGTGTCGTTTCTACGCAGAACCCGCTTAGCGCTTTTGTACATCAAAATTCACACTTTTGTGTTCTTTTGGTACTATTGAAGCTATTCCATAACAAAAATCGGTTTAGAAACACATTTGGGCAAAATCAAAGTTACGAGTAATCCCACGCGATCAAAACCCTAAAATTACGCTGTAAGATTGTTCCTTGGTTTGATCTTCAATTTTCCGGTTTAATCCGTTTTTCTTACTTGGATAAGTCCGAAAATACGCCGACTTTGGATATCTTTGCACCGTGAAGTGTAAAAGATCATTTGGGCAAAACCCTAAACTTACGATAAGATAAGCTACGCGTGAGAATTCCTACGCATAAGATTCACTTTACGCGTAAACTACGGCTCACGATAAGGTAATCCCACGCCCACGCTTTCTACACCTAACTTTTGTCTACGCTAACTTTAGTGTTTTCCTACTTACGCTGAAGCTAAAACCCACGCCAGAACTCCTCATTGTTACGCCAGAACTTTTGGTGTTTTACGCATAAGTGCTACTTGGTTCTTGTCTTTCTACGCCTAAGGACACTTCATCAACAAAGGTTCATTCGACTACAAAGATCCATTTTACCACACAAGTTTATCATCATGTCTCAACCACCATACTCTAACTATTTCCTCACACTTATAATCATCAACAACAACAACAATTAACTCCACAACATCAACAATGGAATCAACAACAAGCTATTTATCAACAACAATTTAATCAAGAACATACTCCACAACTTGGTGCAATTCCACAACCACAAATGGTTCAACCACAACCAAGCCTTCAAGTTCAACCCTACACAACCGATTTCAATCAACATCCATCACGGACCACTATGAAGGAACCCACTTGGTTTGCTAAGATGTGTGAAGCTTTAAGCGCCCAACAATCAATTCATGAAGCCGGATCACTGATAGACCTCCAATGCTCACTCCAGAAACTACGATCAATGGGTGATAAGGTTCTTTAGGTTTTGTGATCCAAGAAGCCACATGGAAAGTTCTTAAAGAAGGTTATCTTGAAGGTCCATTCGAGATGCCCATTGTCATTGTACCCGAGATCCAACTGCTCCACCAAGAGATGAACAAACCAACATTGCTCTCACAGCGATTTAAATCCTACATAACTTCTACACTATGAAGTCGATGAACTTGCAATGGAATACATCCTCTAGGATTACCAAACCCAATTCTTCGTAGTGTCGATGCTCAAAAGACCGCACAAAAATGTGGGATCATATTCGCCTTCTTATGGAAGGATCTCAGACTCAATCGAGGATTTGGAATCCAAAATTTACTTGGCTTATGAACACTTCTTGATTGAACCGAGAGACACTAGAGTCCTATCATCATCGATTTTCGATATCATCAATGATTTGGATAAACACAACATCATCATGCCAAGAATTGCAGAATACTAAGTTCCCGAGTAGTCTTGGTCCGAATGGGAGAAGTATGTCATTTTTCTCCGCTGCTTAAGAATATGCATCATTCTACTTATGGATTGTTGTATGATTACTTGAAGCCTCATGAAAAGGAAGTTGATCGGAAAGGATTCTCCGTACTCAAATTGCTAAACAAATACAACCGGACAATCAACAACTTGCCTTGTATGCTCAATGTAATCATCCTCTCAACCAAAGAACTCAACCAATCGCTTCAAACACACCTTCACAAAGAATAACCTCAACCTCAACAAAATCAATTGGTTCCATACAAGAACAATGCTCAAGCATATGTCGTTGAAGCTACCGAGGAAATCGATCCATTCAAGCATTGCAACAAGGATTTGTGATGATTGCTAATGCTTTCGTCGTTACACCAACAAATCCAACAATCGATTCGCTCCTCATCTAACACACGGACTCAAGTTTGTAAACAATGGACGTGTTGAAGTTCGTAATCGTGATTATGGTCGCCGACGGGCGGTGGTCAAGGGTTTAATGCCGGTAGTAATAACAACAGAGCTCAAATGGTGGAACAGGAAATGCTCGTAATCGGTTAAATGGTCTTAGATGCTACAACCGCAATGAGAAGGGACACTGCTAATGCATGCCCAAAGCCAAGGACTAGGGGCGTGCTTATTTCAAAGAGGCCCTACTTTTGGCTCTCAAGGATGAAGTCGGTGGATCTCTCACGCACAAAGAACAGAGCTTTATGGCGTATGCAGATTCGTATGATGATATGGAGGACTTGCGTGCTAATGCAAACAAGTATGTTAATGGCTAATATGCATGAGTCGCACATGAGTGATACAGCCCCCAGATAGTATGACATCGATGGCTTGTCTCGTGCACCAACAAACCATCATCATATCTCGAACTAATATCTCCGCCAATATCCGAATCCGAAGACGGATCGATCGCTCAAAATGAGTCTTCTACATCTTCTTCGATGATTTTCAAGTTAACCTCAGTAGTTACATTTGACGATCAAGATGACCTTATAGTTTTTTGATAATCAAATTGACCCGGTCGTATTTGAGGATCTAAAGAATGATCATGTTGAGACTCACGTTGAACAAGATGATATGTTGCCTCATCCGGATTTTGCTCGGTTAATTCAAGACCATCAAATCAAAATGGAGGAATGTTATGCATTAAATCAATCCTTAAAAGTAAAAATGCATCGTTAACCAAGGATTTTGAATGTTTACAAATGCAACTCAACTTTTCAAAACTCAAGAAAACCGTGAAAAGGTTTTGAAGCCGCTTTTGCAAAATCTCATCAAAATGAAAATATTTAGAGAGACAGATCGTGATCTAGCCACCTCGAAGAATGCTTTGTTGTCCGAATTAGAACAATCAAACATGAACATAAAAACAAATTAACGCCTCACCTTGGAAAATCAAAAGCTAAGGTCGAGTTGTTAAATTGTCAAAAACAGCCCGCGATACAAAAAGTATTCAACGAATCGGTAGATGACCTTCTTGCGAAATTTCGGTTTGCAAAACAAACTTAAAGAGTTTAAAACATTGTTTACAAACATGGTGAATCAAGAATACTATTGAAAAGTTTACCTTAAAACCCAATCCAAATGGATATGGCAAAATCTAGTGATTACAAACCAAAGCTTTCACTAAAAACATTCAAACCAACTCTCAAGTTTCCAAAGGTTGAATACAAAATTGATAATATGTCATGAGTGTTGTTGAATATCATCGTCAAGAGGAATTAGATGCGAAGACTAGAGTCGATCAAAATTAAAAATGTTGTTTACAACAAACCTTTAATTATAAAATGCGGTCACTTTCACACACACCAATGATTCTTCTAACACACCAAGGGTTATCATCAAACACCGAGTCTTCTAATGTTAATCCCAAAACAGAATTTGCACAAACTTATGGTCCTTTACCTTCCATTAGTGAAGTAAACTCAAACCCTAAAATCGAAAAATCCTTCGATATTTTGACATTTTCATGGTCGAACTCAAAATTTTACAACATGAGATAGAATATCGATCCGAAATCAAAGTTGAACATTTTCAATCGCCTCCGCGCGAGAACAAAGAGACATCTTTCGTAAAAATCTTTACCTAATGTTAAAAACTTGAAAAGTTGTGCAATTGCTCGAAAAGGATTTTCATAAGAACTTGGGGTAATGAAAACGTTTTCAAGAAAATGTAAACATCTATTTCAACACAAAATGCAAAAGAAACTATTGAGAAAAGATGTTGATCGACTCTTGGAAGATGTTATCTGTCTTGATATCCATAATGTTGTGTTACTTCATGCCTTGCCATTTGCATCCGATTATATCTCTCACGATATTGTTGAAATTGTTGTTATCATTGAGAACACCGATAATGTGCTTCAGATCGAGTCTTTAAAAGCGTAAAATAAACGACTACACACGTAAATTTACAATGCAAAACGTCGTTTTCATTGGTGTGAAAAGATATTCACAACCATCAACTTAATTTTCAAAAGAAAATCGCCAATTGAGTGCAAAATCTTCCGATCCTAAAATTGAGCAACTGGATGATCAAAACGTGTCTTTGAAAAGTCAAATCTCAAAATATGAACAAGAACTTTAAAAGTTAAACAAGAATATGGTGTCATATTTGATTTACTCAAAAGACTCGAGATGAAGCATCAAATGAACTTGATCACTATCTTGCTCACACTAGAGAAGTCATGAATTTTGTCGGTAATATTCGCTTACGAAAATCAAGATCCGATTCACACCATCTCTAAGTTACGGAAATGTTAGAAAGTATGAACAACTTCCGCCACCGTGATTAAGAGATTAGCACCAGTCACACTTAGTAATCGTGAACCTAGAATTCCACACGCCAAATCACAAGTTGCTAATGTGTTTCCCTCGAAACAGAATAGTTGCATCTTTTCCAAACGTCCGCACTTCACTGCCTAGAGCACTCAATCAAGAATAGGAAGTTGCGACCTAAGAAAAGATCAATAAGGAATGCTAAAGTAGAAGAACACCCTAGGACTCAATAAAAATCATGTTGCTTCCACTATAGATGTTACGTCGGCAAATGTAATAGAAATAGTGATGTAACGAATGCTAAACCGTTAAGTACTTTTGATATTCATCGATGCACCTTGTGTTATTTGTCGAAAGAGTATGAATTCGATTGTCATGACAAATGTGTTGCTAAAGCTATAATCTCTAGATTACGGAATCCTAAGAATCGTAATACCTCTAGGCCCACTAATCATTCTAAGTCCGTGCTTGGTAAACCACCTTCTTTAGATTCTAAGGCAACCATTGCTATCACAAGTAGCTACCACTTCACCTCCTAAGAATGTAGTACCACATAGTGCTTTCACTAAGACTAAAGCAAAGAGTAGTTACAGATGGCGAAATGGATATATAACACACTAGGATTTAAGTGGATGCCTAAAATTCTCAATGTGTGTATGTCTAATATATACCGCTTGAACCCTCTAACATTTCGGTTCCACATCTATTTCTATTCCATCCGTGTCATCCGTGTAATGCAGTGATACATGATCATTCTGGATTGTTGATAGCGGATGTTCCCGACACATGACAGCAACCTTAAACTGTTATCAAACTTTATTGCAAAGTTCATTGGCACCGCCGTGATTCGAACGATCACTGCAGCCCATCATGGCTACTTGAGATTATGTTAATGGGAACATCGAAATCAGCAGGGTTTACTATGTGGAAGGCCCCGGTCACAACTGCTTTCAAGAGGTCAATTTTGTGATGGAGATTTGGAGGTTGCTTTCAGGAGAAAACTTGTTTCATTCGTGATCTACAAGGAAATGACCTTATGTCCGCTCACGTAATTCTAGTCTCTACACTATCTCTATGCAAGACATGGTTGCTTCATCTCCATCCGCTTACTTTCTAAGGCAACATCAACAAAACTCGCTATGGCAACCGCCGCCTCACATCTAAACTTTCAAACCATCACCAACCTTGCTCGACACAAACTAGTCAAGGACTCCCACGATTCCTGTATTCAAAAGATCACCTTGCTCACCAGTGAACAAGGGAAAAGCACTCATGCTCATTTTCCTTCAAAGGTGGAACACAGCTCTCAAAGATGTGCTCCATCTTCTTCACATGGATTTGTGTGTCTACGCGTGTACAAACGATCAACGGCAAACGCTACATCTTAGTAATTGTTGATGACTACTCACGATGGACTTGGGTTTACTTCCTTCGTAGCAAAGACCAAGCTCCACAATGATCATCACCTTTCTCAAAAATACGTGTTCGACCGCAACACCGTCTCAATAATCGTAACGTATAAAGGAACCGAATTTGTTAACAAAACCCTTCGTGAATTTTATGAGAAAGTGGGAATTCAAAGATCAAACATCTATTGCACGACACCGAACAAAACGGAGTTGTTGAAAGACGAAACCGAACGTTAGTGGAAGTCGCAAGAACAATGTTAATCAATGCTAAACTTCCAGACACTTATGGGCGTGTGATTCATCGCATGCTATACTCAAAACCGTCTATGATCACAAACGCCACAACAAAACACCTTTCGAGCTTGTCCACAACTATAAACCGAACCTAAAACACTTTCATGTATTTGGATCCCTTTGCTATCCGAATAATGATCGTGATGATTTTGGAAAGCTCAAAGCCAAAGCCGATATTGGAATCTTTATTGATATCGTGACAATTCTAAAGGTTTTCGAATGAATCGTCCGCACCAAGGAGGTAATGGAAACGATTCATGCTCATTTCGATGAAATCACGTAATGGCTTCGAGTATAACACTTAGAACCCGTCACAAACGCTTAAACTTCCTCAACCCCATCATCACCGAAGAAAGCCCTCGCCTAACTCACAACAAATGGAAAGGTTATTTGCTCCTACGCTCGTGACGATATTGATGAACGTGCTCTGGTGTATCCGTCAAGCTCACCGCACAACCCGAAAATATTCCTATACCGATACACTGCTACAACAACCATCGTTGAAGATGCACCTACACCAGCTGACTCCAACACAACAGCTGAACACACCGCTTCCAACAATGATGAACCACCGATGATATTCAATGAAGTACCCCACCGCAGATTTTGATCCAAATGCGTTTTCAACCGTTTGCTAATGAGATCACTTGCACACGATGTCGCGGAATCTTCAACAAACCATTTGAATCCTCGAATCCGCACAATGTATACCAACATCAACCCTCTACACATAGATGGACAAAGACCATCCTCCGCTAATATTATTGGCAACCCGAATCAACCGCCGTTCGAGACAACGTCTTCACTCGGATGGTGAACACTTGATTTATGCACTCACCGTCCGCCAATCGAACCTAAAACATTAAAGACGAATGACAAAAGACAACTGATTGAATCCATGCAAGACGAACTCAAACAATTCAAACGCTTGAAGTATGGGAATCGGTTGAAAGACCAACGAGTCTACGCTATTGGTCTAAAATGGATTGGAAAACAAATTGATGTCAAGGGAACGCCATCCAAAACAAGTCACGCCTAGTTGCTAAGGGTTATCGCTGGGAAGAAGGAATAGACTTTGAAGAATCTTTTGCTCGGTTGCTCGCCTTGAGGTCGTTTCGATATTTCTCGCGTCATGCTCATATGAACATGATGATCTATCGATGGATGTCAAAACGGCGCTTTCTCAATGGGCAACTTAAAGAAACGGTCTATGTCGACCAACCGGATGGATTCGCTGATCCCGAGTTCCCGAACCATGTCTACAAACCGAACAAAGCTCTTTATGGTCTCAAACAAGCCCCTGGGCATGGTACGATAAGCTATCATCCTTCCTCATTGCCAATAATTTCACCAAAGGCTCGGTTGACCCAACTCTTTTTATACAATATCACGGGCACACATCTTAATTGTTCAAATTTACGTGGATGACATCATTTTGGGTCTACACATAAAAGTTTTCAATCGCTTTTGCAAAACTAATGAAGAAAAATTTTGAAATGTCCATGATGGGTGAACTTACGTTCTTTCTAGGATCGCAAGTTCATCAATCACCCCGTGGTATTTTTTCTCGAGTCACCCAAATATGCCCTTGAATTGTTAAACAAATTTGGAATGAAAACACCGTGATACTTATGCCACACCAATGACTCATACCAAGCTGAATCTTTGATTTACATGGGAAATTAGTTGATCGATCAAGAAACCGTCAAGTCTAATCACACAAATTGGTCACTTGTGAATGACCACCGTAATGACTTAAAACAGTTCGGACACACATGCAATGAAGATCGGGGAGTATAGTGTTTCCCGGGTCGTTATGTCCCAATGAGCTATGCAATGGATTACCAAACGAATAGTGATCGGGAGATTTGAACGAGAAAAGGATTTGAATTATGATTATAACTACAGAAAAAGCCAACAAATTACAACGGCTTAAATGCAAATTAAAGGAAATTAAAAGATAAAATCTATTAAATAAACGCTATCACTATATTTAAAATGATGTTTTTTGTGATTTTATAAAACAAAATAACTTAAATAAACTATTTTAACTAAAACGTAAACTTAAATTATCTAAAACTTGATTTAAAATAAAACGACGTTAAGTCTAAAAATTCTGTTGAGCGCAAGATAAAACGTAAAACTTATGAAATAAAAGGCTACGAATGTAAAAACAATTTTCTTACGTACTAAATGACAAAAGAAAATTTTAGGAAAAAGCGGAATATTTTTTTGAGTTTTATTTTATTTATTACGAATTAAAAACTAATTAACACTAATTAATTAATTATAAATACTAAACATTTTGAGAAAAATATGAAAAAATCACAAAAACTACTTTGAATAGCAAGGAATCTAAGAAAAATAAAAAACTACACTAGTGTTTGTTGAAATAAGCTGTTAAATAAGCAAAAAGGGTAATAAGCTAAAAACTAAAAACTGGTTAAATATAATTAAACTGAAACTTAAACACAAAAGATCCAATGGCATGTTGGCGTGGAGTGGTCCGTTGGAGCGTGGTTCTTTGCAACGGCCAGGTCCCTAGTTCGAATCTGTCTCCTACCTTTTGTGCCTTTTAATTTCTTTTGGTTTTTAAACTTTAGAATTCAAAAGACTTTAAGAGATTAATGTTGCAGATTACTAACAAAAACTTGCCAAAGAGCAGATGGTGAGCTAGTGGTGTGCGTGGACTTGGTGCAGGAGGTCCTGGGTTCGATTCCCAGTCCCTTCTTTTTGTACTTATTATTTTCTTTTCTTGTTTTTATGCTTTAGCACACTAACTAATAAACAAAAATAAGATTCTTAATTGAAACAAAACTTGAAAAAAAACTGAGATAAGCTGTCTCACAGCCTAAAAATTGCAGCAGCAGAGGCTAAAACAAAAGCTAATGGGCTGTTTGGGACAGCAGCAGTTAACGCAACAAAGCTTATCAAAAAGCTTGTAAAGAAGCTAAAACGAAGAAATTTGGATTATGAAGCCTAAGGACCGTTTGGTTAATGGCATATCAAGAGAAACTAGAACTAATAAACTATCAAATAAGCTACAATAAGCTAGAAACCTAATAAGATCCTAATCTAATGATCTAAAGGAACTACGAGGATCTTAAATAAGCAATAATAAACATAAATAAGCTAAAAAAACTACCAAAGTCTTGCTATGCCTTGGTCAGAAAGCATGCTTGCAAAAAAGTAAAAAAATAGGCACTTAGAGAGTCCTAAACTGAAAAGCAAACTAACAAAGATCTAACATGCATCCTAAAGTTCCTAAGCAAACTCAAAATGGGCAAGATGGGGTCTCTTGACAGCTTATAAATAAGCTGTCAAGAGATGTTTGGGCAGCTGTTTGGGGACAGACACACACCAACACACTTTTTCTTTTCTTCACCTATGCTAAGTTCAAGATAAGCAATGGTACTGAACTAATAAGCTGCCATCCAAACTAAACAGTTCCCATAAGCAAAAACAACAAAAAAGAAACAAATAAAATGGGGAGATAAGCAGTTGGTTAAAATGGCTCTACTAGGAAGGTCCTAAGCTAACTAATGAGATTAAACATACAAGAGATTGAAACAAGCTACAAAAACATACAATTAAACTAAGACCTACCCTACCTAATCTATTCCATCTAATAAGCTACTAAACTAAGCTAATTGGGAATAATCATTAAACAAGAAAAGAAAGAGCTTGACACATTTGGTCACAAACTTCAGCTCACAAATAACTCCTTTAGGGCTGTTTGCGCTTGCTCTAAGCTAGGTAGTGAGCTTCCAAAATCAAGACATGCTACGATAAATAATGGTTAGCTAGCGAGATTCTTAAAACACCGATCGACCAAGAAATCCTTGTTTACAATTTCAAAATAAGTCGAGATCGACTTTATTCTTCTTGAGACAGAACCCAAAATCGGTGGCATGAGCAGTTATGAAAAGCTTTTTACTTGCAAACCATTTCAAACAACCTAAAATACTTTCTACCTATTAAAATCAACCAAGATTCTTGAAAACACTTTGACCTTAAAGGTCAAAGTGGGTAAAAAATTATGGGATTTGACCCGACTACAAACAATAACCCAACACTCCTTTAGATGCAAACCACTCAAAATGGTTTTGAACCAATGTATAACACTTTCTAACAGATTCAAAATGAGCGAAATTGAAGAACATGGACAAATTAAAAAGCGCATAAACTAAAAAATGGACTTTAAAACTCGAAATTGCATTAATTTAAAATTAAAGACTACATGACAATGAAACTAAAAGCGAGCTAGAACAATACAATTCTAGGCGAAACTAGAAACTAAAAAAACTAACTAAAAAAAGACTTTTTTTAAGAAAAACTAAGACCGCCTATACAAATGGCATACAAGCTATTTATACAAAAACTACTTGGGTCTTCATCTCTTCTCTGTGCGCTCTGCTCTCTTGAGATAAGCCAAATCACGTGCTTCCGCCATAAGCCGCACCTTTGCTACTTTTCTTCCTCGTAACGGTTTTGCGGTGAGTGGGGTTGTCGGTAAGGTGGGATAGTTGAGTGTTTGGTGAGTTTTGCGAGGCGAGTGGGATTAGTTTATCAGTGTGGTGTTCTCGTGTGTGTAGGGTTTTTTTTTTAAAGGAAATGGGGAAGAGGAAATAGACGGGGTGTGGTTTAACATTTAGGTTGAATGGGTAATGGGTTTTGACGTTGGGCTTTAGTGGTTTTAATTTTGGGCTAGGCGGGTTTGGGTTTTAGGATTAGTTTTGGATCCATTTAATAGCAGGGATCAAATGTGTCAAACCGAATTTCAGGACCACTCATGAAATTTCTAACAAATGATCCAAGGGTTAAACTTGACCATCTCCAAGGACCAAATCGACATTTTCAAATTTTTCAGGGGACCATTTTGCCAATTTTGAAACTTGAAGGGCCATTTTGTAATTTTCTCAAACTTTTGACATTTTTTACCAAAGGACTAAATTTGACAAGTTATGATTTGAAAAGGACCTTTGGTGATTTTTCTTTGAAATTTTGACTCGTGGACTGCTTTTTGACAACTTTTGAAACTTGGGGACTAAACCGCAATTTTGCAAATTTGATATGTTTTCATCCGATTTTGATATTTTTGCATTTAAAACACATAAAACATCGATTTGTGATATTTTGATCATTTTGATGTGTTTCGAGTGTTTTCGGATGATTTTGCAGTTTATTTTGTACAAAATGATGAGTATTTACACACTTTCATCAATCCCCACTAAGATATTGCTAGTCCCTAGCAATGATTTGAGAAAACATAATGGATTTTAATCTCTTTACCAAAAGCCATCACTTATGGAGTAGCGAAATGTTTCGGTTCAAGTAAGAACCTTGTACATCGATAACCAAATGATTTTGAGCAAATCATAAGTCGTAACGGATTTGATTTTGTCTTTACGGTAGCCGTACCCTTACGGACTAGCCAACTCTTAGATAAATCATCAACATTATCTTTGGTGAGCTGATTACCAATTATGGTTTTTCCAACGCCTTTACCATGAGCCATAATCTTGCGGCTAGCCAACTCTTCACTTTTTAGGATATGGTGAGTCGAGAACCATACAATTTTGGGCAAATTGCAAGCCATATAAACGGTTTGAGAAATCTTTACCAAGAGCCGTTTGCTCTGGATTAGCCAATCCTTTTGTTTTACAAACATGGCGGATGATAACCGGATGAGAAAGTGTAGAACACTTACTCAAAAAAAAATTTTGGCCAAAACGGGGAATTGGTATAATTATATGATAAAATTAGTGAGAATTCCCCACACTTAGAAATGAATATTGCCCTCAATATTCAAAGTACCGCGGTTATGCCGAAACCAAGAACGTAAAAGGAAATATTACGCCATTATTTAGAAAGTTTTTTTTTTTTTTTTTTTTTTTTTTTTTTAAAGATATATATATAACATGGGTACTCCCCACACTTAGTGGTAGAAAGGGTAAGAAGGCAAATATGGGTGAAAACCCATATGGTGCGTCTCTTTTTTGGTTACCGAGTCGCTAGCTTGACTCGACCCAATTCATTGGTTCATGGGAAGCAGTGGAAGATACAATCTCCATCGGACTTTCATTCAAAATGTTTGGATAAACATTGAAGTACGCGAAAGTTCCACACCGCGAGATATAGAGAAGCAGAGCAGACCCGGCTCACGGATGGTAAATGAAAATGCCGTGGTCAAAGATAGTGTCCTCACTCCCGAAGGAGTTAAGACATGGAGAAGTCACATCAGTATGTGAAGAAAAAAGAAGATCATGATAACAATCATAACTAGATCTTCTTCCTCGGATTAAGTGCGCTTGCACTTATTTGGATTTTATCGGTAGAGCTCTTTGGGTTGGAAGGCATCTCGGTGGGGAGGGTGGAAGATTTGTCATAACTATGCAAATTGAGATTCTCTCCCCGATCATGATTTTTGCCATCCAACAATCATACTCACGGAGATATGATATGAGAGAGTTCACCGGAGAACTCCTCAAGAAGGGATCGACATCACATTGAGGAAGTGATGCCTCAACATACTCGATGTCTCCATAGGAAGCACAATCGT
This sequence comes from Chrysanthemum lavandulifolium, assembly GCA_022545495.1. Taxonomy (NCBI): domain Eukaryota; kingdom Viridiplantae; phylum Streptophyta; class Magnoliopsida; order Asterales; family Asteraceae; genus Chrysanthemum; species Chrysanthemum lavandulifolium. The sequence continues at coordinate 127,139,542 of CM040245.1, forward strand.
CGCTAAGATCGGAGAAAGTTTCAAAATGATCTTGAGAACACTCAAGAGGAAAGGGATATCACATGATGATCGAAATTCCACAGTGACTCTCTTGGGATTGGGATAAGGTCCTCAACACTAGGCGATTCCATTTCGGAATAGTGCTAAGCTCATCCCCATGTTTAGAGAGAGTGGGAGTATCGGGTGTGATAACAACGCATGAGGAGGTTAGAAGGACTAGCATACATATGTTTTATACTTAACATTTGTTCTTACGCTAGTAATTCCATCATAGTCTTTTCTCCCGATTGTTCACGAAGGAGTCTCAACCGATGAACTTGATGAACTGTTATAAAATTGTAGGATATCAAGGATATGTTCATCATCATCGTCATCGAGATGAAGCGGAATCGAGAGCTAGATTTGGCCGCTTTTCTATTGCAATTGATTCCCTAATGCAGTTTTCAAGCGCTTGATACGGGAATCTAATTTAGCGACCGCTCTTCGCTAACAAAACTTCCATTGATTTTTCATTTGGATTATCTTGGGAGGACATAGCCGACTCCTCCTTAAGTTCTTTTAATAACTCCGAGTCTTGATGAAGATGCATCGTAGTTTCAAGAGAGTCGCCGAATCATTTGGTATTGTGGAGGTTGGTCTTGATCTGAGAGTCGTAATCGTAACAAGGAAATGGATTCCTTGTTTGACAATCCGAGCTAGAGTGAGGACCTCCACAATACTCAACAAGAAAAAGCGATGTGGTCGTGAGTGGTATGTGTTGTAGTCATAATTGGTATCGGGAACCCGCTCATGACAAGCGTGTTTCACGATTGACAATCGAGCTGGAATGTGAACCACCACAAGACTACAACAATAAAGCTGCTTGAGTCTCACAGTGTGGTAGCCGATGGAATAAATCGATCCGTGTTATGGTAGGAATAGGGATCTTGGTTATAGATGCACCGTTTCACAGATTCCACCATGCAACAAGCGGGGCAATTGCCACCATTATAAGGACCACCACACCATTGACAATCAAGAGGGTGAGGATGAGACATAGAAAGAATCAAAGGTTATCGGAGGGTAAGAAATGAAGAATCAAAAGGTAAGAGGGTAAAGAAGAATATTTTGGATTTTTGGATAGACATGATGCAAAAACAAAAGATCGAAAATCTTTTGGATTTTTGATTTTATAAGAAAATACAAACATATCTGGATGGATGGTATGAACAAAGAGTGAATATCCAAATCACTAATCGCTAGAGCGGAAGATAAGCCGCCACGACTCCCGGCAAGCAAGGCGCCAAAAATTTGATCTTGTATAAAACCGCTCAAGTCTAATCACACAAATTGGTCACTGTGAATGACCGGCCGTAATGACTTAAAAGCAGTTCGAACCTTGCGTCTGCAATGAAGATCCGGGGAGTATAGTGTTTCCCGGTCGTTATGTCCCAATGAGCTATGCAATGGATTACCAAGCGAATAGTGATCGGGAGATTTGAGCGAGAAAAGGATTTGAATTATGATTATAACTACGAGAAAAAGCCAACAAATTACAACGGCTTAAATGCAAATTAAAGGAAATTAAAAGATAAAATCTATTAAATAAACGCTATCACTATATTTAAAATGATGTTTTTTGTGATTTTATAAAACAAAATAACTTAAATAAACTATTTTAACTAAAGCGTAAACTTAAATTATCTAAAAACTTGATTTAAAATAAAAAACGCGTCGTTAAGTCTAAAAAATTACGTTGAGGCGCAAGATAAACGTAAAACTTATGAAATAAAAGGCCTACGAATGTAAAAACAATTTTCTTACGTACTAAATGACAAAATAAAATTTTAGGAAAAAGCGGAATATTTTTTGAGTTTTATTTTATTTATTACAATTAAAACTAATTAACACTAATTAATTAATTATAAATACTAAACATTTTGAGAAAATATGAAAAATCACAAAACTACTTTGAATAGCAAGGAATCTAAGAAAAATAAAAAACTACACTAGTGTTTGTTGAAATAAGCTGTTAAATAAGCAAAAAGGGTAATAAGCTAAAAACTAAAAACTGGTTAAATATAATTAAACTGGAAACTTAAACACAAAAGATCCAATGGCATGTTGGCAGTGGAGTGGTCTGTTGGAGCGTGGTTGCTGGGCAGCAGGTCCCTAGTTCGAATCCTGTCTCCTACCTTTTTGTGCCTTTTAATTTCTTTTGGGTTTTTTAAACTTTAGAATTCAAAAGACTTTAAGAGATTAATGTTGCAGATTACTAACAAAAACTTGCCAAAGAGCAGATGGTGAGCTAGTGGTGTGCGTGGACTTGGTGCGAGAGGTCACAGGTTCGATTCCCATCCTTCTTTTTTGTACTTATTATTTTCTTTTCTTGTTTTATGCTTTAGCACACTAACTAATAAACAAAATAAGATTCTTAATTGAAACAAAACTTGAAAAAAAAAGCGAGATAAAACATCTCACACCTAAAAATTACAAAGAAGAGAGGCTAAAACAAAAGCTAATGGGTACATTTGGGACGGTGACGATTAGCAACAAAGCTTATCAAAAAGCTTGTAAAGAAGCTAAAACGAAGGGGCTGTTTGGATTATGAGCAGCTAAGGGACCGTTTGGTTAATGGCATATCAAGAGAAACTAGAACTAATAAACTATCAAATAAGCTACAATAAGCTAGAAACCTAATAAGATCCTAATCTAATGATCTAAAGGAACTACAGGGGATCTTAAATAAGCAATAATAAACATAAATAAGCTAAAAAAACTACCAAAGTGCATGAACAGGCTGTATGGCGATTTAAACGAGAAAAAATAGGCACTTGAGAGTCCTAAACCGAAAAGCAAACTAACAAAGATCTAACATGCATCCTAAAGTTCCTAAGCAAACTCAAAATGGGCAAGATGGGGTCTCTTGTGACTTATAAATAAGTCACAAGAGATGTTTAAGCATTGTTTGAGGACGGACACACCAACACACTTTTCTTTTCTTCACCTATGCAAAGTTCAAGATAAGCAATGGTACTGAACTAATAAGCTGCCATCCAAACTAACAGTTCCCATAAGCAAAAACAACAAAAAAGAAACAAATAAAATGGGGAGATAAGCAGTTGGTTAAAATGGCTCTACTAGGAAGGTCCTAAGCTAACTAATGAGATTAAACATACAAGAGATTGAAACAAGCTACAAAAAGCATACAATTAAACTAAGACCTACCCTACCTAATCTATTCCATCTAATAAGCTACTAAACTAAGCTAATTGGGAATAACTGTTAAACAAGAAAAGAAAGAGCTTGACACGTTTGGTTTGCACAACAACTTGAGCTCACAAATAGCACCTAGGGCTGTTTGCGCTTTGCTCTAAGCTAGGTAGTGAGCTTCCAAAATCAAGACATGCTACAGATAAATAATGGTTAGCTAGCGAGATTCTTAAAACAACGATCGACTCTGAAGAAATCCTTGTTTACAATTTCAAAATAAAATTGAGATCGACTTTATTTCTTCTTGAGACGAGAACCAAAATCATGGCATGAGCAGTTATGAAAAGCTTTTACTTGCCAAACCATTTCAAACAACCTAAAATACTTTCTACTATTAAAATCAACCAAGATTCTTGAAAACACTTTGACCTTAAAGGTCAAAGTGGGTAAAAAAAATTATGGGATTTGACCCGGTTACAAACAATAACCCAACACTCCTTTTAGATGCAAACCACTCAAAATGGTTTTGAACCAATGTATAACACTTTCTAACAGGATTCAAAATGAGCCAGAATTGAAGAACATGGACAAATTAAAAACTGCATAAACTAAAAAAATGGACTTTAAAAACTGAAATTGCATTAATTTAAAATTAAAGACTACATGACAATGAAACTAAAAACTGAGCTAGAACAATACAATTCTAGACGGAAACTAGAAACTAAAAAAAACTAACTAAAAAAAAACTGACTTTTTTTTTAAGAAAAACTAAGACTGCCCTATACAAATGGCATACAAGCTATTTATACAAAAAACTACTTGGGTCTTCATCTCTCTTCTCTTGTGCTTCTCTGTCTTCTTGAGATAAGCCAAATCACGCGTGCTCTGCCATAAGCCAGACCCTTTGCTACTTTTCTTCCTGGGTAACTGGTTTTGCAGGTAGTGGGGTTGTCAGGTAAGGTGGGATAGTTGAGTGTTTGGTGAGTTTTGCGAGGAGTGGGATTAGTTGTTGTGTGGTGTTCTGTGTGTTAGGGTTTTTTTTTTTTAAAGGAAATGGGAAGAGGAAATAGGCGGGGTGTGGTTTAACATTTAGGGTTGAATGGGTAATGGGTTTTGACGGGTTGGGCTTTAGTGGTTTTAATTTTGGGCCTAGGCAGTTTTGGGTTTTAGGATTAGTTTTGGATCCATTTAATAGCTTAGGGATCAAATGTGTCAAAACTGAATTTCCAGGGACCACTCATGAAATTTCTAACAAATGATCCAAGGGTTAAACTTGACCATCTCCAAGGACCAAATCTGACATTTTCAAATTTTTCAGGGACCATTTTTGCCAATTTTGAAACTTGAAGGGCCATTTTTGTAATTTTCTCAAACTTTTGACATTTTTTTACCAAAGGACTAAATTTGACAAGTTATGATTTGAAAAGGACCTTTGGTGATTTTTCTTTTGAAATTTTGACTCGAGGACCTGCTTTTGACAACTTTTGAAACTTGGGGACTAAAACCGCAATTTTTGCAAATTTGATATGTTTTTCATCGATTTTGATATTTTTGCATTTAAAACACATAAAACAACGATTTGTGATATTTTGATCATTTGATGTGTTTACAGTGTTTTCGAGATGATTTTGCGGTTTATTTTGTACAAAATGATGAGTATTTACACACTCATCATTGACCCACCAAATAATCAAGTATTATTGGGTCCCTCATGTATCTAACAACCAGCGGACTGATATTGTCTTTGCTGTTTATCTATGCTCCGTTATCGATCGCGACCAATCTGAAACCCACCTCTACGAGGCTAAAAGAATCCTCAGATACATCAAGGGAACCATTAATTTGGGGATCCGGTATCCGAAGAATTCGGTTTTGAACTAATCGCCTTTTCAGACGTCACCACGCAGGATGCTTAGACTCGAGGAAAAGTACTTGAGAGCTCTACAATTTCTTGGTGATAAACCGGTGTCTTGGCAATCAAAGCGAGGATTGTACATCAGCGTCATCAATCAAGGCGAATATGTAGCCATGTCCGTGTTGTGCTCAAGTCATTTGGATGAGAACACAACTCAAATACTATGGTTACGTGTTTGAGAATCCCGATGTCTCGCGACAATCGGTGCCATTGCAATCTCGTGAAACTCGATTCGGCTCGAAATCAAAACACATCGATCTACACTATCATTTCATCAAGGACCACGTGGAGCAGTACCGTTGAATTATACTTTATGGTCTTGAATACCAATTGCGCGGATCGCTCACCAAAGCCTTGCCTCCGCTAGGTTTAATGAGTTGGTCCACGAATTGGTATGAGGTGTTTGACTCAAGAGGACTTGGATGACCTCTTAAAATGATCTTAAAACTTGTCAAACACCAAAACATCTTTTGTAAATAAATTTTCAAAACAAAATACAAAAATATAAAATCCGATAAAACATCAAAAATATTCTCCTAATCTATATTTCTTTCAACATGGCAAGTACATTTCTTCCGTCGACACTTTTATCTTTCAAAATTCGGTATTTTTCCAATCAAGTGTTGAGGGAGAAAATAATCCTTTAACTGCATTTCAAAACATCGTAGACTTGCATGTTATCACATCTCGGTTGATTCTTTTACAAATGGTGGTACATTTCACGGTTCAAAGACACTCCTCGGACTTTAATTAACAACCTTTCATTATTTTCTCAAGTCGGGGGGAGTCGTCAAGTTTCTTCCTAAAATCTTCATTTGGTAACCAAAATGGAAGTTAAAAAGCTTTGGATGAAAATGGAAAAGGTGGAGGGACCAAAAGCATCAAAATGGTAAAGACTATTTTAATAAAATCCTCTCCACCTAACTCTTTCACTTCTCATTTGTATTCTAAACCTTAAAGGATCCTACGCCTAATAATCACTCAAGAATTACGTGCTTTTGATCATCACTTTGTAAGTTGTTTCTTGAGTAAAACATGTTTCTAAGCAAAGGTTTTAATTTCATTCAAATCCTACGGCTAAAAGCGTTTTCGCGTGATTATGTGTTCTACGCATAAGCGTATGAACACACAATCATTGTGTATGTTTGAGGTAAAATGGATTGTCTCAAAACGTTTCTTACACATCAAGGATAACATTTTAACCAACAAAATCCACCCGAAACTAAAATTGATGAATTTTGAAAACTAGGGTTTATGAGTCGATTTGGGTTTTCAAATGTGAAGTGTTTTGGTCTAAAAGATTGTTGGGTTATGTTTATATGATGTTGAATTGATTATATCCTTGCTCTATAACTACCCGAAACACCGATTTATTCAAAATTTGAAATTAGGGTTTAAGGTTCATAAGTTCGGTATTTTGATTCACCATGAGTTAGATGTTATAACTTGGTCTTTAAGCTCATACAACATCTTAGAACTACGAAATCTGCTTTGATGCAAATCCATGGTTAGAAAACTTACGCGTAAGTCATAACCCTAGGGTTTTGACCTCACGCGTATGACTTTCTGGCGTGGCGGTTTATGAATGATTCATGCCATTTTGTTGATAAAATGAAGGTTTGTGTTAATGTTGATGATTTGATGGATTTATTTCGGGCTTTGCTACACTTAACACTTTCGTAATCAAGGTCATTAGACTCTACGCGCATAAGGATTACCCTCGCATAGTCAAGTTGTCGTAAAATAAATCTCACGCATAACTATTACGCGTGGGTTCTACAATGGACTACGCGTATCCCGCGTGAAGGATATCGCGTGAACAATGACCTCTACGCATAAGGTCAACTCTTACGGTAGCCTTACGCGTAAGGGTTAATATATGCCTACGCATAAGCTCTACGCATAAGGTCTCCTTTTCCTACACGTAACATTTCTTACGCGCGTAAGTTAGGATTCTACGCGTAAGTTTACGCCTAAGCATATATCATTCACATCTCACGTAACTTTGCCAAACTACGCTAACCTGGATTGACCTTCATGATGAATTGTTACTTGTACAAACTTGTAAATAAACTAATCATATCATCACGAATCAAAAATTGTCACTAATAAACTTAAATCGTTTGATATGTTGTGAACAATATGTGATAAAATAAACTTTAAAACTTAAAGTTAACTAACTCACGAAACATTTCTCGACATCATTGAACTATTGAACATACAAGTGACTTAGGACTCGCAACAATCATTAACACTGTACCTTCAATAACTAGACAATAAGACCTTCTGTTGACTAACATTATGTCTCTCGATATGTTGGTTCTTTTGGCTAATGTTATTTCGAGATCATAACATGGTGAACAAATGAATGTGGATGCACTCAAGTTCTCTCCATTCTCGATATCTATCCTCATGGCTATCCAATGAAGATAGGAAAGAACAATCTCCGTGTTGACTTTGACACCCTCACTACTCCGAATCTTCGTGTCTTATTGCTATTGATATTCTCGAGGACTCATCCGTATCGTAACATGCTTACTCACTCTGCTGCTGTCCCGAGATCTACATCCAGCAGTTACGGAACACTATGGAAAGGGTCAAAGGACAAACTCACATGACGGTGACTACGAATCACAAACAAGTCATCATTACACTGCGCAGACTTAAAGAAAGTTCTCTAATTCTGAAGTCGATCCAACCAAACTATATGCCTCACTGTCAAGAGCTCACTCTCCAATTCTTAATCGATGCTCGGTTATGGCGAGGCTACGTGAGTAATCAACGAGCATTCTCACGTAGAGCTTAAGAGTATTCCTCAACCCTCGAGAACTCTACATGATCATCACCAAGTCTGCTACTCGTCGTACGTGACCCAGTGCCATGAGCACCCTAAACTCATGGAACGCAAATATTTTGGGCATTGGTCAACAAGAAACACATCGCTATCGAAGCTCGATTTGGGATGACATGATGTCATTTCTCAACAAACTTGGCTCAAAGATTCCTTACATCGATATACTAAATTGTTGATCCAGAGCACTTGGACTTCATCCCGACATTCCCAAGAGCTCAATGACCCCGACAATCACGACATGTTGACGGAACCTATTCTATCTGTAAGAATCAAGGAAACGCGTCTACAAAGAAACAAGGTCTTTGTGCTACAGTTTCCTTCTAATCAAGATGTCGAAAAGCTCGAATCGCATAAAAGGTATCCGGAAGCGATCGAGACAAGGCAAAGTTGGTCATCTCGACGAAAATCTTCCGTACACTGTAAGGAGAACCGAAGGAAATCTTGGAAGTGTCACAAGTACGAGATAGTCAAAGGAATGTTCCAAAGAAGAAACCTATTCCAAAGAGGAAACCCACCCTGAAGAAAGTTCCTTCTCGAAGCCACTCCGATCCTTTCACTTGAACCGCAAAGACAGGCTCGGGGACAAGGACTCGAGGATCTTGACACGATGAAGAGATCACATTCTCTGAACCGCAAAGGATGAAAATCCTCAAGACCAAAACCTCCAAGTCCTCAAACTATTAAAGGGAAGACTCGCACTTGTACCTCGTGATGAAAGCTCAAGATGAAGAAGAGCAATTGGATCAAGCATACAGGGAAGAAGTTTCACAAAGTCGACACCTTCAAAAGGTCAAGAATTTGCTAAAGATCAAATGGGTGGCCTCGGAGGATCAAGTGGGCGCCACTCCTCTCCGGATCCCGATGCGGTTGTCGACCCGATAAGGGATGCGTGCCACCACTCTTCCGCAACAACAACAACTGTGGAGGACACTATTGTGTATGATTTTGAGAAATGATAATCGAGAAAGAAAAGTCTAAGGATGACGAGGATGATTATACAAAGTTTCTTCTAGGCAGTCCAACACACTCAAAGGAGAAACCTCGAAACTCCTAAGGACATGAAGTCTCCTCATGTCTCCTCATCATCGGATTCTTCGTCTCATTCATCACAACCACCATCAACAAAAACAACCGGATCATCATCCAATCGGTGAAGAAACCACCTAAATCTTGGTTTCTCGGACTCATCAAAAGATTGTGAAAGGCTGTCCAACAAGTCGAAAGAAGGACATACTTTACGTAAAATGAATTGGTTTCTTGACCAAATTCAAGATTTATGATGATGAAAAGACAAGATGGAAAAAGAAAGGAATTTGTTCGAAGTTCATGAAGAGTCATCGAAAAGAGGCTCGAATGAAATGATTGAAGGTTACACTCAAAAGTACCTTCGGGATATCGTTCCTAAAGTCCAAAAGGAACTGGAGAAGTCGCAAGAGATCAAACCCACAAGTTTCTTCTCGACACTTGTCCTGGTGTGACTAGAGAAATATTTTCCGCACAACTCACCCCTAACATCGTCGCATTGGTTAAACATACAATGGCCAAAGAAGTCGATCTCTCGAATCTAAGTTAATCGCTAAACTAGTGATGCAAATGTCAAAGCGATGCGAACATTTACTTGGATGAAGCTAAATTTTCGAAGGTCTACTTGCTTTTCAACCCGCCCATCATGCAAGGAGTCACCGATCAACCCAAACGGCCAAGAGATGGCGATGATAAGGATAAGGACTACGCACCTAAACGTCGAAGCGATCCGGTAAATCTACATCTATGCCACCTCCTCCACCACGGACTTCTTCTCAACAAAGTCTCCTCCCTCGGTCTTCTCTTGATAAACCTCGGGACGATTCCGTTACCACCCCGACTCATAAACCGGTGATTACTTTGAGTATACGGTGGTGACGATGAAGAGGTCCTTGAGCCCCGACAACAACCCACCTCGCCCAAACAAGTGCGAAACCGAATCATCATCAAAGCCTTCCAAAAGAAGAAGCGGGCGACTCGGCCGGAGTCGTAACATGGCTAGATGACGATAAAACCAAGAGTTTGAATGGTTCTCCACACTTGTCAATCAAACTCCTACCGATGAAGGTCAAGAATTGGCGGTCGGTTCAACATTGGAGCATGCAAACTGCTGCAAGAAAAGTTCCATGTGAAGAAAATGACGAAATCAAATTGAAGCGAATCAAAATGAAGCTTTTCAACTATGGAAAGACAATGAAAGCCACCGAGGTCGAATATCATCTTGAGAACATCTTGAGAACATCGCTCGAGCTATGTCTAACAACATGGATTGGCTCAATCCGGAAGCAAACATTGACTTCACACAAAGGGACAACCCTCCATACTACACCGATCGGACCAAACCTCTACCGACCATTGGCCAAGCAGATTTAACCAAGGATTCCTTCCGATATTTCTTCAACAAAGACCGAATTTCTTCTCCATGGTGGCGATGGTTCGAGAAAATACACTACATAGGAACGTGCATAGCTATCGAGGAACGTGTAACTCAAACTCGATAGCTATCGAGGAACGTAACTCACTTGTTTTCGACAACGCAAGCATACAACCAAGATGCATTGTATGGGATTCATCATTGGCCCGAACGAAGAATCTACTCTGTACGCACGGTTGAAGTCTCAACATGCAGTGTATAGCTCTAAAGACATCGCGGCCATCAAACACATTGATCTCAAGTCTAAGTGGGACTACACATTCTTAAAGAATATCATAGTCAAACGACAAGATGAACAGACTATGGATTCTCGGTCGACTTTGAGAACTTGTCCTCAACGACATCAAGACATGTATCTTGCCAAAGTATGGTCGTATGAGACAATTCTCGATGAAGTTCAACGTGAATTTATCAAGTCGGTTCTCATCTTCATTAGACGCATCGTGATCAAAGAACGTGTCGAAGATATACGTATGGTACATTGAATCATATCGAAACGTAAAACTTCACTCCACCACGACCTGATCTTCCCGACATCAACCGGCTTAAACAAATCACGCCATCGGCCAAACCTTTCGGCGTTGTTTACCGCAGTGAACTTCAAAGAAATCGCTTAATGGCGTGTAGTGAACTCCACAAATTTGGGATCATACCTGAAGTCGGTTAGGGATGGATTACGTCTGATTGAAGGATATCGCACGAAAGTTGGGAATCTAAAGCTACCGGAATTCTCGGAAAGGAGGATGTTAGACGATCATCACCATGATTGATGGACGGTTGTTCGAAGGGATCGATTGAACGATTGAAAGCTATGTTGGTGGTCGACTCAGAGAAACATCATCGGCTTTTCAACGCATCAAGCACTCACAGGAATATCACCGCACTTCACGGTACCCCTAAATGGTTTCCTTCATATAATTTTGGATATGTGATTTTATTTGTCAATGGCTTGTGCACATAACGATGTACAACCCGTGTCACAAGAAAGGACCACGTGGTACGCGTGCCACAATCCTTATAAAAGGAGGCGAAAGCTTCTTTTTTGAGTAAAACCTATCAAACCTTTCATTTTTCAAGGTTTTGCTCAAAAGACAAGTACTTCCCCATATAATTTTAAAACCTCAACCGTTTATATCACTAGTTGAGGGGAGTATTTGATGAAAACTTTGTTCACAAATTGTTCACGATGGTCACTCTTCCCGAACACTCGAAATGGTCATATTTATTCTCAAACGCTTCAAAAATAACATTGTCATATGCCATTTTGAGGGAGAAAATTTGTGTGATAAGAAATATGTTGTGAATGCAAATGAATCTGTGAACTTGAGACTTAAACAACGAATTGACGGTACTAAACCGTTAGTAACTCGAAAAGACTTGTCCTGGACGGTAATAATTTCAAGCTAGTTCGCTAGTGATGTAAACGTGTCTCGCAAAGGACTTGTCTCGAGTAGAAAGTACCATTCGAGAAACTTTTGATAGACATGAACTCGACGGGTTTGACAACCTTCAAGGTTTGTCTACACCTTCAAGGTAGTTATTAGAGCTAGTTGTCACCTAAAAGTCGACAATATATCTCTTTAACTATTCAACGTAACCGTGTCTCGCGGAGATTGTCTATCTTTAGTGGATCAATTCAAAAGTCGCGCTCTTTCCTCACCGCATTTAACCATTAAAACTATTAAGCACATGTGGAGGGAGTATTTATGCAAAAACTTATCTCGCGATGGTTCAAACATGTTTTTCATTTACAAACCCTTTGAGAGATATTTTCACATCTGAGTGGTTTAATGGCAACATAGGTTAGTCATGGAGTTATAAGGTGACTAAGGTTAGGAATAACTGTCCCCATGATCCGCCAGAGCCGAGGATCTACCCAAGGACACTACCATTAGTTAGTGTTAGAGTCCTAGGAATGATTGTAAAAAGGAGAAATGAGAATCGGAGAAAGAAGGAGTTGAAGAATCAAAAGAAATGTAAAGTAAAGGGTGAAAAGAAATAGCCCTCCAGATTATTCAACTTAGGCGTATAATCGGTTCATTTCATATACTACCGGTTGTCACTTAGTGACACCGGTATTGAAGATTAAAGTCGTCATGGACCCAAAGGACGCATGCACTAAACCTTCTTAGCCACTCAAGTTTCTCTCAACGTGCTTGTTTCATTCTCGGGAACCCTACATAAACTATTGGCCTTCTTAAAGATCGTGGTATTGAAAAAGGAGACCCTCTCCTAGTCTCCGCCAGAAAACCAAAACGCACTATTGAGTCTAGAGCCACGAGATTCATCAAAAGATCTCATTAGGAACACTTGACATTTAATCACTTGATGATCAATGAGATAAGATCATCGCTGGTTCATATCGAGTCCTTCATGATCTTAGCAATCTGTCGAGAACATTTATGAGAGGTTCACATCCGTGATCCTCGGTGATTGAATGGAAACTCCCGCCAGGTCAATATCAAACGACCACAAAGAGGTCACTTGTAACTCCCGTGGATTACGCTGGAGTGTGTCTCAAACGGTCTGATCGTGAGGTGATGCTTGATGTACCTCGAACTCATCCGAATCAGATGTACTTCGGACATCGCGTTATCTCACTTGTGGGACTCCGGTTCGAACGGCCTTTGTAAGAATTAGAGTTGTGTTTTCACACTATGTCATTAACACTCTCGAAGTTCAAACTTAAAGTCTTAAAACCGCTTATTACTAACCGCTTGAAATGTTTTCTTATGGAAGCTCGGAGCGGGATGATCGTGTTGATTCTTCTCATGCTCACGCCAACATCATCACTAATGAAAGTTCTATTCGAATGCAACACAACAATCGAGAATGATTCTTCATCTAATCAAAGAATCTACAAAGTCAAAGACTTAGAGAACTTCATCAAGATTGATTTCCAACGTCAAAGAGCGTGAGCATGTTGAAGAATGACGTGGACACCGGAGCAAACAAGGCACTGAAAGGCGCATCGATGCGCACAACAACATACTATCACTTTCACCACAAAGAACAATGATCAAAGAACAAAGTTAAAGTTGACGTCAAGCATAACTGCTCAAAGATAACTATCTCTACACCGGGAGATTGTTCAATCAAGGCAATTCCTCTCACAAGAAAGAAGAATGTCGAAGACGTCACGACTACTATTACATCAACGCCTTCACCGCTTACATTCATATATACTTGAGGGGAGATTGTTGGAATCACTCCTAAACAAGATTTCAAGTATTTATATTTCATATGTAATAGGTAGCTTTATTATGGCATTTATGTTTGTTTAAGGTCAAGCTTATGTAGAAGGCCCATAAGCTTGATCCAAGCTCAATAAGGAATAGGGAAGGAGAGGAGTGTTGCCTAGCTCCTTGCCTATATAAACTCTTGTAAACCCTCATTTGAGGGTTGGTTGTTCAAGTTTTCTCTTCACATATTCCTCACGCCTAACCGTGCCTCTCTTGTGTGTGTGTGCTTGTTTACTTGTTCAATCGCCTTTATCTCTTTCTATATTACTTGTGTTGTAAAACTTGTGACCTAACACTAGCAAACTTTTCAATCAAAAGACTTAACAAAAGCTTATAAAAATTTTAAATTTTTCATTTTGCACAATTTTTATTTTCTAAGGAAAACGGGTTACGAGAGTACACGATGTAAATAAGTGCGGTCAAATCAAATCAAGATTACCCTACCCCAGACTAGAACGAAACATTGTCCTCAATGTTTAAAGCAAGGGTATCACGAAAATCTAAAAGCCGTTTATTAAGTATGCTAAAAGATAAACGTTAGTCGATAAGATTTCGGATATAGGATTCCATAAGCATCGATCATGAAACTCGAGTGGAGAAAAGACAAACTTCGAGCACGAGAGTCTACATATCGGTAACATCCTAAACACAACATCACGAACAACCAAACACGAGAAATCGAAGAGGCTAACCCATTCACGTCACTTATTAGAAAATAGAGAAGATAGAGATAAGCATGGGGTGCCCACGAAGCGCCATCGTTTTTGATCACCGAGTCGCTAGCCCCGACTCGTCCCAATTCATTTGTCCTTGGGGAAGAAAGTGGTAGAGATACCGGTCAAAATCTGTCCTCATTCCAAAAGAATGAGATCGGGATGGGTGGAGAAGAAAATGTCGGGCTTAAGCACATAAGGTATATCATGAAAGAATGATCCATCATCCGGTGGTTTTGCGGGTGGTCGAAGGGATGATGGATAAGAAAGAGAAAACTCCGAAGAAGATGGGAGCTCATGGTAAAGGATAAGATGTGTAGGCTCAACAATGAAGGCATCCATCGGAGGATCCTTATCTCGAACAACGTTTTCAACAAAAATCTCATCAATGCATATCCCGGGTTTAAAAATCTTGTCTTCACATGCGGGCTCAACGGGATAAGTGATGGTCGACTCATAAGAAGAAGGGGAGTCAAGAAAACCATCAAGAACAACCATATCCCCATCGGGATCATTCATAACAACATCCTCAATACCCGGTGGTATCAAGTCATCGATAGCATCCTCTATGATCGGGTCTTTTATCGGAGTATCGGAAATCTCGTTCAAAACCTTGCTCATATCAACATCGAAATAGAATCGCTCAAGAATCGGAGGATAAACATCATCAATAGTGGGATTGCCACTAATCTCTTCATCAAATCGGAAAGTCTCAAGCTCGGGAGAGAAATCACTATCTTTAACGGAGATAGGATGCGAACTTGAATTATCGTTAAGGGCTTCAATCTTGGAAATGAGAAGATAAACATTCGACAATGTTTCCTTCATCCTCGATCTCAATATCATTAAGCTCAATCTCTTCATCTTCTGGCTCAAAATCATTATCTTCTATATGGACGGGCTCAGAAGGTAAATCGTTGATAAAGTCGATGTCTCCATAAGAATCATTATCGGAATCGGAGAACATCTCAACATGATCATTTGAAATATCAAGAGTAGGCTCATCACAAATATCATCAACAACGTCGGACTCTCTTGGGATTGGGACAAGGATCTCAGCACTAGACAATTCCGTTTCCGGAATAGTACTAAGATTCTCATCCCCCATTATGAGAGAGTCAACAGGGTCAACAATGTTTGAAGAAATATGATCATCGACCTCTTCCAAAAGAACGCCACTTCTCTCAACCGCATGAGTGAAGGGGAAGGATCGGAAATGAGAGCTCGAAATGATAGAGGATAAGAACCTGGAGGTGGGACAAGTGGTGCGCTCGAGGCTAGCAAGTTCCACCACTTGGTTATGGTCTCCGGTTCTTTCTGCTTAGAAATCGTTTTAAGCTCATAATTTCGTTCGTTTTGTTGTAACTCGACGAACTCGTAACGGTGAATCGTGAAAGATAAGGATCGATTCTAGAATTCTTCGGATTAGAGTCGAGAGTACAAACGGGAATCACCTCGGGTTCGAAATATGTTCCATCTCCTCACCGGAGGGAGTAGGAATCGAGGTTCATCAAGATTATATTTCAAAATTTTGACAAGGCTTCAAGTTTTTCAATGTCGTTAAGAAAAGCACGGCGTTCAAAGAAATCGTCTCCGTGACCCTCGGTGGGTTCTTCGGTAGCTCTAATAGTGTGATCGCCTTCCATAACTGAACGGGTTCTCATTAACACATTGTCGAGGTTTGAATGCGGCTTAATAAAGTTTGAAGCATGCTTTCAATGTGGTTTTGACGTCAGCCAAATCTTTCTTCAAAATCGATGTAAACGTCATCGATAACCCCGGTGGGTTCTTTCAAAGGGCAACACATACAAGATTCGCGATAAAATCCACATACTTTGCAAAAACAACGTTCACAAAGTGAATCATCTTTTAACAAATCTCTACAATTAAAGCAATAGGGTTGAAAGAAATTTTGAGACTCCATGAGAATTAAACATATAGAGGGTAAAAGAAAAGAATTATCGGGTTAAGAGGATAAAAGAAGAATATTTTTGGGTTTTTAAAACAAATTTTGAAAAGGAAAATCTTTTTGGGTTTTTATATTTAAGAAAACACAATATTTTTGTAACCGTCACGTCAACCGATTGCTCGGTAGCTCTCAAAAGTACTGTGGCAATGGCGGAACGAAGAGTGGATCGATTCTTCACCGCAATTTAATGTCAAGACTTTCCTTATACCCCGTGTATAGGTTGTACCTTCAGTGACCCGACGTAACAATTGACGCTTCGCTTTCTTTTGTTGGTTTTAATTTTTATGGTTTTGTAAACACTCTAGGAAGAATGTTTTGGTATTTTTAGATGTTTTTGGGCTTTTCAAAATTATATATTTACAAAACGAGCGGTAACTTCACCGGGAAGGATCTTCAAATACACGCTGATTCGAGACAGAATACGAAACTCTTACAAGCCCTCCCGTGGCAAAAATTGATTTGCTCGAAACCAATAATAGAAGTGTGTAGTATGGGTAACTCAAACGTGTTAGGTTTGAGCACCGAGATCGTTCGAACGAGGGTTGAATGGAATTTCCAACTCACGTCACGATTATCGGGATTTGAATAAGAGAAGGGGATAAAATGATGTTTTCTAAACTATGGGATAAGGAAAGTAAATGGGAATAAAATCTAAGGGGAAAACCTAAGAGTTATGGCAAACTACGCAATTCTACACTAAAACGCAAATACGGGATTAAAACGAAACGCGAATAAAATGCAATTACGTCTAATCTAACTCCTAAAAATAACCTAAAATTACTTTTATATTAAAAATGATATTAGAAAACTATTTATGAATTAAAACTAATTTTTAGGATTTTTCGGATTTTATTAGAATTAAAAACTAATTTTTAACTTTTAAAACTAATTTAAAATACTAAAATTATGAAAATTAAAGTGAAAATTATGAAAATATTTTTATAAAATCTAAAATATCCTAAGAGAATTTTCAAAACTATTTTTTATTTTACGATTATTTTCTATTTTCTACAAATTTAAAACTATTTAAATCTAATTTAAATTGTGAAAATACCAAATAAAAGGGGAAAATAGAGAAAATATTTTTATGCTTTTATATTTTCTTAAACTGGGAAAATTGAAAATTATTTTTGGAACTTTTACGAATTAATTGTAATAAAAGCTATTTAAAAAGATTAAAAACTATTTTAAATAAGAAAAATACTAAACATTAGCTAAAAATTATGAAAAATTCAGGAAAATCTAAAATATTATTCTAAAGCTATGAAAATATAAAACATGGGCTTATGTGAGAGAAAAGAGAGCTGTAGTGTAACAGTTGTGGAAATAAGCACTTTAAAATAAGCAAATATGCTCTATAAGCTACTAAACTACTAAAGAAGCTAAATTATACTAAAACTAACTAATATCAACTAAATCCAGCTACTCTTAACCTCTAATCAGCAGATTACCAAGATTTAAGCTAATTGCTAATTCTACCCAAACATGTTCCTGGCCCCCTACTTTAAGCTGTTGCAATTGCTTATCCAATAAGCTAAAGTGAAAACTAAAAGTGTGGTTCTCAAGTCCACCAACCAGAGATTACATATCTAAAATATCAGCTCATAAGGACTAGTGATGAAGAAATTAGAGATCAAAACAAAAGCTACTTAGAACTGAGGCTAACTGATGTGCAGAACATATGGTAATATGCAGAGGTTGGGAATGGATTTGCAGACTTTAATAAGCTAACCTATAAGCTTCTAAAGGATATTCCTACAGGCCCTATACTACTATCTATCCAATGAATCAATAAGCTAACAAACATACTACATCAAAAGCTGAAAATTAGCTTTGACAAAGTAGTGCAAAGAACAAGCATTATGGGCAGAGAAGGGAGTTGCAGCCTAATCCTAACTAAGCTCTAAATAAGCTCTAAACAAATGAGATTCAGCTAACAAGCTATTATAAAACTAAATAACTAGTACTAATGATATCGATTAAGAATGTAAGCAAAGTAGTACTTATCATTTGAATGAGATAGAAGTTCGTGACAGAAGAAGAACCTTTCAAAACAAGCCTACATGTAAAACCTTTAAAACTTTAATTGCAAAATCTAAACTACCATCAATTAACAGAACAAACTTAAATTGAATGACTAAAACCCTTTTTAGACCATGAAATCAACTGAACCAAACACTCCTTTTAACATTCAAAAACTCTTTTTAAATCTTAAGACATGATTAAAACTGACTAGAACTGAAATGACATGAACTAATTAGCATCAAACTCAACTTTTTTAACCATTAAAACCAGGATTTAAACCAAAACTGATTTTTGACTTCCAAATTGACAACAATTGACTTTTCTTGACTTTTTGCAAAACTTGGAATTAAGGACAATTAAGACACCATGAAACTCATATAAGCTTTGTTGCTTATATGAGCTTAAACAAACAAGAAAACAACTTTTGGATGGATTTGAAACTAGATTGCATGAAAACTCAAATTGACAATGGATTAATGAAAACTTGATTAATATTAATAAAGTGACATTACAAGAGTATTGAAATTACAATGAAAATAACTTGACTAAGCTATGAAAACAATAAATGACAAGAAATGGAAAGGTCAAAATTCTCTAATGCTTAAGGAATTGACGATTTCAATGTGAGCCAAGAGGGTCTTTTATAGCCTTGAATCGACTTGGGATTCCTTGATAGAAGAGCCTAGAAGCAAATAGCGACCACACAAATCCCATGAATCATCGCACCAATCCTTGATTGCCATTTCACCTTGTGACGCTGTTGCAACCAATGAGGTATCTTGAAAAGGCCGTGGATCCCATCCCCGCCATGTCGGTGTATCTAGAAGGTCTTGAGAAGATGCTATTACGAGGTTGGATGGGTAATTGGTGGTAAATGCGGTGGGTAAAAGGGTGTTTGGGATGGGAAGACAATCTTGTAGGCGCGTTTGGTTTAGTTTATTATTAATCAAATGTTGTTGATCGGATGCACGGGTGTTGACGGGTATTGGGTTGATTATTAAAAACCGGGTATTGTGTTCAAATATTGGGCCGTGGGTTTAGTTTGAATGGTTGGGCTTTTGTTTATTTGGGCTTGTGTGAATTTGGACCAAAGGATTTAATTTGTACCCATTAAGCTTATAAGGGACCAAAGGTGTACATGCTTTGAAATTTAGGGACCAATGATGTAAATTAGGAAAGGGTGAGGTGAATTGGGTAAGATAGGTAAGTGAAAGGTATAAAGTGTAAATGTGGTAAAGGTAAAGGTGAAATGTGTAAATTTCAATCTTGATCCGTAATCAGTAAAATGCACTTTTGAGCTTCAATCCAATAAATAGCATTCCAGATCGGCTTTTGCACACTTCTCTCTCGTGCTCGATTTTCTTGGTTTTGGCTTTCTTTTGCTTTTCTCATATCCGTGCTGCACATGCAAAAACTCAAGAAACACGCAAATATTAACAATAAACGGCTCTATCTTGGTTATTTTGGGTCAGATTTGATAATGAAAAGGTATGTGTTTTAGCACATACCAGTAAGCCTAACGTTACAACCCTTTAAAAGACCTCTTGGATAGTTTTTCCTAGGTGCTTACGCCAAAGCGATGGAGGTTTGATCTAGTCTCAAGCCTATGGTAATCTATGTACTAGGACCGGTTAAAGAGTGTTTATCTTCCATTTCCAACTTGATATATTTCAAATACACCCTGTTAATACAAATAAGCCGTAAAAACGTTTATTTATATTTTACGATCTTCTAATGTTTTGTCGATAACAAACGTAAAATCATTTTAACGAAACAAATAAAATACGTAAATGGTTTGAACTAATAGTTTCTAACATATTCACATTTTCACATAAAACACTAAAACAAGTATAAGTGATTTTATGATTTAATATTACATATGTACAACAACTAGTGTTTACATATTTGGGTAAAATATACACATAACTAGTATGTAGTATATTGGGTAATATAAATGGGTAGAAACTTAAGTATCATAACCCATCGGGCAAATACATTTAATGTAGTTGGGTACAACCCAAAGCCCATGACCCATGGAGCTTGACCCATAACCCATTGCATGACATCATGCTTATATCATATATAGATAATATCCATAACCCATGGTATTGACCCATACCCAATGTCTAGATACATTGAACCCTTGGTGAGCATTCAAAAGATACATTGTAGCTAGCTAAAGACCCATGGATCAACCCATAACCCATGACCCATAACCAAAATACCCATGGGCAAAGATGACGTTCGACGGATCCCTAGCCTTACGCTAGCCGGATCCTCTTGTGGGAGGATCCGCGGATCCGGAACAGAGAAAGTTTCCTCATAAATAGAGAGCCATTTCTTCCTTTCTACTCACCACTTTACATACTTCCCAAGTATTATAACCTTCTAACCTCGGATCCAAGTGATCTATGTAGTTTGTCTTTTATTTTGTGCGATCTTCAGGTTCCTCATAAAGGCAAGATCACCACTTCTTGAAGACGAGCAAGCTCAAGTCCATGAGTTGCCATGCTTCGTCATCATCAAGATAACTAAGGTTCTCTTGTTGATAGTTCTTACTTTCTCCATAGATGTTGGGTTGAAGGCATTAGTGAAGAATGCTGAAAGTGTCAAGATGAAAGCATTAGTGAAAGGTGCTCATCATCCGTGTCAAAGCATTAGTGAAGAATGCTAAAGGTGTCAAGACGAATGCATTAGTGAAGGGTGCCAAGCATTGTGTCTAAGGCATTAGTGAAGGATGCCGAAGAATCAAATCAAGTCGCATTTGGGAAGAATGCTGATTGGTGCTAAACAGTCAGTCTAATCACACAAGCTAACCACATGAATGGCTAACCAATGACTTAAAACGCTCAAACACTAATGCAATTAAGATCGAGGAATATAGTGAATTCCCGGTCGTTAAGTCCCACTGAGGATGAATTGGTGTTAAACAACTTCAGATGATAGAATGATCACCAAGGATAGTGATCGATAAGATTCGATGGATAATTACCTAAAGAAAAGATCTAAAAATTAAAGCGACTTAAATGCAAATTAAAAGAAATTAAAAGTTAAAATATATTAAATAAACGCTATCACTATTTTTAAAGTGATGAACGTTTAAAACGAAACGACGTTTAAATAAAATTACGAAGCGTCTAAAATAAAACGTGAGTTTTAAAGAAATAAAGACCTACAAATATAAAATTGACATTTTACAATCCTAATAATAAAAGAAAATTATTAGAAAAAGAAAATTATTTTAAAACTATTTATTTAATTAAAAACTATTTATTAAGTATTTAAAATGCACTAAAATACAAGAAAATATAAAATTAACCTAGAAAATGAAATTATAACTTGTAAAATCTAAAATATGATAAAACTTATTTTAAAACCAAAAATATATTTTTAGACTTTTATGTATTTATTAATAATTTAAAACTATTTAAAACTAATTAAAATGCTAAAAATACTTTTAAACTAAGAAAATTATGGAAAATACTTTTATGCTTTTATATTTATCTTAA
Source organism: Chrysanthemum lavandulifolium (assembly GCA_022545495.1). Lineage (NCBI taxonomy): Eukaryota > Viridiplantae > Streptophyta > Magnoliopsida > Asterales > Asteraceae > Chrysanthemum > Chrysanthemum lavandulifolium. Next base: position 127,161,419 of record CM040245.1, read on the forward strand.
TCTAGGAAAATTGAAAACATATTTTCTAAAGCTTTTTCCGATTTATTAGTATTAAAGCTATTTAAAAGTGCTAAAAAGTGATTTAAATTAAGAAAAATAACAAACAAGCTTAGAAAAATCAAAATTTCAGGAAAACTTTAAAATAATATTAGGAATATGAGAAAATGGAAAACAGGCCCTTATGTGGAGAGTATGAATCGATGAGTAAGTGCTTATTGAAATAAGCACTTAAATAAGCAAATGGAGTCCAAAGGGCACCAAACCAAAACAAGCCTAAGTATGCTAAAGGAACTAAATGGAACAAGATTCAACAAGCTAAACACTGATAAGCTCATTACAATGATTGATGGTTTGAGATTTTGGCTTAAAAACAGTGAAGGGTATCAACTTTAGACACAAGCACAATGTTAACAATAAGCTCAAAATGGAAACTAAAAATTGGGACCTAGACTAGACCGGGTGAGATTATGCAAACCAAAATCGAGACCTTGCCAAGCTCAAATGAGCTTGTGCAAGGGTCGCAGAGTTCTACATAACCCCAATGCGGTCAGCGATCTGCCATGCCGTGATTCAACACCATTTTACAAGCTAATTTGAGCCTTTAGAAAAATTACAAAATCCACTAAATTAGACATAAGGAAATAGACCAAGAATACTTACTAAAACCACAAGTTTTATAGATAATGACTCAGAAATGAGTTCAATAAAATCACTCTAGTTGGCCAAAACTTAGCTTTTTAACTTTTGACTTTTATACAAAACTAAAAGTTTGACAAATTTGAGGTTCAAAGCTAAATTTTGACCGATTATGATATGAATACATGAAATAAGACTACTGCAGATATATCTATGGATTTTGAACATGAAACAAGCTTTTGAATTGTAAAAATTCCAACAAGAAGCATGTTGATACTGATTATAAGTGAGCTTGACTTTTATGAGTTGAGACTCAATTTGAAGACAGATATGAGGGTATTTGAGTTAACCAAACTTAAAGCATCAAGAACTAAACACCGACCAAGCCAAATGGACCAAAGAAACAATGATCCAAACACCTCTTTAACTTATGTTTTGCAAGTTTAATAAGGCTAAGTAGTGAACAGCTAGTACCATCGATCAAACTAAGTTCATATAACCTAATTGCAACTATTTAAACACATGAAAAACAACAGACCACAGATGCATACACAAGCAAAATATGCAAATTTTGATTGAAAATGAAAAGTGAAATATAACTAACCACCGATTCCACAAAAGCAAAGCAAAACCGTAACCCAATACTAACCTAATCTAACCTATTTAAACCCAAATAAACCTCTGTGCACCCATTATCGCCTTCCATTCTAATTTGAGCTCCCTGACCGGTTTTGGATACTTGAGAAAATGAAGAATGCAATAAACATAAGCCTTGAATAAGCTATAGTTTAGCTTAACAAAGCTCAAACAAACAAGAGAGAGCTTTGTAAGAAGCTTTTAAGAGGATTTGAACTAGAAATTGCATAAACTTGTAAATCGAGACATTAACTTGAAATTAATAGCTAAAATATGTTCACATACACCGAAAACAATTAAATAAAATACTTGAGAGTTTTACAAACACCGAAAGTTTAAAACATTAAAACGACATTACAAAATTAAAAATTACACTACTACTTTTCTCCACCGCTTTCTTGATATTAATAGATTCATTTTGTTCCTTGTCGACCTCGATGAAATCCCACTTAAATCCAACCATTGAATCGCTTGAAATCATCACAACCACCCAAGTGGCATTTTGGAAAGTCTTGAAGCGTATCCGATTAAATGAGGTGGGGGTTGGTTTGCAAGGTGGAAAGGTTGAGGTGAAAGGTAGGAGGAGAGGTGAAAGTGGGTAGTGAGCAGTGGAAGTATAGGAGTGGTAGCAGTGTCGATGGGGAGAAGGGTGAGCGTTAGGCGCGTGTTTATTTTAAATTTTGGACCGGGTTTATATTGGATTTGGGCTCGGATATTGGACCGGATTGGTTTTGGGTTTAAGTAATAACAAGGGTCCGTTTGTATAATAACTCAACAAGGACCAATTTTGTAAATTGAGCAAAGTTAAGGGGCTGGAATTGTAATTCTCCTAAGTGTTTTCAAGGACTCGAACTCCGCAATTAACCATTAGTACAAGGACCACAAGTATAAATTTCATTATTTTAAACCTTAGGGACCAAATCATCAATTTAGAAACTTGAAGGTTAAACTTGTAATTTTCCAAAAGTTTATCATAAGGACCAATATTGCCATTTATAAATAGTATAAGGTTTATTTTGATTATTTTCTTATTTTAAAACCTTAGGGACTAATTTTGACACTTTTTCAAACTCGAGGGACCAAAGTTGTAATTTTGTGATTTTAAACTTCAAAGGATTATTTTGAACAACTTGTGAATCCCAAGGACCTAAAATGATATTTTTACAAGTTTTGGAATGACCGAGGACCGATTTGACAACTTTTGTAACTTGGGGACTAAAACTACCAATTATGCAAACTTGATACGCTTTTCATCGATTTTGATGTTTTGCATTTAAAACATATAAAACACTTGTTTGTGATATTTTATCATTTTGAAGCATTTCGAGTGTTTTCAAATTGCTTTTGCGCCAGATAGTATAAAAATGATGAGTGTTGACACTCATCAATCCCCCACACTAAGATATTGCTAGTCCCAAGCAATGATTTATGAAAAGTTAATGGATTTTATCTCTTTACCAAAAGCCATTACTCGAGTAGCCAATTGTTTTAGTTCAAGTAAGAACCTTGGTACAATGATAACCAAATGATTTTGAGCAAATCATAAGTCATGAACGGATTTGATTTGTCTTTACCGTAATCCGCTTGCTTCGGACTAGCCAACTCTTAGATAAATTATCAATATTATCTTTGGTGAGCCGATTACCAATTATGGATTTTCAATCGCCTTTACCACAAGCCATAAACTTGCGGGCTAGCCAACTTTTCACTAGTTTAAAGATATGGTGAGTGAACACCATACAATTTTGGGCAAATTGCAAGCCATAAACGGATTTGAGATATCTTTACCAAGAGTCGTTTGCTCTCGGATTAGCCAATCCTTATGTGGGTTAGACATGGTGGATTGATTACCATTTGTTGTGTTTAGTACATAGTACTTCCACTAGATAAAATTTTTTAAAATTTGGCCATTTTTGGGGAAAAAGGGACTAAAAGGGTACATTTAAAAGGGACTAAAATTTGGCCATTCGTTATCCCCGGCAGCGACGCCAAAATTTGATTGGTGCTAAACAGTCAAGTCTAATCACACAAGCTAACCACTTGTGAATGGCTAACCGTAATAGACTTAAAACTGCTCAAACACTAATGCAATTAAGATCAGAGGAATATAGTGAATTCCCGGGTCGTTAAGTCCCACGGAGGATGAATTGGTGTTAAACAACTTCAGATGATAGAATGATCACTAAGGATAGTGATCAGTAAGGATTTCGATGGATAATTACCTAAAGAAAAGATCTAAAAATTAAAGCGACTTAAATGCAAATTAAAAGAAATTAAAAAGTTAAAATATATTAAATAAACGCTATCACTATTTTTAAAGTGATGAACGTTTAAAACGTAAAACGTACGTTTAAATAAAATTACGTAAACGTACAAAATAAAACGTGAGTTTTAAAGAAATAAAAGACCTACAAATATAAAATTGACATTTTTACAATCCTAATAATAAAAGAAAATTATTAGAAAAAGAAAATTATTTTTAAAACTATTTATTTAATTAAAAACTATTTATTAAGTATTTAAAATGCACTAAAATACAAGAAAATATAAAATTAACCTAGAAAAATGAAATTATAACTTGTAAAAATCTAAAATATGATAAAACTTATTTTAAAACCAAAAATATATTTTTTAGACTTTTTATGTATTTATTAATAATTTAAAACTATTTAAAACTAATTAAAATGCTAAAAAATACTTTTTAAACTAAGAAAATTATGGAAAAATACTTTTTATGCTTTTTATATTTATCTTAATCTAGGAAAATTGAAAACATATTTTCTAAAGCTTTTTCTGATTTATTAGTATTAAAAGCTATTTAAAAAGTGCTAAAAAGTGATTTAAATTAAGAAAAATAACAAACAAGCTTAGAAAAATCTGAAAATTTCAGGAAAACTTTAAAATAATATTAGGAATATGAGAAAAATGGAAAAACAGGCCCTTATGTGGAGAAGTATGAAACTGATGAGTAAGTGCTTATTGAAATAAGCACTTAAATAAGCAAATGGAGTCCAAAGGGCACCAAACCAAAACAGAAGCCTAAGTATGCTAAAGGAACTAAAATGGAACAAGATTCAACAAGCTAAACACTGATAAGCTCATTACAACAGATTGATGGTTTGAGATTTTGGCTTAAAAAGTGAAGGGTATCAACTTTAGACACAAGCACAATGTTAACAATAAGCTCAAAATGGAAACTAAAAATTGGGACCTAGACTAGACACAGGTGAGATTATGCAAACCAAAATCGAGACCTTGCCAAGCTCAAATGAGCTTGTGGCAAGGGCAGAATCTACATAACCCCGTGCGGTCAAAGGTTCTAGCATGATTCAACACCATTTTACAAGCTAATTTGAGCCTTTAGAAAAATTACAAAATCCACTAAATTAGACATAAGGAAATAGACCGAATACTTACTAAAACCACAAGTTTTATAGATAATGACTTTAAATGAGTTCAATAAAATCACTCTAGTTGGCCAAAACTTAGCTTTTTTAACTTTTGACTTTTATACAAAACTAAAAGTTTGACAAATTTGAGGTTTGAAGCTAAATTTTGGACTGATTATGATATGAATACATGAAATAAGACTACTGCAGTATATATCTATGGATTTTGAACATGAAACAAGCTTTTGAATTGTAAAAATTCCAACAGTAAGCATGTTGATACAGATTATAAGTGAGCTTGACTTTTATGAGTTTGCACTCAATTTGAAGACGATATGAGGGTATTTGAGTTAACCAAACTTAAAGCATCAAGAACTAAACACCGACCAAGCCAAATGGACCAAAGAAACAACGATCCAAACACCTCTTTAACTTATGTTTTGCAAGTTTAATAAGGCTAAGTAGTGAACAGGCTAGTACCATCGATCAAACTAAGTTCATATAACCTAATTGCAACTATTTGAACACATGAAAACAGTTGTGACCACAGATACATACACAAGCAAAATATGCAAATTTTGCTTGAAAATGAAAAGTGAAATATAACTAACCACCGATTCCACTTAAGCAAAGCCAAAACCGAACCCAATACTAACCTAATCTAACCTATTTAAACCCAAATAAACCTCTCATGCACCCATTATCGACTTCCATTCTAATTTGAGCTCCTGTTGACTGGTTTTGGATACTTGAGAAAATGAAGAATGCAATAAACATAAGCCTTGAATAAGCTATAGTTTAGCTTAACAAAGCTCAAACAAACAGTAGCAGAGCTTGTAAGAAGCTTTTAAGAGGATTTGAACTAGGAAATTGCATAAACTTGTAAATCAGACATTAACTTGAAATTAATAGCTAAAATATGTTCACATACACTGAAAACAATTAAATAAAATACTTGAGAGTTTTTACAAACACTGGAAAGTTTAAAACATTAAAAACGACATTACAAAATTAAAAATTACACTACTACTTTTCTCCACCGCTTCTCTTGATATTAATAGATTCATTTTGTTCTTGTCGACCTCGATGAAATCCCACTTAAATCCAACCATTGAATCGCTTGAAATCATCACAACCACCCAAGTGGCATTTTGGCGGAAAAAGTCTTGAGCGTATATCGCATTAAATGAGGTGGGGGGTTGGTTTGCAAGTGGAAAGGTTGAGGTGAAAGGTAGGAGGAGAGGTGGAAAGTGGGTAGTGAGCGGTGGAAGTATAGGAGTGGTAGCAGTGTCGATGGGGAGAAGGAGGGTGAGCAGGTGGGGGCGCGTGTTTATTTTAAATTTTGGACCGGGTTTATATTGGATTTGGGCTGGATATTGACCGGATTGGTTTTTGGTTTAAGTAATAACAAGGGTCCGTTTGTATAATAACTCAACAAGGACCAATTTTGTAAATTGAGCAAAGTTAAGGGCTGGAATTGTAATTCTCCTAAGTGTTTTCAAGGACCGAACTCGCAATTAACCATTAGTACAAGGACCACAAGTATAAATTTCATTATTTTAAACCTTAGGGACCAAATCATCAATTTAGAAACTTGAAGGGTTAAACTTGTAATTTTCCAAAAGTTTATCATAAGGACCAATATTGCCATTTATAAATAGTATAAGGTTTATTTTGATTATTTTCTTATTTTTAAAACCTTAGGACTAATTTTGACACTTTTCAAACTTGAGGGACCAAAGTTGTAATTTTGTGATTTTAAACTTCAAAGGATTACTTTGAACAACTTGAATCCCAAGGACCTAAAATGATATTTTACAAGTTTTGGAATGACCGGGACCGTTGACAACTTTTGTAACTTGGGGACTAAAGCGCCAATTATGCAAACTTGATACGTTTTCATCGATTTTGATGTTTTGCATTTAAAACATATAAAACACTTGTTTGTGATATTTTATCATTTTGAAGCATTTACGAGTGTTTTCAATTTGTTTTGCGATCTAGATAGTATAAAAATGATGAGTATTTAGACACTCATCAAATGCCTAGGTCGTATAATCGATGAGGTGCATCGTTATACATATAAGTATTTGTTTATTTCCAAGGATGGTGATATCTTTGATGGTATTGTAACAATGAGTGGATCTCCTTGATATTAGGTGTTGTGTTGTGAAGGGTAGTAGTTCCTCCATAGTAATGGAACTAGGTGCTTAGCCTAGTACCTAATAAAGGGTAGGCGACGTTGTGATAGGATTAGTTCTCCTTGGTGTGAAAGAACTCGGTGGTTAGCCTAGCACCGTATAAAGGGTAGGCGACGTTGTGTTAGGTGTGGTTCGCCTTGGTGTGAAGGAACTCGGTGTTTAGCTTTGTACCAAAAAGGTTAAGCGGCGTTGTGAAGGCTTTTCCACCATAAGGAGTTGGTGTAGTGTTCTGAACTCTCGAGTAGGTGACTCGGGAGTGGAGTAGGGCAAGGAATGTGTCCTTGTAGCCGAACCACTATAAATAACTTGTGTCGTGGTGATGTGCTTCTTACTCTTTATCTTTCATTACACGTTTATATATCTATCTATCAACGTCCAACATAAACAACCAAATAGATTGACATAAGTCGATCTAAATATTTAAAATGAAGTTTTAAATTGGTAAACTATTCAACCCCTTCTAGTTTTCCACAATTGGCATCAGAGCTTCGTTACCAAGTCTTTTAAAAGTATATTGTACTTTGAAAACTTGATACGATCCGTGTATATTTGAAAACTACAAAGAAGGGAATTTCTTAAAACAAAAAGTCATGTTTTTAGAAATTATCGTTTTTTAAATGTTGGATAGTGATAGATCATTCTAACATTTTCTTTTGAGAAATCTTCATACTAGAATTCTTCCAATGACTTCGTTCTATCCGAAGAAAAAGAAGTCAACACCCAAAGAAGAATACAAAGTGACCATGACTTGCTTTTCCAAAATACGATTAAGTATTTTTAAAGCTTATGAAGTTTTTCGGTCCATGGTTTCTAAAACCATACAAAGGAATATGGCAAAGGTATGTTCTCTTAGTTACAATTAGTTGGTCAAAACGCTAATTTCTTGTGGATAAAATGGTGATATATGCTTATCTCTTATAATAAGCATAATATGAAAAGTATTTTGTTGATTTTTTTTCTTTAAAGTTTTGTTGTTAGATATCTTGTTAATCAAGCTTGAATAAAGGTAAAAATGGGTAATATAACTTCACTAAAAAGTCTACAAAGGTTAAACCTTTTCGTCGGGTCAAAATATACACTTTTGTATTTCTGTGTCAGATCCGCGGATCCCTCGGTTTACACTGGACCGATCCCTCAAGCAAGGGATCCGTGGTACATAAGACAGTTTTTGTCTGAATTTCAAAAATTCATAACTAATTAACCGTAAGTCGTTAGAAGTCATGCCACCTATCGTTTTAAAGGTATTTGAGTCTACTTTCATTTAAAAATGATTTCGTAAACTGATTCAAAACGATAATTTACAGAATCATTGATTTATAGTAGAAATTCATTTTTCGGTCATAACTTTTGCACAAACTTTTGATCCAATTGGAGACGGATGTTTTCGTCCTTTAATAACAATGTGTCCTCTTTTGAAATTAAGGTTTTGATCATATTTATAAATGAAAATAATCAAGCTGGGTATACATATTTATATTTAACACAAAGCGATGAAAAGAACTTTAGTATGCTATGCTAAATGATAAATTGTCTTCCTTTCATTACTTGATTATTTGCTTAGCTCAAATAGTTTTTGTGCTTGTTTGATTGAATAACATATGTGGTTTCCTTACCTTGCTATTCATTCTCTTGCTTGTCGATTTAGTAATTTTCTACTAATCAATGTGCTACTTGAAGGAGTGTTTGGGATAACATCTAGTTGTGTCAAAAATGTTAGTTTTATAAGTTGAAAAATGTTTAAAACATATAACACACCAAATGGCTTTTTGATTGAGTTTGTCATGTGTGCAACATAAATGTTTTATGTGCTTATATGATTTCTTGATTTCATATTTTCTTGTATCGTTTTCTAAAACAACAAGAATGTACATCGGATCATAACCTACACTTGTGTTGATGATGTACTCTCCCATTTTCCTTTTCATGATCGCTCTCCAAGCTTCATAGTAGGATTGACAACTTGATTATTTCATCCGATATACTCAAGTAAATTATTTTGCAACGCAAATATAATTGTTCATATCCGAAAGTCCTAACTCTAGCTTTCCAACAACATATGTTGAACTAGCTCATCCAACCATTTTTTTTTTGTTCACCATATGGACAACTTTTAATTATTTCTTTTTACACCTTCGTCACCTTAGTTGTTTCAAGTATAATATTAAACGAAGCAAAGTATCATCATTGTTACTCTTCGATAGGCCATTGTAGGAATATATATTTTCCTAACTTGAGAATGAATACTGGAGAAATTATTGCACTAGAAACTCAATTTGACCTAACGGTTGAATTGCTTCCTTGATGGAAGTTGGGTATGTGGAATCACCCGTAAAAACGGTTGTGTTTAGCCGTAATTGAGCACCGCTAGTAATAGTCTCATATTCATTCTCTCACTTGAGAAATCTATACTCCTATGTTTTCCTAAAGTAAGTTTACAATGGAAATACTTTGCGTTGTCTTAGGATTACTAATCAAACAAGCTGTAAAATTGATTTTTCTTTTAGTTAATCACAACCACTTTCCTCATCAAGCGATTATCTTGCCTTGATCGAGAAGAGCTGCATGACTTCACGGATGAAGTTCATTGTATGCTAATCATCATCCGTAATGACTATACATAGCTCATTGCTTCCGTTGACCAAAACAACAACTCCGGATAAAGTATAGGATTTTCTTGAACTAGCACCTCACAACTCTATTGTCGTGAATACTATAAATAACTCTTTTCTTTCTTGACATATACCTTGCATGCCATTGTTAATACAAATGGTTTACTAATCTAGATCGTAAATAGGTTTTGAGTTTCTTGAATAGTGCTTGTTAAGTTTGATAAACCTCTTTGTTATTTGTGAGCTCGATCTCATTTGATATATTAGTGTTAGAACCTCTTAAACTTGAAATATGATGCATTGTCAAAGTCATTACATACCTTTTGTAAAGGTTCGCTTAGCGAGATAGACGGATCCCAAAATTTGTGTTGACGGATCCCTACCTTGGGAACCGGGATCCGGAAAAGCGAGAAAAATGCAATTGCAATCATGTCCTTAGAACACCTCACACTAAGCTAAACATAGTGTCTTAAGGCAAATTAAGTCCTTATCAAGTTAAGTATATCCTTTCCTACTCAACTCACCTAGATCACACTCTAAGACACTTGTAGATCTATCATTTTCACTTTAATCCATTACTCTTCCGCTCTCTATGATCACTCATCATTCTCACATGATCCCTCACATCTAGCTTTAGAAATCTTTCGATTATGGAAAAATTGATCATAAATCATCCTTACCTCAAAATTGATCAAAGTTGATCAAATTCTAGTTTTCCCATCTCAAAGCCTTTAGGATATTTTCCAAAACATTATCCCAAGTCACAACCTGATCTCTAGGATCATTTAGCTTCAATTGACACTCTCATCTTTAGTGTCATCCTTGCTCATTCATTGGTACTCATGAAAGTTCTAATTTCTTCCATAAAAAGAAATCATTTGCTATAACACTCATTACTCTTGATCATTCAAGTGTACCCTCATCTTAGGAACTTAGGAGGACTGAAACACTCAAAGTAATATAGATCTTAGATCTTAGAAACATCATTTCCACTCTTTCATAGTCTGCTGAGCCGGATCCTAGGATTAGCCTAGACGGATCCCTTTGAGGAGGGAACCGGGATCCGGATGACGATCTATGTCAAATCTTGCTAAAACAATCATTTCAACTCATCTTTCTAACTCAAACACTCCATCTCATCTTAAATCGGTTCCTAGATCAAGACAAACTCGAAGTTGACTCTTGTGCATGATAATCATCACATTCCAAAGGATATTAGAGGCTTAAGTCTTGAATGCACTTGCCAAATCCTTCCCTTTATAAGTCATCTTGTTAGAATCCCTTAGTCATCAAACACAACATAATTCTCAGCATTTAGAAACCTTTCCTTAGTCATTTCATCATGAGGAAAGCTCCTAGTGCTAACTCATCCACCCAAGAACCACCCAAGAAACTTGCTCGTGTTGTACACGAAATTTCCTCAACCGAATCATCTCCGGTTAAACCCACAAATGCTAGGACTTCCCATCCACCGAATCATCACCCGTAAGAGATAATAGTGCTAGAATCCCACCTCAACAAACCCAATCAACAATTGCCAAGAGAACCGCAAGAAATAGCATTAAACCTTTTAGGTTAGAAAAGGGATCATCGAGCTCTAAACCAAACGTACATAGTTCTAGCAAAAAGTCTAAACCTTCATTCCTAGAGCATGGACTACACTCCTTCACCGAGCCTCTCTCTCACCCAAATCTCTATTCATTAGAGCATTCACCACCGAGAACTTCCCATTCACTAACCTTATCGTTAAATAGGGAACCACCTACATCACCAACTAATCCATCGTTGGAAACAAGGAACCACCAAGGACTTGATCATATGGAAAAATTTCCATTACCACCACCCTCATTCCTAGTAGAACCTCATCCTACATTACTCAATGTACCTCCACCATCATTTGTAGAACCTCCTCAAAACATCCAAGTCATGTATCGATAATTTTCTTAGTTTTTAGAGTCATGTATATCATATCTCTAGCTTTATTAAATGAAAATACATGCTACTTGCTATTTTTCTAAGTATATGATTCCGTTATATTCATATCTCACTTTTGTGATAACATTATTTGTTATACCACCATTTGCTGAATTTATTCATCGCCCGATCGATCCTCTTATTTGCCTAGATGGATCCTTACTAGGAGGGAACCGTGGATCCGTGATCTGAAAAACTAATTTTCTACTAACTTGGATCACATTTGCAGGAAATTGTGAATTATACTTGTTTTCTAACCTTTGTTTTGTAGTTATTCAATTTACACATGAAGACTTTGACATCCTAAAGCTAGAGGGAGCTTTATGTCAAAGCAATTCATTGCAAATTACTTGCAATATTAGGATTACATTTCGTGACATCCCTTTGAAAAATTGCAATCATCAAGGGGGAGCACATTCGTCACTTAGACGAAATCTTTTGCAAACTTACTTGCAAACAAACTAGATTAGTATCACTTTCTTGACGCCTTACATAGGGACGGACTGCGTCTAGGGGAGTAAAGACGAGATCCTTTCCGCTACTTGCTCTCTATTTCTTTTTATTTCTTCACATATTTTTCTTAAAAACAATGTGTTGCTTTCTTCGACGCTCTTTTGTTTCGACAAAAGGGGAGAAGAAAGTAAACTACAATTCAAACTTTACAATTTTAGATTTTCCTTAAAATAATTGTATGTTTTGTCATCAACAAAAGGGAGATTGTTAATACAAATAAGCAGTAAAACGCTTATTTATATTTTACGGTCTTCTAATATTTTGTCGATAACAAACGTAAAATCATTTTAACGAAACAAATAAAATACGTAAATGGTTTAAACTAATAGTTTCTAACATATTCACATTTTCACATAAAACACTAAAACAAGTATAAGTGATTTTATGATTTAATATTACATATGTACAACAACTAGTGTTTACATATTTGGGTAAAATATACACATAACTAGTATGTAGTATATTGGGTAATATAAATGGTAGAAACTTAAGTATCATAACCCATCGGGCAAATACATTTAATTTAGTTGGGTACAACCCAAAGCCCATGACCCATGGAGCTTGACCCATAACCCATTGCATGACATCATGCTTATATCATATATGGATAATATCCATAACCCATGGTATTGACCCATACCCAATGTCTAGATACATTGAACCCTCATGAAGCACTCAAAAGATACATTGTATCTAGCTAAAGACCCATGGATCAACCTATAACCCATGACCCATAACCAAAATACCCATGGGCAAGAGGCGTTCCACGGATCCCTAGCCTTCACGCTAGCGGATCCTTGTGGGAGGATCCGCGGATCCGGAACAAGAGAAAGTTTCTATAAATGAGAGCCATTTCTTCCTTTCTACTCACCACTTTACACATACTTCCCAAGTATTATAACCCTCAACCTCGATTCAAGTGATCTATATAGTTTGTCTTTTGTTTTTGTGTGATCTTCAGGTTCCTCTTAAAGGCAAGATCACCACTTCAAGACGAGCAAGCTCAAGTCCATGAGTTGCCATGTTTCGTCATCATCAAGATAACTAAGGTTCTCTTGTTGATAGTTCTTACTTTCTCCATAGATGTTGGGTTGAAAGCATTAGTGAAGAATGCCGAAAGTGTCAAGATGAAAGCATTAGTGAAAGGTGCTCATCATCCGTGTCAAAGCATTAGTGAAGAATGCTAAAGGTGTCAAGACGAAGGCATTAGTGAAGGGTGCCAAGCGTTGTGTCTAAGGCATTAGTGAAGGATGCCAAGAATCAAATCAAGTCGCATTCGGGAAGAATGCCTAGGTCGATAATCGATGAGGTGCATCGTTATACATATAAGTATTTGTTTATTTCAAGGATGGTGATATCCTTGATGGTATTGTAACAAGGTGGATCTCCTCGATATTAGGTGTTGTGTTGTGAAGGGTAGTAGTTCCTCCATAGTAATGGAACTAGGTGCTTAGCCTAGTACCTAATAAAGGGTAGGCGACGTTGTGATAGGATTAGTTCTCCTTGGTGTGAAAGAACTCGGTGGTTAGCCTAGCACCGTATAAAGGGTAGGCGACGTTGTGTTAGGTGTGGTTCGCCTTGGTGTGAAGGAACTCGGTATTTAGCTTTGTACCGGAAAAGGTTAAGCGGCGTTGTGAAGGCTTCTACGCCATAAGGAGTTGGTGTAGTGTTTACGAACTCTCGAGTAGGTGACTCGGGGAGTGGAGTAGGCGAGGAAGGTGTCCTTGTAGCGAACCACTATAAATAACTTGTGTCGTGGTGATGTGCTTTACTTTTATCTTTCATTACATGTTTATATATCTATCTATCAACGTCCAACATAAACAACCAAATAGATTGACATAAGTCGATCTAAATATTTAAAAGAAAGTTTTAAATTGGTAAACTATTCAACCCCCTTCAGTTTTCCACACACCCGAGAGATGAGTATCCAAACACCATTTTGAGGTGCTAGTATGTAATTTCCGTGCTTGTTATGACTTTTATGGGCTTATATGTGTTGTGAATCGTTCTAAACTAATGCTTCATGACCTCCGACTTATAAATTAATTGGTAAAAGCACATTTGTTTGAGGACAAGCAAATACCAAGTGTAGGGATATTTGATAATGATTTAAAAGGTACACTTTTGAGGGTCATTTAAGCCCTTAATTGATCACTTTTGTACCAAGTAATACTTAATTTCGCTCATTTTCACTTTTAGGTCTCTTGAATGCAAATTGTCGGAATGACACTTTTTCGGACGAAAAGGCGCGAATATATGAAGAAAATGGCCAAAGTCAAGAATCGAGACACTCAGTGCCGAAATTGAAGGGGCGACGGCCACATCATTAACTCGCGACGCCGTCGCGAGGCATCTTGAGACGACTCGGATAGCAAATTGCTAATTTACAAGTGACGACATCGAGTTTAAAAGAGTAGGCGTCATGACTCTCGATCGGCCTAGATTTGGATCTGACGGCGTCGAGATCAAGCCGACGGCGTCGCGAGATAAGGTGACGCCGTCACGTAGCTGATCGCGGAACCCTGCTCCGCGGTCATGATGAGACTAACGGTGTTTGTTTTCTTAGCGCCTTTAAACCAAGACTCAAACTTAATACAAGATCTATTCCTGAGGAGTTAGCATACACTAACCTCTACAAGGAAGCGCCCAAAATTGTATTAACAAATGACAATTGATTGATCATTGTTTTGGTTCTTTATTATTTTTAATAATATTCACCGAGGTAAAAAATAATACATTGCGTTAGAAAAATTTATGTGATTCACAGGCATTCAAAAACCCGCGTGACAATTAATTTTATTGGTTATTACACACATGAGAGAAGAAAAGTAAAAACGTTAAACCAAGTTAAAAATCTATTGAAGTTGCACGATTTTAAAACTTTATAAAAACATGAGAAATAAAACTTTATAAAACATGAGAAATAAAAAACAAAAAAGGTTAATTCCGTTGCCGGGACTTGAACCCGGGTCTCTCGGGTGAGAGCCGAGTATCCTAACCAACTAGACTACAACGGATTGGTGACTTGCAACATATTTGATAACATATATCCACTGTGACCCCAGTGCTAATCAGCTAACCCCAATCTGACAAAACCCTTTTGCCTGCTGCTACTCCTAATCCTTTTGTTCTTGCAATTCCCATGAAAAATAAGCATAAAAAATAAAACAATTATTTCCTCTAACCAACTCTTCAATTCTCAGGTAATCATATATTTTCATTTACTTTGTATTACTATCTAATACTCACTCATTTGATTTATCCATTTAAAACTATCTAGTAATTACTTTCAAAGTATAATTGGAACTAATAGAATGAAATGTTACTCCAACACAAACTAGCAATTTCATTTTTTAAAAATAATTAAATACTAGTTCTAGGCATAACTATGTTTTTGGTATTAGTGGAAAATGCCATAAGTGACAATTGCACACTCAGGGAGATGGAAAGGGTTTGCGGCATTACTTATAGCGCGATAAGTGCTAAATGCTCTTTTTTTTATTGGATTTCGAATAGAAAGAGATTTCTGTTTTTATTGTTTTGGCAAGGGTTCTGCTATAGATTAAAACAGATAAGTGGATAACATCGCCAAACACTCAAAAGGCTTATATGTGTTTAGAAAACGCCATAAGCACATGCTTTTTTATGCTTATTGCGTTTTGTAACAGCAGATAACCTTAATATTCGTCTTTTCTCTTCTTTTATTGCCTTCTTGGCCTGCCGTGTCGTCAATCGACAGTATGAGTTAGAGCTCAAGATAATTTGACCAAACAAATTATAGTAATGTTTTTTTGAGTCGGTTGTTGTATAAGCCGGAGATTATTTTGTAGTTCTTTTGTAGCTAATTGTTCTAACACTAGGTTAATATTTAATTTCCCGTTGCTTTTGGCTTGTGATAATATTTGGAGTAGCGTTTCAGTTATACCTATTAGAAGATGAATCTGTCTGGATTGACCGGAAGTCCCACAAAGTATTGTTTCCACCTATATTCAAGAGCTCCAGCTTTACCATGTAAACGCACTTCAGTGTTTCAAGCTCAGGGTAAACATAAAGAGTTATTTTGCCTTCAAAGGTAGGTTTATGGATCAACTCTTGATGAGTTTTTATGTGGTAATAGGTAACTACAATTGGGATTAATTTACTGATTTTCTCATCTAAGCAGACAGAATAATTTTGGTGGTTCTACACAGAGATATGTCACAAAAAGAATTTCTTTGGTGAAATGTTTTGGTGATGCTAGAGATGACTCATCAGGTAATTATTGGTTCCATGTTATATATAAGAATGGTCAGTGACAACATAATATGCACAAGGCTTTACTGGATAATAATTTGTTTTACGTGTACAACTAGGCTTATAACTTATAAGTTGTCACATTCTCTTTTGCTGCATGTTTCGTTTGGGGTGTTTGGATTTGTGTTTCTGGAACTGATTATCTGATTCCTTCGACTTGAAGTCACAAAACGTTTTCTTATCTATTAAATGGCTTTTTTTGTCTGAAATTTGTCAAAAACTCAAACATCTAATTATTAATAGAAGCATATCCAAATACTATCATTATAGCCTGTTCAGCCGATTTTAATTTTTTTTTAATCAAAATCACAGTCACTTCCAAAAGCACGTCCATAACACCATCTTTGTTTTTTCCAATACTACTTCCATTGGTTTACGCGGAGTTCAATTTCGTTGATGGTTTACTCTGATGATTTCTTTTTCAGTAATCTTTCCAAGAATCAACGTAAAGGATCCATACAAAAGACTTGGTATCAGTAAGGAAGCTTCGGAAGACGAAATCCAGAGTGCTAGAAATTTCTTAGTTCAAAAATACGCCGGTCATAAACCAAGTGTTGATGCAATCGAATCTGCACACGACAAAATCATAATGCAACAGTTTTATGAGCGAAAAAACCCCAAAATTAATGTGAAGAAAAAGATGAGGGAAGTTAGTCAGTCTCGTGTTGTGCAGGCTGTCACAAACAGGTTTAGAACACCAGCTACCAACTTTATCATCAAAACAGCCATTTCCTTTGTGGTACTTGCAGCTCTCACTGTGCTATTTCCAACTGAAGAAGGGCCCACCATTCAAGTAGCCTTATCACTTTTTACCACTATTTATTTCATACATGATCGGCTCAAGAGCAAGCTTAGAGCTTTTCTTTACGGGTAAGCCTCATACTTTCCATTTTGTCTTTGCTAAAGTAGTGCTATCTTTTATGGGTACTCCGTATTTGATAAATATTATAGTGAAATATGTCTACTTTTATGAATTAGTTAAAAAAAGATTAGTACTTGTAGAAAGGTATGATATTATAGCAACCTTTGGGTAGCTTCAAGAAGAGCTAATTGCATAAAAAGCTACTAACTGGCTGGTCCCATTTCTATTTTAGACAACCCACTTTTTATATGCTAGAAAAAAAACCATTTAAGTTTGAAAAAAGGAAAACGATTTAAGGTAATTTGACACGTTAACGGCAAAAATGATGCGAAGTTGACATGTGGTGACTTTTTTTCCTAGGGGTACACCAGCTATCTTACGTAACTCAAAACATAAATGACACCCCACGGGGTTACTGTTTTTATGCAATTAGCCGTTTCCATTTTCTTTAATGGGATTTAATTAAGTTGGTTAGACAAAACATAAGACCGCACCTGGTTACCTATGCAATTAGCCGTTTCCATTTTTTCTTTAATGGGAATAAGAAAGTTGGTTAAACAAAACATAGTGAGACCGCACGTGGGTACCTCTGCAATTAGCCATTCAAAAACCGAAGTGCTTGTTTTATAGCATGAGAGATGTTCTTCATTTTAATTGTAATTTGCAGGGTTGGAACTTTTATTGTGTCATGGCTGGTGGGAACTTTCTTGATGGTGTCTGTTCTCCCACCTATACTCAAAGGCCCAAGGAGTTTAGAGGTGACAACGTCGTTGGTAACTTACGTTCTTTTGTGGGTATCCTCTACGTATCTTAAATAGATTCAATAGTTTGTTTCAAACAAAGTCCAAAGTTTTGCTCTTAAGAAGGTAGTAATTTTGTTGGAGAGATCAAATGTATGGGAATTTTCTTGCCCTTTTAGATGTTGTATTAAGGGGTTCAATGACATTACTTTTGTGACTTATCGTTTGTACTTTTGAGGAATTGCTCATGATCATTGATGACTAAATTATTTGGTTAAGCCCTTATGCTTAAAGTGTCAGAAACATGTTCAGAAAATTGGTGAGTTCGTGTTGACCCAGATTTGATGAAGATGAATCACTGTTCTCAGTAGCCCTTCATCGTGCCCACGTTTGACAAACTATGAATCTCACCATTATTCTGTCTATGATCTCCATTTTGTTAGAAGAATTATGTGATATGGTTTTTGTGTTATTGTAAACTTTTATCAGCTTTGGCATTTTGTCGTTTCATCATAATTGTCTGATTATTATGTTTATAACATAGTATTTAGTATTTACATACAAAGAAAATTTATAAGAGGGACAAAATTATTGATAGATCAACTCGAGTCGACCCAACTCATTTTGACTTGTATTTAGACATCTATATGTTTTACTGATACCCAAATGTTGCCACTTCTAACTGGAACCTTCATGGTATACAGTAAACTGTCAATTAATCAGATATCACTGATTAATTACGTCCGAGAATATACCATATTGATAACAAACTATGCTATGAAAAGACTCCACTAAACAAAAACAATTTGACAAGTAACAACAAATGTAACATAACCACAAAACCAGGGACTAAATTATAAATCACATGTTTGATAAAGGACAATCATAAGGACACTCATGAGGAGCAAATTTCGTCCCTTCATTACATATCATCACCAAAACAGCTTCTCATATCACAGTGACATGTCAGCAAAGTTATCACCCCACATGGCAACTTATAACTGGCCAACACATTATGGCCTCAAAATGCATATCACAAGTGACACTATGTTTGAAGTATAAATCCAGTGAACCCAAACACATAATGAGTGGTGTTTAAGTTAAAAGGATAGAAGTTGAGTCTATTTGAAATTCACTAACTAAACCATGGCCTCAGCTTCTCTTTTCAAGCCATCTCCAGCAACCATTCTTGATAAGTCTGACTGGGTTAAGGGTCAGACCCTTCGCCAAGTGCCTGTTTCCGCAGTTCGCTTCAACTCTTCTGCACTCACTGTCCGTGCTAGCTATGCTGATGAGCTTGTCAAAACCGCGGTTAGTGTTTCATTTTTTGTAAAGTTTCTTAGTTAATGTTTCTGCATTGTTTATAGTTTAGAATAAGTTGGCTATCGAATAAGAATCGATATATTCTCAAGTCAATTGTCCTTGGACCATTTTTGACCCGTGACTTAAATTTTGCATTTATAAGATACTGTGTTATTCAAAATTATGCTTACTTCTATATATCTCTTGAATATTAGTTATAGCATGTTACGAAAACACTGGAACTGAGCAAAAAACGCTATTAACTATTTAACCGTAACAAGACCTATGCAGCGTACAAATTCTTAACCTTTGAAATGAAAAGTATGTTGGTTTGGTTATTAAACAAAGCCCCAGAATTTATATTACAAGAAGATGTAAACAGAACACACTAGTGTATAATCGTATACGTGTACACAAACACTAGAATATATATGCAGAAAAAGTATGTAAAAAGTGGAGGTTACATAAATCATGCTGGATAAGGTGTTTATATATTTGGCTTTTGTTTCAACCTCAGATCTTGAAATAATTTGCTAAAAACATTGGTTGAAAGTCACCCAAAGTGTGTACTCCTGATGCTTACAAAGTTGCAGCCTTCTAAACTATTATATTTTAAAAAGGATTTGATTAAACTTGACATAGTTTATATGTAGTCGTAAAAAATAATGAAAAGTCTAAGTTTTTAGAAAAATAGAGAAAAATGTTTGCGGGTCAACCTGACCCGTTTTGACACAAGACATATTACTGATGTGTAAATTTGTATATGTAGAAAACTATCGCCACCCCTGGTAGAGGAATCCTAGCCATGGATGAGTCTAACGCCACCTGTGGAAAGCGTTTAGCCTCAATCGGTTTAGAGAACACAGAGGCCAACCGTCAGGCATACCGAACCCTCCTAGTTAGTGCACCAGGTCTAGGCAACTACATCTCAGGTGCCATCCTCTTTGAGGAGACTTTGTACCAATCCACAGTCGATGGCAAGAAGATCGTTGATGTCCTAAAGGAACAAGGCATTGTCCCCGGTATCAAGACTGACAAGGTACTACATCTACACCTAACATGAACAACTATTTGTTACTCTTTTGATAACTGGCTAATCGTATTTTTCCATCTAACAGGGTCTAGTTCCATTGGCTGGTTCAAACGACGAGTCATGGTGCCAAGGTCTTGATGGACTCGCTTCCCGTTCTGCTGCATACTACCAACAGGGTGCTCGCTTCGCCAAATGGTAAATCCACTTTTTTTTCTCAAAAGCCAAAAATAACTCACTCGTTCAGTATATGCTAATTCTTTTTCCTTTTTTCCTTCATCATTTAGGCGTACCGTTGTGAGCATCCCCAATGGTCCCTCAGCACTTGCAGTCAAGGAAGCGGCTTGGGGTTTGGCTCGTTATGCTGCTATTTCTCAGGTAATAAACTGATTGATGCACTCCTTTTTTTAGAACAGTAGCACTATCGTTTGATGTGGTTCAAGGTCTGAAGTATTTGCTGTGATATAATTTGTAGGACAATGGTTTGGTCCCAATTGTTGAGCCCGAGATCTTGCTTGATGGTGAGCACGGAATTGACAGGACATTCGAGGTTGCACAAAAGGTGTGGGCTGAGGTTTTCTTCTACCTAGCAGAAAACAACGTGTTGTTTGAAGGTATCCTTTTGAAACCAAGCATGGTTACACCTGGAGCAGATTGCAAAGAAAGGGCTACACCTCAACAGGTTGCTGATTACACTCTCAGCCTTCTTCACAGAAGAATCCCACCTGCAGTTCCTGGAATCATGGCAAGTATTCTAACCATATGCTTTTTAACGCCAATCGTAAAAGTTCTGATGCATAACTTACTGTTTTGAAATGCAGTTTTTGTCTGGTGGGCAATCTGAGGTGGAGGCTACACTCAACTTGAATGCAATGAACCAGAGCCCAAACCCATGGCACGTGTCGTTCTCATATGCACGTGCCCTTCAGAACACTTGTCTCACCACATGGGGAGGAAGGCCCGAGAACGTGAAGGCTGCTCAGGATGCTCTGCTCCTCAGGGCTAGTGCTAACTCTCTTGCTCAGCTCGGGAAATACACCGGTGAGGGTGAGTCCGAGGAGGCCAAGAAGGGAATGTTTGTTAAGGGCTATGTCTACTAAGTTTATAGAAATTTATGAAACTGTTGTGTTATTGTCTTTAGCCCATGGAGACTTCTAGCAATCCTATAAGTTTTTCGTGCTATTGCTGATATTGAGATGGAATCATGGATTCTTATATCTTGTAGTTTCTAATGAAATTTATAAGATGCGCTTTCCTAATTATGTAACAGAAAGCTTATATTTGTCACAACAAAATGGAGTCAAGTTGAAGTGGGTCATTATTTTAGTAAACGGGTGAACGGATGAGGTTTTCCGGCAGGGCGAGTCTTCGACTCAGATGTATCTCGTGGGTGAATTTTTTTAGTAATGGGTCGAAACGGGCTGGTCCGGGCTGGGTTGACCCACAGACATTACTTAGTCCGTTCATCATAATAATTGTATATAACTAATGTGTTAATTTCATTACAGAGACAATATTATTAAGATAAGAGTACTCTTAAGATAATAATCTACATCTAGAAAAAAAATGAGGTCCCATGAGTTCAAAACTAGACTCGGGACGAATTTCAATCTGTTTGACACACATTCTCCTTTTAGGTAAATTGTTAAGTGACACGTTTTACGTAGGATACAACCCAGATCGACCCAAGGATCTAAATTTCCACCTGTCTCCTTTGGCCTTGCCCACTACCGTTGACACTATTATCATATCTGGGTGCATCAAAGTTACAAATTTAAGCAATAAGAGGGGAAACAATACTATGGATGAGCAGAATCTTTAGATCAATCCAAAAACTAAAACTATTAGATTTTGCCTTTTCTCAACGTCGTTTGTTATAATACCATTTTTCATAACTCTAAATCAATTGCTTATATTATCTTTCTATGCTACATTTTGGGAAAACTAGAAAGACAACAATCAATATTCACAAAAAAAACCCAAGATAACAAAAGTGGTAAAAATATTATATTCGAGGTTGTGATTTACAGCAACAATGAAAGTCATACATTGTTGGTCTTATTGGCATCATCATGATACATACTATGAGTGGTAAAAACCATATAAGATCATGAGCGGCAGCAACTATTATTTATACAAGTATATGTTTCTGAAGACTGGTTAACCTGAATACGTACTGACTGCATGACACTGTGAGAGCCATAAGTCTATCTGTTCTATCATCTGTTGTCGTACTTTGTTAACCGCATCAGGTGAGCTGCAGTTTTTAGAGCTCCCTGCAATATATATTTTCATACCGGGTCACATTTTATCCTATTTGTCAATTTTAGCAACCAATAGTTTTTGTGTAAAAAAATTACTAACCTTCAGGGACTAATGGAGACTGTGGGCATCCTCTCATATCAGTTCCATGACCACAATTATTACACGTGATAATATATGATGGCACTACAGATAAAACAAGACAGGTTTTTAGTGGTGGCAACATTAAAAAATAAAATAAAATAAAATAAAAATAAAAATAAAAATAAATAAAAATTGAAAAGATAAGTTCTGCTAAAATCTTAGCGTGGAGCGGAGACTTACTACTTGGAGATGACACCTGCTTGGATGCATGTCTCCACGGATCTTGTGATCCATTTGTGAAAACGATTTTTGATCCTGCATGAAGATACAGCGATATTGGATTTCAATCGATGATCATTTACATTATATCATACGATAAGCAACTACTAAGCACATAATAATCAACTACTTAAATTTCCTTTTTGCCTTTTTAATGTGCGATAATAATCAATGGTGCACATACACAGCACATATGTGTGCCCATCTATCCCATAAAAATAGAGATAATTACTTCATAGATCAACCATATAAGAGTTGACTACTAATCAAATGTCTACAATACCCTTCAATGATGAAAAAAGATGATTTTTGTGGGCCAAAACAATGTCATTAGAAATTAGTAATGAAGACAATTGACGATAAGCAAATATATTCCATTTAGCTTAACAATCTACTAAAACTAAACAATGTCATTAAAAGTGTGACATTTTGAAATTAGAGGTATCAAGTAAAGCCATCTGTATAATTGTATAAGAATGGTCCCAAAAGATGTATTTTATCAATACCTGGTTATAAAAAAAATTAGCAAAAAAGAAAATGGGTCAAAAATATTAAACGGGTCGAAAGTTGTATTGATTGATTACGACCTCCTAAAACGTGTTATCTATAAATGCTATTATTCTTTCATAATAAATATTTTGTAATCATATTTTAGTTAATTATATATATAATTCACAGAAATAAAACCAACCCCCTCGACCTGCCCGTTTTGCCACCACTACTTGCAATATAGATGGAAGAGTGAGTAAATTAGTAGTGTAAATACCTGCAATGTCGGTGCCCCCGTAGTACAAATTTGTAGCATCAACAACCGGATATACACCCTCTCCAAACACATTTTTGCATAGATCCAGATGGTACCTATTACAAAAAAAAATATAATAAAAATATAATAAATAAAAATAACAGACCAGTGGCTATGTGGTAACACTAGCAGGGTACCCGCGCGTTGCGGCGGTGGGTCCCTGAAATAAATTTTTCCGGTGAATTTATGTATTTTAGTTTATTATGTTCTTTTTGACAATAAATTTACGGATATCAAGAATTTCATTTAGCCCGTGCCTGTTCGGGCTCAAGCCCATTTTGCCCGTTGCCCGTACGGGCTTTAATATTTGTATAATGTGCTTTATTATTTGTATTAGTGACATTTAATGCGTGGTACCCGCAGCGTTCGCGGCATGTACCGATATAAAATTTTCAAGTGAATCATGTATTTTAGTTTATTATGTTCTTTTTGACAATAAATTTACGGATTTCAAGAATTTCGTTTAGCCCGTGCTCGTTCGGCTCGAGCCCTTTTGGCCTGCGCCCATTCGGGCTCAAGCCCATTTGGCATGTTGCCCGTTCGGGCTTGAATATTATTTGTATTAGTGACATTTAATGTAGGAATTGTGTTTAATTTGGTTGTACAATATGCTTGATAATTTGTATTTATTATGTTATGGGTGTTTTAATAACTATATTAATTGTATTTAGCCAAATTAATTGACTATATTAAATAACATTAATGTGGTGTTTTGTTTTTTTTTTTAATATGTGCATTAAAGTGGTGTACGTTATGCTTTTTGTTTTGTACGTCTGAAAATTATGTGCATTAAAGTGTTGTACATTATGCTTCTTTTCTTAATTATATGAATTACTAATTATAGTAACATGTGTAGGCTTATATTTTTAAGACTTCCTTTTATAAGAAGTCCTAAATACATTATAATATAGTATAGATTCAGATTAACAGACTAATTCATGAAAAAGCAAGAAATAATAAAGATAATATGAATGTGATCTATGTGCATGCCTCGTGTTAACTTTTGAAGAGCGGATGCTATCGTTTGCAGGTGCAACTTGGAAGTAAGCAACTTCAGTACAAACTTGGAACCACCATAACCGATCACCACTCGAGTCACTGAGGGTGGTCCGTTTTAGACTTTCTTGGTTATATGTTTGAACCTCCGCTCCAAAACTTCCAACATAATATTCCTTTATGTAATTTGCATAAGCATTCTGTATAAACAATTTATTATTAATCGAATATTATAGCAGCAATAAACTCTAGAAACAAGAATTTTGGAGAGACTTAAGATTACCACTAGATCAGCTCCTGCCTTCTTAGCTTCAATCATAGGGGTACAAAGTTTATCGGGATTCCCATATTGAAACTGCCAAGATTTAGAAATCATGTCAGTTATGGCAAAAGATTATTTATATACTGATGATTATATAAACATAGATGGCACAGAACTTACGGCTATGGCTCCAGCATCCGCTAGAAAATACAAGAAGTCACCATCTATTTTTAGCTGCAAGGATATTTCATTAATCAAACATAACCGTGGTTCATCTGATCTACCTAAGAAAACTATTTAATAGCTCCCTCCATGCCAAAATAAATGCAGTGTTTAGCTGGTATATAGTTTAATAAAACCATGGTTATTGTATATTCATTGCAAACAAACCATCATTCTTGCAAAAACTTAAACGGTAAAGAGAATAAAGTCTATCTTATGCAAGAATGAGCAATTTTGGAACAAAATTTCCAAGTAGGGAGGTTTTCCATTTTTCATTCAATATTTGTACAAAAAGCACTCATTGTTGCAAACTGCAGTTCTATTGATGATTAGAGAAGTCTATCCCTCCATATTTGTAATACTACAGAAGAATCTTTGAAATTTTCAATAATTATTAACGAGTAAAGAGATAAATTTTGGATTTTGATTTACCGCTAATGAAAATACTGCATTTATTTAGGGATGGAGAGTTAGGTACCCATATATCTTTGTATAATCCCGTAAAGGGAAAAGAGGATTTTATACCTCAGCGGCACCAAATGTGGTCTTGAGTGCTCTACCATTTGATGCAAGCTTCTGTTCAACAAGTTGAGTAACTTCCTGTAATACAGCTTTACATTCAGGCCCTGCAGACTTGCCAACCTGTTTATCAAACTCTGTGAAATTGTAAACAGCAAGAACTACACCAGAGCTCGTAAGACTGCCACATGTGAGATGAGGGAACTTCAAACGAAACCATGCACTGAGAGCTCCAGCATAAGAAACACCAAAAACAAACCATGGATTCTCGACATTTTTCTGTTGAGTTTCAAATTTAAGGATTCCTAAAAGATCATAGAAAATAATATGTTATAAAACTAATAGCAACATACTTAAAAAATAGTCTTTTCGTAAACCATTAGTATATTCGCCATTTAAACTTCTAACTACTCACTCCAAAGCTCATCATATAAATTCTTTTACTTTTTAATTTTACTTGTAGGTTTGTGTGAATCGCTTATGTAACAAACATATCAGCAATGTGGCTTTGACTATCTACCGCATCCTATTCTTGTCTTGATATATAAGTGCATACTGAGTTTAACAACCCCGCTCCAACAGATACATATTAAGTTTAATAACCCCTTTCAATTAGATTTGTTAAATAAATTGAATGCATAACTTGCCTGATAATATTGACGGAAAGCAGCCAAGTCATATAATGCCTGCTTAGATGAAAGAAATTGTAGATTTTTGGTAGTTAGAGATTTGAATGGAGAACTCTTTCCATAATACCGATGCTCAAGCGTAACAATAGCAGCTCCAAACTTCTTTGCCAAAACCTGTATGAAGTTACCGAATCAGGTATGACACATCAGGGATACCAACTTCTTTACATGTTAAACACACAAATTCATATATTATTACTAACTAGTTGGTAGTCGCGCGTGCAACAAGCGGTACCCGTGATTATATATTTTCGCGATAATCTTTTCAAAGTACATTTTACGATGACACAATATTTCAATGTAAATCCAAAGTGGTTCTTTTCTTTAGCAAAATTCAACAACTCAAATAGTTAACGAGTCGGGTCGGGTCAAGTCGTGTCCAATTCAACCCAGCTCACTTATACCAAAACATCGAACATATTTTTCTATCAAGTGTTTCCGTATCAATGCATAATATTATTTTACTTTTGGTAGACTTTTTTTGAACATTAATGTACTTATTAAAAAGAAATTTACTTTTGACTTAAAAATCACAAATACATTTGCAACTTAAAGTCTAAAGCTAGACATAAATACCCATTATAAAGTGGGTTGTTACATGTTTTTGAAGTAGGTTGATGTTACAAGTTCAAACAATTTAAGACAATTAATCAACTTTTAATTATGTGTATACAAGCTTATTAACTATCTTTTTATAGTAAGTGTGTAGGCTTATTTTTTTAAGACTTCCTCTTATAGAAAGTCCCAAATCCATTATAAAGTAGTATATATATAGATATAGATATAGATATACTCCCAAAAAATTTATTCTAGTATTATACAATAATATATAAAAAATATATATCACAACATGCAATATTAAGGGAGATTCCAAGACAAAGTTTATTTGACTGTCTTACACATGTTTAAATAAAATCTAATAAAATGAATCAATATATAATCTTAAAAAAGACTACTCTAAGTTGGGAACATGATATTTTGGTAAACTACTGGAACGTACACTGAGATAGTCATTCGATATCCCACCACATGCAGATTCACCACATATTTTTAAGAAGATGGGGCCATCCGGAAGCCTGAATTTGTCCAAGTATTCATAGTATCGTTGTCCAAATTTACGGTGATCCTGCGAGAATGTTACAAGTTTAGAATAGAAGATCCAAATAATAATCAAAATAAAACTACTTCTTTCGACAACTAGATAATTAAAATCAGCAATCTCTAATACTTGATATGAAATTTTTGTCTAGTTGACGCTACTCAAATCTTGTACAGTTGAACTAACAAACAACATCTATAAAAAACTCAAATTTTAATAAAAAACCATTCGTTGTTATTGTAACTATTTCCTTTTGATAAGAAGGAACTTACTAACAATTAAAGTTAGAACCCCTGTCAAACAAAACAAGAGACACTCAACCGGGAATCCATGAACAAAAAGAACACAAAACACCCTCTTTTAGAAGCTGTTATTGTGTATTTAAATCTGATTATTGTGTATTCAAATCGTATATATCTACTTTTCTAGCATTTGGGTAAAGTTAAATTAATTCGATTATCTAACTATTTACAGGTAACAAGTTAAGGAATAGCTACAATAAAACTGATTCAAAGATATGATTATGTTCGGATATTTGACCATCTAATTACAGCTTCAGAAAGGCAATTATCCTAGAGATAGCGATAAAAATCTTTTCTGTTTCAAGTTTCAACTAAAAACAATAATCCGATAAGCAAGCAACTATGGCAATTCTCATTACTTAAGCCTTAAGGAATTATAAGCCAGCTTTTATAAAGCAATTCTCCTCACATGATCACTTCTTTTAACAGCACAAATAAAGATTATTATTCCATAGCACACATATCACATGATCACTTTTATAAAAACTATAACATAAATTAGCAGCATCTTAGCATAGCATAATATATAACCATAAAAAAACAATAGTATAAGGGTTGAAGAAGTGATACATAAGGTGAAAAGTGATCAAGAGTCTGATTAAACCAATGCTCATCTTTAGTCAAATAATTACTGCTGCTTTGCATTCTTTCAAATATTCTTGAAGTTGATAACCCTTTACACCCACTCATCATCACCAACAACCCAACTGTAAAAACCACTAACACCCTCATTTTTACTATTCAAAGCTGCAAATTTTTAACCTATGAAAGTCGATAAATATGATTGTCACTTTTTAATGTTCTTCAGTATGTGATTCTAGTGGTTTTTGTTTTGTTTTTGACTTTAAAGTCAAACCAAATCTAGTTGGATCCGCTGTATATCTGATTACATAAGTGTTAAGCCCATTAACGAGCTTAAACTACTACTGTAGTTTTTAGTTGGAACAAATGAAACTAATATTAAAAAGGATGCTTGTCTTCTAAAAGATCTATTATCTTCAATACTTGTCTTAAATTTATAAATCTGTTATTTGTTATTATCTTCTAAAAGATCTATTATTTGTGTTAAATTTATATATAACGGATTTATAAATATTTGTTGTTGTCTTCTAAAAGATCTATTATTTGTTATCTTCAATACTGTTATTTGTTGTTGTTTGTGTTAATTTAAAGATTTATTATTTGTTGTTGTTGTTTGTGTTATCTTCAATACTGTTATTTGTGTTATCTTCAATACTTGTGTTATTTTTAAAGATCTATTGTTGTTGTTTGTGTTAAATTTATAAATATATTATTTGTTGTTGTTGTTTCTAAAAGATCTATTATCTTCAATACTGTTATTTTGTTGTTGTTTGTGTTAAATTTAAATATCTGTTATTTGTTGTTGTTGTTTGTGTTATCTTCAATACTGTTATTTGTGATATCTTCAATACTATTATTTGTGTTATCTTCAATACTTGTGTTATTTTTAAAGATCTATTATTTGTTTGTTGTTTGTGTTAAATTTATAAATATGTTATTTGTTAAATTTATAGATATATATTATTTGTTGTTGTTGTTGTTTCTAAAAGATCTATTATCTTCACAACAACAACAACAACAACATACCCAATCCCGCCGGAGCAGGGTATGGGGGAGGTGAAAATGTAGACAGATCCTACCCCTACCCAGGAAAAACCTGGGAGTAGAGAGACTGCTTCCAACAAGACCTCCGGCAAGTGCGAGTGTGCGGGTGAGAAAGAAGAGGAGAGAAAGCGGATGACAGATAACAAAAAGCACAGGCAGGTAAATGACAGACAGGCAAACAAGTAAGAAAAAACATAAGAGACCACAAACAAGAACAAAGAAACAAAGCACAAAAGCAGGCATACCAAAAGGGCAACAAAGAGCAAGGCAAAACAACGACGGGCCTAAAGCTAAGCAAAGCAAAACAAAAACCGAAACAAAAGCAAAAGCCTAAGCAGAGCGAGCGAGAGAGCAACACAACAAGAACAAAGAAACAAGGCACAAAAGCAGTATACCAAAAGGGCAACAAAGAGCAAGGCAAAACAACGACGGGCCTAAAGCTAAGGCAAAGCAAAACAAAACCAAAACAAAAGTGGGCGAGAAAAAGGAGCAAGCCTAAGCACACGCAGGCAGCAGAGCAACGACGGGCCTAAAGCTACTGCAAAAGCAAAGGGAGCACCAAAACCGAAAACGCCGAGGAAAGGTAAACAAAGAGACGCCTAAAAGCCTATCCCACCGTAACCCCTAAACCCGAAGCCCCTAGCCAAAAACTAACCGCAAATCCTAATCCTATCTCTCCACCCTTCCTATCTCGAGATCATGTCCTCCGACAAGAGAAGTTCGACATGTCTAGCTTAATTCTATCTCCCACCGAGATTGGGTCCGCCTTCTTCTCACTCCATCTACAACAAGCGCCTCGGCCTTCTAACCGGTCTTTGTTGAGGCCTTCTCCGACATGACCGAACCACCTCAACCTCCCTTCTCTCATCTTCAAATAATATTTCCGACCTCAAGTTTTGCTCAAAATTCTGCTCGGTATCATGTCAAGCAAGGTTTTACCACAAGTCCATCTAAGCATTCTTAGTTCTCGCCACTCTACCCCTGCTGGCATGGGCCTTGAGATGGGCCAACACTGGGACCAGACAAAGATAGCCTGCCTAATCGCCACTCTATAAAATTTCCCTTTAACTTAAATGGGACATTCTTGTCGCAGAGGACTCCGACGCCGCCTCCATTTCGCCCAACCAACTCGATCCGATGGGTTATGTCCTCATCTATCCTCCCGATTGTGAATCATCGATCCTGTGTATCTAAAAGACTCTTTAGGTGGCGGGATCCGGTCGCCGATACGAATATCCTCGTGGTTACTTGACTCGCTCCTCCCAAAACACATCTCATGTATTCGCCTTCTCTCCGCCACCAAGGTCGTTGTCTTCAAGAGCCTTTCTCCATAGCTCAAGTCGATGTTTAACCCTTCCACGATTCGCCACCAACACAATGTCGTCAAGAAAATCATGCTCCACGGAATGTCCTCTTGAATCCTCGAGATAAGTCATCCAAGATCAATGCGGCAGGTAGGGGCTTAAGGCAGATCCTTGGTGGAGCCCAACTTTCACCGGGAAAAACTCTGAGAGCCCGACGGTGGACCTAACACGGGTCTTAGCTCCCTCGTACATATCCTTGATCACTCTCACGAATCTCGTTGGGGTTCCCTTGTCTAAGAGAGTTTTCCAAATTAGCTCTCGAGGGACACTATCGTATGCCTTTTCAAGGTCCAGAACGCCATACGCAGTCCCTTTGTCTCTCTATACTTCTCCACGGGCTTCGAGAAGGTGAATAGCCTCAATCAAGACCCACCGGCATAAAACCAAATTGATTCTCGACACCTCGTCTCCTTCTCACCTCCTCCGAATGACTCTTTCCCAAAGCTTCATGGTGTGGCTAAGGAGCTTGATGCCCTATAATTGCTACACACTTGCACATCTCCTTATTCTTGTAGATTGGGATGACTTCATCGAGTCTCCATTCTTCCGGCATTTTAGCACCGGAAAAGATTTTGTTGAACAGGCAAGTCAACCATTTTACCCCTTCCTGCCCCAGGCACCTCCAAGCTTCTATGGGGATATGATCCGGTCCTACCGCTTTGTTTCTACCCATCTTCTGTAGTGCAACCTTCACTTCTGATTGACTAATCTTCGAATAGTAGCATTCAGGTCGATGGGTATAGTTCTCTTGTTCCCCTCTTCCTTTAGTGCTTCCTCCGTTGAAAAGGGAGGAGAAATACTCTCCCCATCTTTTCCTAATATCTTCTACGTACACCATGGTCCGACCGGCTACATCTTTGATATATTTGACATTTCCTAAAAGATCTATTATCTTCAATACTGTTATTTTGTTGTTGTTTGTGTTAAATTTAAAGATCTATTATTTGTTGTTGCTTGTGTTATCTTCAATACTGTTATTTGTGTTATCTTCAATACTTGTGTTATTTTTAAAGATCTATTATTTGTTGTTGTTTGTGTTAAATTTATAAATATGTTATTTGTTAAATTTATAAATATATTATTTGTTGTTGTTGTTGTTCTTTCTAAAAGATCTATTATCTTCAATATTGTTATTTGTTGTTGTTTGTGTTAAATTTATAAATTTGTTATTTGTTGTTTTTTGTAGTTATTTATAAGTCTATTATTTGTTGTTAATTGTTGTTGTTGTTTCTTTTGTTATTTGTTATTCGTTGTTGTTATTTGTTGTTAAATTTATAAATCTGTTATTTGTTGTTGTTTGTAGTTATTTATAAATCTGTTATTTGTTGTTATTTGTTGTTGTTTGTAGTTAAATTTATAAATCATTATTTTTAAAGATCTATTATTTGTTGTTGTTTGTAGTTATATATTTAATCTGTAAAAACAGATGAAAACGTAAAAAACGGACGACTACGTAAAAAAATAGACGAAAACGTAAAAACAAACAAAAAGTTAAAATACGGATGAAAACGTAAACAAACAGACAAAAACTTAAAAAACGGATGTAAACGTAACAAAGGGGTCGAAAACGTAAAAAAAGGTTAAAAACCGATCGACGACGTAAAAAAATCGGAAGAAAATATAAAAATTCGGACGAAAACATAAAAAAACAGAAAACGTAAAAAATCGGACGAAAACGCAAAAAAAACAGACGAAAACGTGAAAAACCGAACAAGAACGTAAAAAATGGACGAAAACTTAACAAAGGGGTCGAAAATGTAAAAAAACGGACGAAAACGTAAAAAAAATTGACGAAAACAAAACGGACGAAAACATAAAAAAATGGTCGACTACGTAAAAAATAGACGAAAACGTAAAAAATCGGAGGAAAACGTAAAAAACCAGACAAAAACATAAAAAAACAGATGAAAACGTAAAAAAACATACGAAAACATAAAAATACGGACGAAAACGTAACAAATGGGTCGAAAACGTAAAAAAACGAAAGAAAACGTAAATAAACGGACGAAAATGTAAAAAATCGGACGAAAACGTAAAAAACATACGAAAACGTAAGAAATCCAGGTTTTAAGCTATTTACTAACGACCGTTAGTATAAAAGACTAATGATGCAGATGTGAGAGATGAAAATGTGAAGAATAACACATTATTACATAATTTGATCTTTGGTTTAGCATATTGGTACATAAATGACCATGTTTATCATATTGGTACATTTAAAAAGCATGTTTATCATTTTTTACTTTTATCCTAAATAAAACATACAAGCTAGTTACTGATTCTCAGTTTTTAATCCATGGATTTTCAACACTCTTCTCAATACCAAAACATGTACTTCCGACAAGAACGTTCATCAATAATAGTCAGAATCACTACAAGTTGCATCCATGCACAACCAGTGGCGAATCCAGGAATCCGGAGCAAGGTATGCACATTTTTAGTAATATTATTTTATTTTTATTTTTTATTTTAAAAGTATTTGGGTTACGATTTTAGGTCAGGTTTTTTAGATTTTGGAGTTGGCAGCAAATGTTTTCTTTTTTGGATCTTATTTATTAAAGCTAATTTAAATATGTCAAGTTTGAGTTATTCGAGATTGAATTGGGTAATCGGATTTGGATATTTGAGTTAAAATCAATATGGTTTAGATATTAATCAAATAAGATCAAAACGGAAGCTCGTCTTATATCATGTAATAACATATAAAGTTAAACTTTTTTAAGTTTTAATAACTATAACTCTAGCATAAGTATTTATCAACAACTACACATTTAAAATATTAAAGCTAAGTATTTAAAAAAAATACACCCAGAATTTCATATCTATGTATCCTAAAACAACATACTTTAAATCATGTAAAGACAAATTCTTAATACTTTCTATAACAATCTACGTCACATATAACAAAACAGATATTGAATATTAAAAATAAGGGTTTTCTAACATGTGCTCACTGGGCACGTGTTAATGTGTTTATAAAAGGTATGTCCTGGTTTATTTAAGAGAAAGTTATGTTTAAATATAGTAATTTATCACTTTATTTAATATGCATTTTTTGGGTAAATTAAGAAAATTTATGTTTATTAACTACACACTAACTTGTGCTCACCGGGCACTTGTTAGCAAAACCTTAAAAACAAACATGAGTAAAACTTATTATTATATATCTTGGTTCGTAAATCCGTAAACGAAGTACCTAATTTTTAAATAACCATGAAACCCAAAATAAACACACCTCAGTGAATCAATGAAACAAATATCTAATATGTTTAGGGAAAATGATCCCTGTTGTTTGGTTGTAGGGATCTTATCTGATGCAAAGATAAAAAGAAGGACCAATTACGAAAATTTAAAAATGTTGAAAAGTAATAAATGTAAATTGTTAACTTATTTTTCTTTTAGCAGCACATATGTGGGGTTGCTGCAACAGCGGCCATGATTTGCCCATATGTTTAACTCTAAGTGTAAATTTAAGTTGATTGAGCCTTGAGAAGGGGAAATGGGTGGACCCAAGAGTCTCAAATAGAGTAAAATGTAACCGGGTTGACCATTATGACCTAAATCAAATTCCCTATTACCTACTCCTCATCCTTTCTTCTTTTTCTTTAAAAATGCGAGAACCAATAAAGTTTTTCAGTTTCTTTTCCCTTTTCAACAATGCTAACTTAGATTAAAGTGTGCACTCTCATTTTTTTTGTCTTTTAGAGGGTGTGCACTCATAAATATTTAATGTATTTTATGGTTACTTTCCAAAATTTCAAATCCTTTTACACTAGCAATAATTCACATAGGGTATGCACTGTGTTCCAAGAAGATCCGCCCGTGCCTGAACCCAAGAGTCAAAAGACCGGAGTTTGTTTCCTAAAAAAACTCGAATAATATCGTTCCCTTGTGTTAGTTATATATGAAGATTCTTAGAAGTCCCTTTGTCATAACTAACACACAATCCCTCAAATCATCTAGGCTGTAGAAGTTTAACTTATTTACAAAATCGCCACAAACATCATGAGCCTTTAATCAAGTCAAAGTTACTGCATCCAACAGGTTATCCTACATTTTCACTTTAAAAGTGTACTAGCAAGGTACCCGCACGTTGCGGCGGCGGGTACCCTGAAATAAATTTTTTCGGTTAATCATGTATTTTAGTTTATTATGTTCTTTTTGACAATAAATTTACGGATATCAAGAATTTCATTTAGCCGCGCCTGCTCGCTCGAGCCCGCTTGGCCCGCTACCGTTTGGGCTTGAGCCGGTTGGCCGTGCTGCTCGGGCTCAAGCCTATTTTGCCCATTGGCCGCTCGGCTTTAATATTTTTATAATGTGCTTTATTATTCAGATTTGTGACATTTAATGCAGGGTACCCGCGTTGCTATGCAGTAGTCCTCAAATAAAATTTTCAAGTGAATCATGTATTTTAGTTTATTATGTTCTTTTGACAATAAATTTACTGGATTTCAACAATTTCGTTTAGCTGCGTGCCTGCTTGGACTCGAGTCCGTTTGGCCCACGCCTGCTCGGGCTAAAGCCCATTTGGCATGTTGCCTGCTCGCTTGAATATTTTATATTAGTGACATTTTATGTATGAATTGTGTTTAACTTGGTTGTACAATATGCTTGATAATTTGTATTTATTATGTTAGGGGTGTTTTAATAACTGTATTAATTGTATTAATTGATCAGTTAATTAATTGACTATATTAAATAGCATTAATGTGGTGTTTTGTTTTTTTAATATATGCATTAAAGTGGTGTACGTTATGCTTCTTGTCTTGTATGTCTGAAAATTATGTGCATTAAAGTGTTGTATATTATGCTTCTTTTCTTAATTATATGAATTACTAATTATAGTAACATGTGTAGGCTTATATTTTTAAGACTTCCTTTTATAGGAAGTCCTAAATACATTATAATGTAGTATAGATTTTACTTTAACTCAGCACAGCTAACACTTTGCACATTTGCAAGATTTGTTTTGAAAAATTCGTCCAATTTTTATACAACACATTTTTTAGTTTTTATGGTAAGTTTATCAAAAAAAAATCTAGTAGGTGTATATGTTGGTTTTCGAGACACTCTTGCGATTTAATAATATTTTTCGAACATTGTAATTTAGTATACATTTTGAAACTATAGTGATTTAATAATATCTTTACATTAAAAATTAGAATACATTTTGTGTTATATTGGTTTGTATAATAAGCTTAATAATTTGTATTTTTCATTTAAGGGGTGTTGTAATAATGTAATTAATTATATGTTGACTAGTGTGTTGGTATTATTATTTGCTTGTACACGTTGCTTAGTGATTTGTAATTGGTTAAAATTTATTTATGAAAATCATTAAGAAAAAAAAAAAAAACAATAGGAGAGTAGATTTAAAATGATTTAGTCGTATATGTTTGTATAGATATTGTCGCGAAATTGATGATGAAGATGGTGGTGATGTGATAGCTAAATATGTTTTTTACTGCAGTTTAAGTTAATATTTCGGGCAAGATGGGCCGACGCACGGGCCTTATTATTTGGAGGGACAACACTTTTTCGATAAGCCTAATGTGAATGTATATGTATAATTAAGGCTTCTTTTAAAGCGCAATAGGAAATTTTTTGTACCATGAATGTTTACCATATTTAGACTGTTATTAGGATTCCTATGTAGATTTTTAGTCTCTGTATATATATACACTAACTAAAAGACCCGTGAAATTCACGGGTATATAAAAAAATAGATAATGACATATATTACGAAATAAGTTGTTAAAAAACAACACACGCAAGATACTAATTAGAAGAAAACTTTGTACAAATGAAAAATATGTCCAATCAAACAAATAATCGAAATTAAAAAGTAATATAAAGTTTCATAAACTCGTATTGTAACTTTTTGTGTTGATGAACTTATATTTGTTGCAAAAATGCAAAAGGATATTGATTTACGGTTAAATAAAGACTTTACTAATCTTTAACAACCATATCTAAATATTCCATCTTCTAATGTTAGTTATTTAAATCCATAAATGTTGTTTGGAGAAAATTTCAATTAAGTACTACTCCCCCTTTTCTAAAATAATTGTCATATTTTGATTTTTTGAAGTCTTTTATGTTAAACTTTGATCTTAAATATCTTTTTTTTTTGTGGTATATAATAATTGATGCAAAATTTATGAATGAATTAGTTTTTAAATATTATTTCATTAGCATAATTGTTATCAAGTATTATATAACACATACAAAAATATTAAAGATTAAAGTTAAGAAATTAAGACTTTAAAAAATCAAATAAGGACAATTATTTTGAGACATAGAGAGTATTATTTTTTCATATCGAAGGACAAATTTCAGCCATTATTTTATAATGAAAAGAAAAAAAAAGGAAGGGATTAATTAATATTATTAATTAAAACCCATTTCCACATCTCCATTTATAAAATTTACGTATCTCAAAAACCATAAATTGTTAACCTACATAAAGTACATCATCGCGGCGACCATTTAATTATCTTTCAATAGATGAGCACGTCCATATATTTTTTACCAACTTTTTCTATTTGATTTTTTCGGTATTTTTTTTCTCGGTGCAATATTTTTCTTGATATATCACATGTGATATAACATTAATCTCAAAGTTCAAACACAAAAAATGTTTTCATAAAACGGGTATAATTATTTTTGTAAACTCCAAGTAATTTATTGTTTTGGCATTGAAAAATACACATGCTTAGCTTTCCAACTATTTATCAGACATAATTTTTGAACATTCACATCAATACAGTTTATTCATAGAGTTCGAAGTATCACATGTGATATAACATTAATTTTAAGTTCGAACACTCAACATGATTTAGTGAAATGAGCATAAATATTTGTGTAAAAACTTCAAATGATTAATCGTTTTAAGAATTAAAAAAATACACATCTTCAACTTTCCAACCATATATCAACATTAGAAGGGTACCAGAATGCGCAGCAGCACCCACGACTATTTTTGTTATGAGAAATTTTTTCATTTTAAATCTTCCTTATTTAGCATGTCTCAAATACTTTATATTGTAGTTGATATATGTTTTTCAAAAGTAGAACGTCTAAATTATTAATAATATAAATAATTAACACTTTTATTTTTCAAATTTTAGCATTAAATTGGTGGTTATAAGTTTAGTGAGCTTTTTGTGTATAAACAATTCTATTAAAATATATCATTATTAGAGTGGGTTACTATATGGTTTAAATGATACTTAAATTTTCAAATTTTACATTAAATTTCTAATTATCCTTTTATAGTAATGTTTTTTGTCTTAAAATTTTAAGACTTCCTTTAATAGGAAGTCCCAAATGCTTTATAATGTAGTATAGATAATTTGTGAAACATCCAAATTAATACGCTTTATTCATAAAAGTTGAAGTAATAAAATATATATATATATATATATATATATATATATATATATATATATATATATATATATATATATATATATATATATATATTTTTTTAAGTCAAACTGCTTGACATATCAAATGTGATATAACACTAATCAGATGTTTGAACACTCAACATGCTTTCATAAAATGAACATAAGTATTAGTATAGAACTCCAAACGATTCACATTTTTTGCATTGAAAAATACACTAAATAAGCTTTCCAACTGTATATCACACATAATATTTGGACCTTTAAATTAATACGATTAATATTAGAAAAAATAGAAGAAAAAATTTATACTCAAACGACTTTAATATCACATATGATATAACACTAATATGTAAGTTCGCACACTAAGCATGTTGTCGTAAAATGGATATAAGTATTAATATATAATTCCAAAAGATTCACCATTTTTTGCACCGAAAAATAATATTCATTTTAATATTTTTTGTCTTCGAATCTAAGAATTTGTGTTATATCAAATGTGATATATGAAACTTGTTTGAATATCAAAAAAGCAATTCATAAGTTTTAATAAACTATAATAATTTGGAAGTTCAAAAATTATGTGTAATATGGATTTTAATTTATAAATGCAAAAGACGGTAAATCATTTGGAGTTCTACACAAATACTCATGAAAATTTTACAACAACATTTGAATGTTTAAACTTACAGATTATTGTTATATAACATGTGATATATCAAGCAAAGAATTGCACCGGAAAAAAACCAAAGAATTCAAAAACAAAACAAATTTTTATTGTCAAAAGTATATGAAAGTGTCACTCTATTGAAGGATAATTAAATGCTTGTCATAATCGTGTAATTTTTTTATCTAACGATTAACGAATTTTGAGATATATTGTTTTAAAAAAATGATAAAAGTGAGTTTTAATTAAAAAAAAATAGTGAGGCGTGAAAAGTTGATGTTTTCATAATATAATTTGAACCATTAGTTAAAATGATGTATATGGTGGGGATTAATCCTTTATAATGTATGAAAAGTAAATGTTAAATTGCTTAACTCATGTTTTTTCTAGCTAATTACAAATATCAAGTTACTTTAATGCAAATTCAATATCATTTTAATTAACAAACAAAATCATTTTAAATATATTCTTATCAACTAATTTATCTGGTTAATTAACAAAAATGTCATTAAATTTTTGAAGGCAAAAGTTTAATATAGATCCAATGAACCATAGATCCAATGAACCAATAATAGCCATTCATTTTTTATTAAAATAAACTTTCACCATTTTTTAAAAACTTAAATATCTCGCAAACCGTTAATTGTTACGCGATAAAAATCATACCATCGCGACGAGAATTAAATTATATTTCTATAGATATGCACTACTATATATTTTTAACGATTTTTTTTAAAACATTTCGGCCCAGAAAATCATATATGATTTGTGAAAATCATATATGATTCGATTTTTACAAATCATATATGACTTTTTAAAATCATTTTTGATTTGCGAAAATCATATATGATTTGTGAAAATCATATACGATTCGATTTTTAAAAATCATATATGATTTTTGAAAATCATATATGATTTTTTTTTTGGCGGAATTTTTGAAAAAAAAATGTTTGTCAAAAATATAGAAAAGTCCATATTTATATAAAGATAATTTAATTCTCGTCACGATGGTGTATTTTTAATAGTTTGAAAATTTATCGTTTGCAAGATATGTTGTTTTCAAAAAAAATGTGGAAAATGATTTTTTTATTAACTTTAATAAAAAATTGATGACTAAAATTGGTTTATTGGATTCATGGTAAATATGAGATCTATAGTGATCTCAACTCAACTTTTGAAAAAAAAATACGTTTAAGATAACGAACTTTCATTTTGTTCGCTTAGATTACCGAACTTATTAAACATGACATTTGGCTCACTGAACTTATAAAACACGACATTTATGTTACTTAACTTATCAAAAAAATATATCTTCAAAGCAATCCGATTAACACTGAAATTAAGAAACAATATTCTTCCTATAAGGTTCGTTACTTTAAGCGCATATTTTTTGGAAAAATTAATGACATATTAACTATAAATCTTAATCCGCGTTGTCGGTGACAATTTAAAATAGTTTCCTACATCGTGGTCGGTGGCGCTGATACCTTCGTTGTTGGGTTTGGGCTATACTTTCGTTGTTGGTTTTGGGCTATTTGGGTGCGGCCCATTAGCTCGCTGCCTTTTGTAGTTGGTAGACGGTTCGGTGGTCATTTTGGTAATGTTTCTTCGGCAGGAAGGAAAAATGGGCGGTGCTCAGATCTCATATGATCTTAGGGTTTCAGGCCGTAATCCTACCGACGCATCTACTTACGGATGGTCGTTGTAGGTATGGCGTGTGGTTAGTGTAAGGGGAGTGACGACCTTATTATCTGTAAACCTTAATCCACATTGTTGGTGGGGTTTTAAAATTCTTTACCGACACATGGTCAGTGGTTATCTCCTTTAGTTAATAGGTAAGTTGATACGTGCTCACATACCATATGTTCTTACGATTTGGTTGACATGCAATCTTTTGGTTGTGCTCAATGCTTGTGTCATAACTTGGTTGCATGTTTGTGTATGGAGTACAGATCGTCGTTTTCGATTTAGTTACCTTGAAGGTTGTTTGTGAGGTTTTGATTGTGGTCTTGTGTGTGGAGTACAGATCGTCGTTTTCGATTTAGTTACCTTGAAGGTTGTTTATGAGGTTTTGATTGTGGTCTTCCTTACTTGTGTGTTAACTTGGTTGCATATTTTACCTTGAAGGTTGTTTATGAGGTTTTGATTGTGGTCTTCCTTACTTGTGTGTTAACTTGGCTGCGTGTTTGTGTGTGGAGTAAGGGTGGTGGTTTTCGATTTAATTACCTTCCAGGTTCTTTGTAGGGTAGCGGGCCCTGTTTTTTTTGGGTGTCAAAGGGGTTTTGTGACCCTGTTATTATTTCTCAGGTTGGGGTTTCATTCGCGCGGACCGTGGCTTTCAGGTCACACTGTACGAGGCCCCGTATCTTGGCGAGGTACCCACATACGAATGGGGGTT
The DNA here is from genome assembly GCA_022545495.1 of Chrysanthemum lavandulifolium. NCBI lineage: Eukaryota > Viridiplantae > Streptophyta > Magnoliopsida > Asterales > Asteraceae > Chrysanthemum > Chrysanthemum lavandulifolium. The sequence continues at coordinate 127,202,593 of CM040245.1, forward strand.
GCAGCCATGGCGGGTGTTTGGTACTATGTGATTGTTTGCAATCGTATTAGTTTGTTATGTGTAAGGGCGATGATGATCTTACTTTGTATTTGGTTTCTTTCGGAAAAACAATGGAACGCGCCTGCGGTTTGGCGAGGTAACCGCACATGGGTTGGGCGGTTGCAGCCATGGGCGGGTTGTGGTTCTGTTTTTGTATTTGCAGCTCTGAGCCTTAGTTTTGTTTCTGTGTTTACTATGGCAATCATCTGTACATTTATCTTTTTTCAAAAGGTAGTTTATCGAGATCCGTATGTTGGCAAGGTAGCCGCACGTGGACTGTGGCTGCAGCCATGACGGGTGCTTGGTGCTGCTTGAGTATTTTCAAGTCATCTATAAATCTTAATCCGCGTGGTCGGTGACAATTTAAAATGGTTTCCTATATCTTGGTCGGTTGCGATGATACCTTCGTTGTTGGTTTTGTGCTATTTAGGTGCGGCCTATTAGCTCATTGCCTTTTGTAGCTGGTACGCGGTTTCAGGCCATAATCCTATCGACGCATCTACTTACGGATGGTCGTTGTAGGTATGGCGGGTGGTTAGTATAAGGGGGTGACCGCTGATACGCTTACACAGCGCGTTCGGGGTCAAAGGAACTTCCTTTTCGTCGAGCAAGTTTTTCAACACCCTAGGCAGTGAACCTAATCGTTGTAGTGTAGTATTAGGGTAAGCCACGGAATTGATATCGTTCTCTAGGGGAATAGGAATGCTAGTGAGAAGTTACTACGCTAAGGTTGGTGTTGAGGAAGATTATTTTTTTTATCTTTTTTTATATTTTTTATGAAATGGAAATGTACGAATCTCGGGGTTTGGATTGGAGGTTGGTATTTTTACCGATTACTTCTACTATCTAATTATCTAATTAACTAAGGTGTGGGTAGTCTATGTCTATTGTTGTGTGCTCGTATGATGATTAAAAATGTATTTGCTTAGGCTTTATTACTCCCTAGTTATCTCCTATTGATGGTTGAATTGTCACGCCCTTATTCTTAATCGCCAGGTCTCTAAGGTCGTAGGGTATGCGTTTATCCCTAACTCTTTGAAGCTACCAAAGGTTAATGACTACAAAATCTATAGGATTTATAAACTTTAACTCTAAGGTATTCTTTGGATGTATAGCCTACAATTACTCTAGGTGATTATAAACTATGGTTCAACAAAGATTAATCAAGCATTAATAACACAACGAATGACCTATCGCAATACTAGGTCAATCACAATTAAGATAAGAGACAACCAATCAATATTCAATAATTAAGTTTCATATTACCTAAGCAAACACACAAGTAAATTAGCCGACATGGGGAACATGCAAGCATACACACAATCAATTGAAGACATAATTAAATTAATGAAGTAAAACACTTATCTTGATGTAAGATAGGGTATGGAACCCTAAAATACTGCACAAGATAGCTTTGGTTCGGTTTAGGTTTTACTCCACAAACTACACACTGAAAACTAAAAAATTCGATTTCTATATATAAGGTTACAACAGCGACGGCTTCACCCTTTAGTTTGTGACGCCGCCGGTCGCCGCCATTAGGGTTTCGCTTGCCACGTTAGCATTACGACGGCGCCACTTTATGCCCGTGACGCCGCCTCCTTCGCCTCGACGCCGTTCGATCTAATCTAGGTCGCCCGAGATGCGACGCCTACTCTTTAACACCGATGCCATCACTTGAAAATAAGCAATTTGGCTACCGAGCCATCACAAATTGTTCCGACGGCGCACAAGTAACCCGACGCCGTCCCCTTTCAATTCAAAGCACTGAGTGTCTCGATTCTTGACTTTGGCCATTTTCTTCAGATATTCGCGCTTTTCGTCCGAATAAGTGTCATTCCAAAGAATTTGCCTTCAAGAGACCTAAAAGTGAAAAGGAATGATATTAAGTAATAACGGATACAAAAGTGATCAAATAAGGGCTTAAATGACCCCTCAAAAAGGTACATTTTAAAACCTTATCAAATATCCATACACTTGGTATTTGCTTGTCCTCAAGCAAATGTGCTTTTAGCCAATTAATTTATGAGTTAGAGGTCATGAAGCATTAGTTTAGAACGATTCACAACTCATATAAGCCCCGCAAAAGTCATAACAAGCACGGAAATTACATACTAGCACCTCACATGGGGTGTTTGGATACTCACATCTCTCGGATGTATATGAAATATAACAAGTTGGAAATGGAAGATAAACACTCATTAACCGGTCCTAGTACATAGATTACCATAGGATTGAGACTAGATCAAACCTCCATCGCTTACGCGAAGCACCTAGGAAAGACTATCCAAGAGGTCTTTAAAGGGTTGTAATGATAGCTTACTAGGGAAACAAAGGGTTTGGTGGGATAGGCTATTTAGTGGTGGCAAGTCAAAATCTTTATGTTACAAGCATGGGAAGAATGGCGCTAAGCCAAGACTCGACACTCTTAACTCTAGATAACCAAATAAACAAACATAAATTAAAAGATAGATGTAGGATGGTAGCCCGTTTTTTTTTTTTTTTTTTCAACACTCTATTTTTTTTCTTTTTCTTTTTTTCGATTTTTTTTTTTTTTCATACACTTTACTCTACCATCCTCTACGATAACATCAAAATGATAGGGATTTATAGGCACATCCCTACACTTGAGTTTTTATTACTCTAACACTAATTTGACCCGGATTGAAAAGATCAAAACACTTGAGTACATTATGTTAATACAAATAAGTCAGAAAACGCTTATTTGTATTTTACGATCTTCTAATGTTTTGTCGATAACAAACGAAAATCATATTAACGAAACAAATAAAATACGAAATGGTTTGAACTAATAGTTTCTAACATATTCACATTTTCACATAAAACACTAAAACAAGTATAAGTGATTTTATGATTTAAGTAATACATATGTACAACAACTAGTGTTTACATATTTGGATAAAATATACACATAACTAGTATGTAGTATATCGGGTAATATAAATGGGTAGAAACTTAAGTATCACAACCCATTGGGCAAACATATGAATGTAGTCAGGTACAATCCAAAGCCCATAACCCATGGATCTTGACCCATAACCCATTGCATGACATCATGCTTATATCATACATGGATAATATCCATAACCCATGGATCAACCCATACCAGTGACTAAGTGCATTGCACTTAAAGATATATTGTATCTAGCCAAAGATCCATGGTTCAACCCATGACCCATAACCAAAATACCCATGGGCAAAGAGGAGCGCCCACTGATCCCTAGCTTTAGGTTAGCCGATCCCTGTGGTAGGATCCGGGAACAAGAGGATTTTTCCTCTATAAATAGTGAGCCATTTCTTCATTATTTCTAACCCTTTCTAACACACTTTCTCCCCGAGTTAAAACTCACTAACCTCAGATCCAAGAGATCTATGTTTGTAGTTTTGTTTTGTGTGATCTTTAGGTTCCTCTTAAAGGCAAGATCACCACCTTTGAAGTCGAAAGCAAGCTCAAGTCCATGAGTTGCCAAGCTTCCTCATCATCAAGGCCATCAAGTCATATTGTTGATGATTCCTTTCTTTCTTCAAAGAAGTGTAGTGTTGAAGACATTAGTGAAAGATGTCTCAGTGTCAAGACGAAGATATTAGTGAAGGGTATCTATCGCCTATAGCATAAACACTGTGGTAGGTGCTAGAGTCAAGACAAGAAGTATTAGTGAAAGGTGCTTGAAGTCAAGACTTGAAGCATTAGTGAAATGCGCTTAGAAGTGAAGACACAAGACATTAGTGAAAGGTGTCTTGTAGATCTAGTCAAATGCATTAGTGAAAGGTGCCTTAGATGTACATTCGATATGGTGTGTTTCGATGTACTAGATAGACTAGCATTAGATCCAAGGATATTGATGTCCTTGATGATGTTGTAAAGGAGTAGATCTCCTTCGGGATTAGTCGTTGGTGTAGTGTGGTAGTAGTTCCTCCATTGCAATGGAACTAGGTGCTTAGCCTAGTACCTAATAAAGGGTAGGCGACGCTAGAAGGTGTAGTTCACCTTGGTATGAAAGAACTAGGTACTTAACCTAGTACCTTATAAAGGGTAGGCGACGCTGTGTAGGTTTGGTTCACCTTGAGTGAAAGAACCCGTGGTTAGCCTAGCACCGAAAAAAGGGTAGGCGACGCCAGAAGGCTTCTCCGCCATAAGGAGATTGGTGTAGTGTTTACGAACCTCGAGTATGTGACTGGGAGTGGAGTAGGCAAGGAAGGTGTCCTTGTAGCCGAACCACTATAAATACTTGCTGTGGTTTTGTGCTTTTACTCTTATCTTTTCATTACATATCTTTATATGCTTGTTTATCAACATCCAACACACACAACCAAATAGATTGACATAAGTCGATCTAAATAGTTTAAAAGGAAGTTTTAATTGATAAAACTATTCAACCCCCCTTCTAGTTTTCCACACATTATTATGCAAATAAAGGGAATTTGAATTTAACGCCCTTCCCGTCATTTCATAAAGTTTAACTTTTCCCATGAGTCCCAATCGTCCCAAAACCGGTACAAAGGATATGACTCGACTTAGCAACTTATGCAAGCAACAAGATAATTGAACTAAGGGTTTAGTGTGATAACAATAATGCACTAAAAGTGAGTGCACAAGGTAGGATAAGGCGATTTTGGTGTACATTGGGGTGGATTATAAACAATGTTTTCATTGATATTCCGAAAACCAAACATCACGAGAACCGCGAAAAGGATAGGCTCGAGGGTTAACTAGGGTATCGTGTACAAAAGATGAGTACAACGCAAAGGTGTGGGGAATTACTCAACCGATGTGGAAGAAGTAATTATATTACGGTATCAAACAAGTGGTTATCCTAATGCCTCTTATCATTTAGTTATTCCTAACTACACAAGTGTAGTCTTACTAGCGATCTCGAATGCATCACAAAACAAGTTCTAGAATCTATTATACTACCGGTTCACACTCTAAGCATCAAAGATGAATGCTTTAATTCCTACAAATCTAAGGGCGATCCTCACATTTTGGGTGGAATTTAAGTGTAAAGGGTTTTGTGCTAGTCATATAATTTCCTATCCATGAGACGCTTTATTAAGACTAATGGCCCACTCCTATATGTTATGAAAATTTTAAATTTGTGCCAAAATTACCCTAACCGATATTTCTCATGGTTTATTACACAAATAAATTGACAAAGCAAATAATCAAGGATAAGCATAGTTTCAAAGTTCCTGCTTTATTTTCCTCCCTACACTTAAACCGAACATTGTCCCTAATGTTCCCCGAAGTATCAAAGTTATGATAATAGAAGGTAATAAAAGACGAAAGAAACTAATACTCCCCGATTAGCCTCGGTAGGATCCGTGTGAAGTGGTGGTTACATCTTTCTTCAAGAAGAACGTCATGCTAAAAGCTCCTTCTCATCTTATGTATCTTCTTCTTGGTAAATTAAACCCGCACACTTGAAGAAAACCAACGAAACCTTCACAGAAATCGGCATGGTAACAATATCTATAAGACTCTACTAAACTAGGATATAATGCTTGTGGAATGGATGTTTACAGATTTTCCGAAAAATTAAGACCGGAAAATTCCAAAAATTTATAAGAGTACGTAAAACGAGAGAAAGTAAGATAAGTTGTTTCGCTCCTCCCGACGCCGTCAGTTATGATCCCGACAATCACAAGTTATCATGACGGAAACCGGTCTCGATTTTCGGAAAATTTATATCATTAGAACTGGAAAAATTCATGCAAAACATCCATTATGACTCGATACAAGCATTTGACTCACACATATATATCTTTTCAATAATCGTAATTCTCATGTTCACGCTCTTTTAAAAACGTGTGTAATATTCCCTACACTTATCCCTTTGTAAAATACCTTTATATGTAAGTAAGACGAGGTTAAAGACAAAATAAAGCATTTTCACAAATTCAAACACGAGAACATACAATAATGAAAAGATATATGACACACAAATAAAATGAAAAAATACACATGGGTTGCCTCCCAAGAAGCGCTTGTTTTTGTTCGAGTCACGAGCTTGACTCTACCCTTATTTAACGGAAAAGGGAAGTTTTTCTACACTTAAGCTTATGTGCGGGTGATAGTAGCGATACACACCCTTAGGGTGGAAATTTGCTACGAGGAGAAAGGATGGGTGATTTATATGCTCAAAGGGTGTGCTCCATTCATTATAACCTTACCTAATTTTATGGGTGTAACGGTGAATCAAATCTCTCCTAAAAATGGATCATCTTCTATCAACTTCAAAAGATTCTTAGTTAAGGATCCATCTTGACCTAATAAACCCGGTTTAAACCCATAATGTTTCTTGTTATCAACCATGAACGGGTGATATAAGTGTAAGGTCATGGGTTACTCCTATATTAGCGCCCACTCTACATGGCCTAGAGTCTACCACCTTTATCAAGCAACTACCTGCACTATTTATTTTGATGGGTAGATTGGGCCTAATTCAATTCTAAGATTTACATCTAAAGACGGAAATTGGGTAAGGTTTTGGTCGAGGCTCGTTCATCAAAATTAGAACTTCCCTAGACTAAGAGATAGGTCATGATAACAAGCATCTAAACCTACATTCTCTAGTGGCGCTTTGGTCCAAAGGTTCTATATCAATCGGGTTCCCATGCCTCTTCTACTTCTTCCCGTAAGTTATAGGCGATGTGTTCCTCAAGTGATGGTAGGCTTATGAGCTTGGAGTTTCCACCTCATTCTCCATTATATCTAGATCTCCTAAATGTTCATCATGTGTTTTGTATGATCTAATCTAAATACACCCTAAGTATCTCAAATCCTTCTTAGCCATTTCAAATTCTTGGTCCGATTCATAAGAATCATTCTCAAAATTTAATCATTATGTTCTATTTGCCTAAAGGATTCCTCACGCCGCATATGTTTTGAAATCTATCCCACGCATGCAACTATGTAGTTCAACTATAACCATCTCACAATCTTGTTCGGGTTTAGGTTCCATGTTCTTAAAACTAGGTCTTTTATCATGATGCCTATCCTTATCCATTTCCTCAAGTTGCGATAACCGATGGTTTATGCTTAGAGGCTTTTCTCAAAAATTTTCCGTAAGTTCTCACTAAAAGGAGTTGATTATAACAATGATCATTGAATAGAAGCCATACAAGCACAAAATTTATCAAATCCATCCAACCTTACACCCGCCTCCTTTGATATCTCTAAGATCACTCACAAATTCATTAGAACAATAAAAGCAATCCAATCACGAATTCAATTGTTCCTCATTTGTTAATGATTCAAATGCAACTTCACTTGCCATAGCGACAAATGAAAAGGGTTTTACGAACACAAACACAAAGAAGGGGATAGACTACAAGGAAGCTAAAAATTAGAAAAAGCTTACTTGATAGGAATCAAGCAAGGAAACCTAAATGAGTGGACTCTAACTAGTTATTCTATTCACTTTAACGGGCCAAAACTTGATACGCTTACACAACGCTGCTCGGGTCAAAGTAACTTCCTTTCAGAGCAAGTTTTTCAACACCCCAGGCAAGGAACCTAATCGTTGTAGTGTAGTATTAGGTAAGCCACGGAATTGATATCGCTCTCTGGGGAATAGGAATGCTAGTGAGAGTTACTACGCTAAGGTTGGGGTTGAGGAAGATTATTTTTATCTTTTTATATTTTCTAGGAACCGGAAAGGTACTAATCTCGGGGTTTGATCGGGGTTGGTATTTCACCGATTACTTCTACTATCTAATTATCTAATTAACTAAGGTGTGGTAGTCTATGTCTATTGTTGTGTGCTCGTATGATGATTAAAATGTATTTGCTTAGGCTTTATTACTCCCTAGTTATCTCCTATTGATGGTTAAATTGTCACGTCCTTATTCTTAATCGCGTTGTGTCTCTAAGGTCGTAGGGTATGCGTTTATCCCTAACTCTTTGAAGCTACCAAACGTTAATGACTACAAAATCTCTAGGATTTATAAACTTTAACTCTAAGGTATTATTTAGATGTATAGCCTACAATTACTCTAGGTGATTATAAACTAAGGTTCAACAAAGATTAATCAAGCATTAACAACACAACGAATGACCTATCGTAATACTAGGTCAATCACAATTAAGATAAGAGACAACCAATCAATATTCAATAACTAAGTTTCATATTACCTAAGCAAACACACAAGTAAATTAGCTTGACATGGGAACATGCAAGCATACATACAATCAATTGAAGACATAATTAAATTAATGAAGTAAACACTTATCTTGATGTAAGATAGGTATGGAACCCTAAAATATCGTATAAGAGAGCCTTGTTCGGTTTAGGTTTTTACTCCATAAAACTACACATCGAAAACTAAAAATTCGATTTCTATATATAAGGTTACAACCGCGATGGCGCCACCCTTTAGTTTGTGACGCCGCTGGTCGCCGCCATTAGGTTTCGCCTGGCCACGTTAGCATTACGACGGCGCCACTTTATGCCCGCGACGCCGCCTCCTTCGGGCCTCTAACGCCGTCCGATCAAATCTAGGCCGCCCGAGCGCGACGCCTACTCTTTTAACACCGATGCCATCACTTGAAAATAAGCAATTTGGCTACCGAGTCATCACAAAACTTGTTCCGACGCGCCACAAGTAACTTGACGCCGCCCCTTTCAATTCAAAGTAGCTGAGTGTCTCGATTCTCGACTTTGGCCATTTTATTCAGATATTCGCGCCTTTTCGTCCGAATAAGTGTCATTACAGCAATTTGCCTTCAAGAGACCTAAAAAGTAAAAAGGAACGATATTAAGTAATAACGGATACAAAAGTGATCAAATAAGGGCTTAAATGACCCCTCGAAAAGGTACATTTTAAAACCTTATCAATCGCCTTACTATCTGTAAACCTTAGTTCACGTTGTTGGTGGGGTTTTAAAATTCTTTGCCGACACATGGTCGGTGGTTATCTCCTTTAGTTACGAGGTAAGCTAATACGTGCTCACATACCATATGTTCTTACGATTTGATTGACATGAAATCTTTTTGCTGTGCTCCATGCTTGTGTCATAACTTGGTTGCATGTTTGTGTGTGGAGTACAAATCGTCGTTTTTGATTTAGTTACCTTGAAGGTTGTTTATGAGGTTTTGATTGTGGTCTTCCTTACTTGTGTGTTAACTTGGTTGCATGTTTGTGTGTGGAGTAAGGGTGGTGGTTTTCGATTTAATTACCTTCCGAGTTCTTTGTGTGTAGGGCCTGCTTTTTTTTTTTTTTTTTTTTTTTTTTTTTTTGTCAAAGAGGTTTTGTACGGCTTGTCAATTCAAGTATTATTTCTCATGTCGGGGTTTCATTCGCGCGGACCATGGCTTTCAGGTCACATTGTACGAGGCTCCGTATCTTGGCGAGGTACCCACATTGTACGAGGCTCCGTATGTGATTGTTTGCAATCGTATTAGTTTGTTATGTGTAAGGGCGATGATGATCTTACTTTGTATTTACTTTGGAAGGCAGTTTATCGAGAACCGTATGTTGGCAAGGTGGCCACACGTGGACTGTGGCTGCAGCCATTACGGGTGCTTGGTGTTGCTTGAGTATTTGCAAGTCCGAGCCTTATTTGTTGTAAACCGGAGCTTCTCATGTATGCGAGACGGGGTTCTGATCAGAACTTTTAGATCGCTTCGTATCCCATGTTCCGTGGCATTTGACATCGATTCTACCTTTGGCTTTGGGGTCGCTTGGGTTTCTTTACCGATTCTCGTTGCACCACTAACGGTGCTTGCGTCGCTTAGTATTTGCAAGTGTGAGCCATGTTTCTGGCAAAATTTAAGTTCTGATGGTCGTGTCAGACAACAAGACTGTGGTCGATAAAGTTTTAAAATCATTTCCTATCCCATGGTTGGCGTTGTCGGTGATAATTTTAAATAATTTCCCATACCATGGTCGGTTGCGATGGGATTTTGCCTGCTTGGTTTTGGGCTGATTTGGGTTTTTTTTACGTGAGCGGGCCTTTTTTCCTCATGGGCTTTTCCCATGTTGTACGTCTATTTGGTTGACGATTGAGTAGTTTTCTCATTATAGAATTTTAGAGAAACCTTTCTTAACCAAGGGGGAAATTTGTTAGGTGGCCAGATCTCATGGGATCTTAAGGTTTGCTTGCATTTTATTAGGAAGACCTATACTCACCGTTTTGTTCCTTTGGCTAGAGCCACGAAGAAGCAGACGTTAATAGTGGTAGTTATAGGTACATCGGACGACAAAATAGGCTTTCATTTGTTTATTCTTGCGTTTTGCAACTTTCGTATACTTATTCGGCATTTCTTTCTTGATAGATGTTTCCTTTCCTGTTGCTGAGAGTTCTAGCAACCTTGGCAATACATTCAGAGGTGTTCAAATTCAGTCGGTTTCAGGTAATTTTTTTGTATATGTTGTTGTTGAATGCTTTCGGCACGTTATGTTTTTGGCAAAAGTATAAACCGAATTTTTTACAGTATCGGTTTATGTGGTTCTTTCGTACTTTTGATATAGCGATAATATTTCTCAGCAGGTGCACCTATTGATCGTAAATAGTTCGGTCCTTGAAATAGATGAAGCCTCTTAACATGAGTCGGAAGCAATTTCAAACCACGCTGACAATTGCGATTAAGATTTATAGATAATTATGCGAGATAGAGTCGCTATTGGTAAGAATAACAATGCAATGATTTATAGTTTTCCTACCGGATATGCGGAGAAGGTTGTTTTCCTTAGTGCGTTGTTTCGGTTTTTCCGAGTATGTAAACCCGACTAGCGCATTTGCACGGGACCAATATTATTGAAGGGTGCATCTGACGTTTGTGTTAGTTTCTGGATGTAGTCGTTTGGAGTTATTCATATTATATTTAAATGTGGTATGTATTGCAGGTTCCGTGAAACGCGTATGTTGTTAAGGGGCCGACGTTTGACTGCATTGTAGGCGATGATGGGATTTGTCAGCGTTCTCTGTTTTTGTGAATGTTGTTTTGCCAGAATCCATATCTTGGCGCGGCAACCTCACGTTTGCAGCCATAGGGTTTTGTGTGCCACTTCAGTAATTGCTGACCTGAGACTTAGGCTTTCCTAATCAGTGTTCTGCGGATGCATGTTGTGACCAGTATCCAGCCAAGAAAAGATATTCCTGCTGCTGATGTATTCGGATTCATATTACTTACAAGAAAACGGGTAAATCCCCCAATCCTGACTTGGGAAAGTGTTTTCCAGGCCCATCGACAACAAGGATTAAGATTTATGGATAGTTGTCTATGGATAAAGCTGTTGTTGGTAACAATGTAACGTCGGGCCGCTTTTTTCTCGGTTCGATGTGCAAAGAACGATGTTCTCTTTAGGTATGTTGCTTAACCTTTTTGCCAAATTTGAAGGTTATTCTTATTATGTTTAAACCTGTTACATAATGCAGGTTGCGTAAAAGGAGTTTGTCGTCAAAAGAGCGACGTTACACTACACTGTAGGCAATGATGGGATTTGTCAGCGTTTGATGTTTTTGTAAGTGTTGTTTACCAAAACACGTGCCTTGGCGTGGCGACTTTGCGGTTGCAGCCATGGGGTTTTGAGTACCGCTTCAATAATTGCTGACATCGGGCTTTCAATTCCTCGGCCGCAACTTTTTATGATCGATGTTATATCACCTTCAGATCTCTCGCAATTTTTAAGGCTTGCAGCCATCTTCACCTGGCAGGGCAGCTTGTAAATTTTGCAACGACATCGGATGTATCCTCTTTATTCAGTTGTTGGAAAATCTGAGCCTCATTAAATGCCGCCTTTCCGAAATTATATAATGAGATCTTTAGTTATAAATTTTATCGGTATTCGGCAAACGGACATTGTGAACAGTATTCGGCCAGGTAAAACTAATCCTACTACTGGTGTGCTGGGATTGCTTTTTCTTGGTCGAATATTGATCTCCGCTTGTCCTTGGCTGCCTGTGGAACTATTATACCAATTTAATGTGAGGGTCGGTGGAATAATATAGGCCTTCGGAATTGCGTGATTGGTTATCGTGTATTAGCCACGTTCAGTTCAAAAAAGAAAAGAAAGCAAAGAAAACGGGACGGGTAAGCTCCTAGACAATTTAATTGCCGTTTTTTTGGGGACTGGCCTTCTTTTTCACGGTTGAGGGCTTATGTCTACCCGGCTTTCTTAGTGCAATGGATACGTGGTGGTTTTGTCACTTCATTTTCCATACTGTTCCACAATTTTATACACCTTAATTTATCTACGAGGGAATTTCTAAGCGATTAACGACGGCTGATTCTGGTGAGCTTTTTTTATTCACATGTTTGGTAATCTGAGCTACGCATTTATTGCTGTTGATGTGTTTACACAACGATTAGTGGTTTTTATGATAATATAATGACCTATGTGGCCTCGCGTTGGTTCTCGCAGGCGTGTTTAATTGTTCTATAACCATCGATAGCACTTCTTGGAACACCGGAGAGTCCTCTGGCTATGCAGGTACCACTTACGTTCTGATAGTTGATAATCATATGTGTCTATTTATGTTCTATCTTTCATGACGATTATAGTGTCCTTCGTTATAACTTTCGTATGTCCATCTATTTGTCCAGATTCTTGGCCTCCAAACCTGAAAACAATTGCCATTTCTGAAAGTGTTGTTTATCAAAACCTATGTCTTGGCATGGCGACCTCGCCGTTGCAGCCAGGGGTTTTGAGTACCACTTCAATAATTGCAGACCTAAGTCTTCTTAGCTCTATGACTGCGATTTGATCTCATCCGTACTTATGTGCTTTCCACTTTTTCTGTTTGTTATTCGACAAATTGAATTTGCGCTTAGTATCCAACCGAGAAAAATGAATCCTGCTACTTATGTAATTGGATTGCTTTTTCTAGGTTGAATACTGACCAACCTTCAATCATTCCATAGGCGATGATGATAGTGTTTTTACCAACATGTATACATTTCCTTGGACGACATCGTGGCAGGGCCGTCACATTGAACGTGTGATTGCAACCATTTTCATTGCCCGGTATCGCTATTGTATACATATACCTGAGCCTACAATTTTTTGACGTATTTATTACATGTGTGTTGCTTTTGTTGTTTCCTATTCGAATGCCACTATAGAGTCATAGGTAGCTGCATTTTTTTCACTAACGGTTGTTTGAAATTGTATGTATCTATTCAGCAGTCATGATTTGAATCTTACCCAGGCAAGTGGTGTCATCGATTGGACTCTTTCCACTCGGTTGAGTATTGCTATCTTCGTTTGCTAATGGTAATACGGGATGATTAAGATATTGGTCGCTCGACCGCCGCTTCAATTCCTTTCGTCACAACGGTTCAGCGATACGCCCGTGCGCATCGCTGCACAAAGACTCTTGAAACATCAAAAGGAATTTGAAAGGACGATCAGATGGCAGTTACTGTCCTGAACCTCACGTGTCTGGTACGCAATATTTAACATGTTTGTCGATTCTAATCTTCCACTCGAATTCTTTTCGTTGTGACAATGGTCTAGCAATATGTGTGTTGCGGCTCTTTGCTCAAACACTATTGCCAAAGCAAAAATAATTTGAGGGTGCGATTAGACGCGTCTCACTATCCTGAACATCGCGTGCCAACATCATCGACTGACGACAGTCGCAGATCATTTGTTTACATGGAATCCAACTTTGTTTATTGAATTGCATGTCAAACCTAGGATCGTTTGTGCACTTCATAGATCATCCTAGATCTGGCATGACATTCAAGAAACAAACCTGGATTGCAGCTGGACAAACAACGATGTTTAAGATATTGTCTCGCTTCTCATCTTTCCCTCGAATTCCTTCCATTGTGACAGTGGTCTAACAATACGTCTTCTGCAAACCTTTACACAAACACTCTTGACACCTCAAAAATAATTTGAGGGGCCGATTAGACGGATGTCACTATCTTGAACATTGCGCGTAGTCGTCCACTGATGATTGAGGTATACTTTTGAGTGGCAGAATTCAACTCGATGACACAACGATATTAAAGTATGGAACGAAAAGAACCTTCACAGGGTACGCGAAAGGTTGTGTGCATACAAGCTATAACTGAAGAAAGGAACCTTCACAACTTTTGTAAGCAGATGTAGAATCTATATAAAAAGTTAGCGGTATTGTGTGCATACAACCTATAACTGACGCTCAGAAGGTTTGTTTTCTTTGCGTACTTGCTGATAATTTAAGCCTTTAAAGTGGTTTTATTTTTCCAACTGAATTGCAGTGTCACTGATTGGGATCTTTCCACCCGGTATAATATTGCAAGATTCATTTGCTAATATTGATATAGATGTTTAACATATTGCCCTGTTCTAACTCACCACTCGAAACCCTTTCTTTCTCACATCGGTTTGGCAATACGTCTTGTGCAGACCTTTGCACAACAACCGTTGATATAGCAAAAGGTATTCAATGTAGCGATTAGACGGCTATCACTATGTTAAACATCACGTCTCAATATTACCGACTGACACTTGCAATGTACTCCCGAGTGGATAGACTCTACGTGTTTGCATTACCTCATAGAAACATGGATAGTTGCATATTTCTAATTAAAAGTTTCTATATATACGCACCCAACGTAAGTTACATCTAATTGAACTAAATGTTGTGTCATCGATTGGAATCTTTCCACGCGCCAGAATAGTCCAATCTTCATTTAGTAATATTGATACAGGATGTTTAAGATATTGTCATGTTCACATCTTCCCATCGAATTCCTTTCGTTGTGGCAACGGTCTAGCATTACGTCTGGTGCAGACCTTTGCACAAAGACTCCTACCGTAGCAAAAGGAATTTGAGGGGGCGATTAGACAGGCCACACTATGTTGAACATCGCGTACCAACATTATCGATTGACGGTTGAAATGTGCTCGCAAGTGGAAAGACTCGAATCGATGACACAACGATAGCTTAGCATGCAATAAACGGATCCTTCACGGAGTATAACTAATTTGCGTACGATGCCACCTCGAAGCCGATAACCCGCATGGATATGCGCAGTAAAAAAGACTGGTAATAGCCCACGCGTGCCATCGAAATGTCTTCTGGTCATCAACGCCATCGAGTAACTCGGTTACCTACTTTTAACTAATTATAGGACCTACCTTTTTGACATACACACATGTATTTAATTTATTGCAGCCATGAAAAGGCTTCACTGCCACCTTAAGTATTGCAAACATGGGATGGCAAATGGAATAGCATAAGCAGATGCCAAAAATAGCAACCCATATGCAGAAACCAACAAAGCACATAATCCCGCTAAGGCGGTTACGCCAAAAAAACCAAGATCTAGCGAGCCTACAACATCAAGATATAGAAGTTCCATCCTCGGCGTTGCCTACGTCTGCCGCAGCTTTGAATACCAGATAGCTTCCGAGGTTTATCGACAAGATTATGCATTTACGCTTTATGTAACAGTTTGGAAGAATCCCTGATTTGTATAAATGTATGCAACTGAATGGTTGTGATATCGATTAAAATATTTCCACCCAATGGAATATCGCAGACCTGGTATTTTTATGTCGAAACGAGATGCTTACGAGCACGCGCCAATCTGATCTTCCGCACGAATTGCTTTCGTTATTACAACGATCTAACAACGTGTTTGGTGTAGACGGTTGTAAAAGGGATTCGAGCGGGCGAGCAGCCAGCAGCCGGGCCTCGCTATCTTGAACATCGCGTCCTAACATTACCGACAAACGTCTTAAATGTGTTCCCAAGTGTAAAGAACCGTTTGGCGAAATAATAATATTCAGGTCGGAAAGCAAACAGATCTTTAACAGATGCAATTTTTTCGTCTTCGATTTTCAACAACTGTTTACATAATGCGCACATTTAAGAGGAAAAACTCGCAACGCTGGGGTTGTTCGCTTCTATTAATTACCCATTAGTCTTTACATGTCACTAATTTTGTAATTTTTAGTCCATAATTATCTAAGAGATTATAAATTGAATGGGCAATTGCATATATATCCTTTTAAAGATTAAAAATTACATATATATATCCAACCAAAACAAATAATTACATATATATCATTCTTAAACACCAAATTTAACATATACATCCAAATAATAAATTTCTAATTAACAAAAGCCTAATAATGGAATATTATATTCATTTCACTTTAAATTGTCTTTTATACCCTCACTCTCCTCTCAACATATCTCTATCCACAATTCTGGGTACATGGTACTTTTATGTTTTGTAGATAGGCCAAACTTTATTGAATTTTTTTGTTGTGTGGTCAACAAGATCTGTCACCATCACACCTCGCTGTCCCCAACCACCAAGGCACCGACGCCACCATCCGTCACGACGTGTCGGTCCTTTCATCTCGTATACGACAAGCGGCCACCATCTACAACATCTATCTATGGTAAAGCAAGAACGACCACATTTTCTTCATTGATCTTCTCAAAGTAAAGGCTTTTGGAAAGAAAACTTGAAAACATAAGATACAAGGATTAAACATTAATTGATTTGGGTGGCAATTGATAAGAAACTAGCTCTTGTGGGTTTTGTGAAAAGTAAAATTTCATAATGGTTGGTCAAAAGAATGTGTTTGTTAAATAACCAGGGTTTAAGATATGAAAAGGAAATACACCTGGTTATGTTTCTCTTATGGTGGAGAACAAATGTGGGGCTAATATTGTCAATTTTGAGCAAAGAGACATCTATAATTTTTATTTGTGGTTTAATTAATTAGAAATTTATTATTTGGATATATATGTTATATTTAGCGTTTAAGGAGGATATATATGTAATTATTTGTTTTGATCGGATATATATGTAATTTTTAGTCTTTGAAAGGATATATATGCAATTTCTCTTTGTACAAGTTTTTTATGCACATTTTACAATGATTTTTATGCATGCTTTGGATATATATGCAATTTTGCATTTTCGAAAGGATATATATGCAAAATCCTCATTTATTTAATTACCCTTTAGTCACATATAACTCGATGAAGTTGTTCAATTCTAGCATAGAAGTCAACAACTTTTCTTGTTACATTTTTCTTTATTTTGCTACGTGCTCATTTCAGATAATCAAGTTAAGTCAATACAATATCATAATAAATAATTATATATCATTTAATGACAGATTTGTTTCTTTAACTTTTGGCTTTTTAAAATTCCAAATTTTATTGCAACCTATATTAGAGATTCACGCATTATTTTCTTCTTTAATTTTGATAGTTTTTTAGCTTTGATCATCGGGTATATTGACTCTGTTAACTCATTTTTTATTTCATTATAAAACACGGTCAAATTCTAACCATAAAATTAATACAAACAACCACTTATATTAGAAACATAAGATTGAATATTGGGAAAATGATGCAAATAGACCGCGCGTCCTGAGGCTTATCACTTTCCTGACCACTTTTATTTTTAATTTGAGAATGGACCGAGGGCAACCACCGCTATTGGACAACTCATCGACATTGTGACAAGTGTCCCGTATGTGTAAGGTATTGTTTTTGGGCAACTAAAAAGCTACTGGCAACCGTGATAATTTTTAAAAGGGTTTTATCGTCATTTTACGTTAGACAAAAAGTACACATTTGAATAGTAAAAGTACAAAGTGGATTTATATTCAAAATCCAAAAGTCACCGACCAAAAAGCATCCATAGTTATCGCTTTTCTCTGCTTTTGCTTCTCGCACAAAAGCATTCTTACTTACAAGATTATTTTCACAAATCAAACCGCCTTCTTCGTCACCGCCTTCCTTGTAACGCCGCTATGTCACTATCTTTAAAGCTAAAGTGTTGATTGCAAACCACATTTGATTGATCAAGTTTTAAAAAAATGTTCCCAAATATGGTACGTAAATATTCTTCTCGTTGTTTATTACATATGATTATTTCCAATTGGTTCTGTGTTATAATAAATCGTTTTTGTTATTCGATTAATACCTATGTTAGATAGGTGTTAATTCCATTTTATAATCCATTGCTCTTTTTTATGTGTATCTGATTCGTAATTATGTAGGTATGATACCTTAGATGTCGTTAGTTAAGTATGTAACATTACTTGGTTCATTAAAAATTTAGTGGCGCTTTGCGAGACTAATAAGGAGTGGTTTATATGCATCATCTATGCAATTGTTTACGACGTTGGTATAGATTCCTTCTATGGCCCGAATTATTTTTGGTTTTTGTTGACCCTTTTTAGGACTATGAAGCTAAGTTAATCATTACGAGTAAACTGAACTAGTTTTCGTAATTATGTAGGGTAAAATACATCTTTTCCGTTTACCGCTCTTCTACATGCCTTGTTTAGAGGCTTCTTCGCTTTGCCCTTTCCTTTTCTCGTAGCAATTTCTTTAGCATTTACTTACATATGTAATCTTTTAGCAATTTTTTCATCAAAAGCTATCTCGCTCCTCTGACTTTGAAACACCAAAGTTGGATCCGCAATCCTTTACCCTTTCCAATATCGCCAAGAAACTACATCTTTCTCGCATGTGTTCACCAATGTTTAGACTCTTAGCAATAGGTCTAGGTGCAGATAGGGTGAGATTGCTTTGGTTGACCAATTGTATGGCAATCTCATTATCGCCTCTTTTGGTTTTGGTTTTGGTGTTGGTGTTATTGATGTGGTTATAATTGTAGCAATGGTTGCCTATGCAAAGGAAACGTCCGAACTGGCGGTGGGTATAATAATAGCAGCAGTGGTTACTCCAATACTAGCAATGGATGCAAGAATCTGGCGGTGGTTGCTGCCCTTCATTCTCCTTTTCTATGCAAAGAATATCGGCGGTGGTTGCTCGCACCCCTTCATTATCATTTTCTTCAATTGCACCCTTTAAGGAATCATCTTGACTCTTGAGGTTTGGAAAATTTATGTTTCCTAGTGAATATTATCAATAACTAATAGAATTTTGAGTTTAGTATTGTAATTAAGTCTAGTTAGAGTATATTCGCATGTGAAGAATATCGAGATTAGCTATTATTTTGATTATTTATGTTTTCACAAAGATATCATAAAATCATAACATAAAATTTGATGCAGTAATCTAGTACCTTGTTAATTAGATAAATACTTATTACCTTACATACCAAATAAGTCCAAAATAGCACATTCTTAAACATATACATAACACATTCATAATCCTAAAAATCATCAACATCAGCTGCAACTTATTTGAGTATGTTGATAAGCTTTTTGGCACATTCAACCATCTCTTGATACTTAGCTTTGACAATGTAATTATGATCTTTCAAATTCTTAAACTGGTTTGCATCTCTTCATACTTCGCTCAAAGATCAACATTATAATCTTTGTAAATCTTAAAATCGCCTATCGCCTCTTCACACGCTTGCTTCCAAATTAGCATTATCATCTCGATCCTCTTGAAACGCTTTCATATCTTCATACTCACATTCATACTCGTAAGTTGTTCAATCATTCTCTTCCTCTTATCAATCGCCTCTTGTTTCTCTATAAAATTTCCTTCTATTAGGAAAGTCTTTCCCGGCTCACAAGCAATTACCATTATCTTGAAACGGTCTATCATGTCTTTAAATAAAGAATCGTGCAAATTAGTACAATTCGGAGTGCATGTACCATCTTGACACAAAGAACACGGCATTTCGTAAATGATTGTGATGATTGATAATCTAATTGATCTAAATGTTAATTGACTAAAATATCACAAGAGAAGTGAAAGGTAAATTTCACAAATGAAAAGGTGTTTTAGTTTTTGTAGACAATCAGATTATTTATTGACAATTTGAATTGGTGTATAGTGTGAATAATCAAAAGTAACTGTAAGAATTGGTGTTTGCAAATGGGTTTTTGTGGTCACTAAGAGTTAGAGTATCGATGGCCTCTGATTTTACTTTTTTGAACTCTAGCATTTGGCTATTTTGTTTTCACCGCTTATAGGTAAGGATGTTAGTTGCTTTTTTGGGAAATGGTTTTGTATTTTTAAATCAATTTAATAATCTTCAACAATCAACATCCACACATTCCTCGAAATTACCAATGCATCAAGTCATAAAGACTTGATGCATTGAATACAATTAAATGGTTGAGGTAAAAACTTTGCAAAACCAACTACTCCACTTGCAAAAGCTTTTGGAATCACTTTTGCATATTTAATGTTGGGTGAAAAATAAAATTTAATAAATACAAAAGCTTTTTGACAATAGCTTCAAATGCTTGAAGTCTTACAAGTGTTTTTGTAAAAAGTCTTATTAAAAGTTATTGCCATAATGGAACAAGTCATTTGAATATCTTATTAGAATAGTAAAAAGTCTTTCATCAAGTTGCCATTGCGGATGCTTACCCTGGCTGACTTTCATCGAAGAATCCAAGTAAAAAAAGCGTTGTCCTTTTCTTCTTTTTTATAAACAAATCCAGGTTTGTTATACTCCACCGTATGTACTTTGTTACCTTATTCGTTCATATATTTATAGAGTACATAAATATAAATAACTGTGCAGCTTTATATTTTATATTCTATTATTAAATATTTATTTAATTAAAAGTTATTGAAATTGTTGTTAGGGTTTATGTTTTATAGGTATGGTCACTACACCCCTTAAAGGCTAGTGGTTGATTCCAATTGTTATTAGGGTTTATGTTTTATAGGACATGGCGGAAACCAAAGATGTCATATTTAAAGTTCACCACAATGGAAATTTGAATTTCACCACTCCGCTATATAGGCGGTCGCCTTGTCGATTCTCGTGTTTTAGCTCAACCAAGGTTGCATTTACCGTGGTGCTTGATCATGTTTTGAATGATATTGAGGGGAAAATGGGCTTTATTTTATGTTGCACCAAATAAGGCACTAGAAGATGGTTTAACATTGTTGCACACGCAGAATGACGCTCGACGAATGTATGACCTTGCGGATGAGAATGGATCCATGGACGTCTACATTGTGCACAAGCTACATGCTTTGTCACAATTTTATTTCAAAAACATGGTATGGCAGGAAGAGGATGCTGGCATGCGGTGCGGTAGTGAAACAAATTTCAAAAGAAGGAAGCTAACAAAGGGTGTTTCTATCACGAAACCGAAAGAGGGTTCGAGATCATAGAAAAAAGGGCTAGTGCACAAGGAATGGTTCCACCGTTATGAATGTTTGTTGACTTTAAAAATAATTATGAATTTATGCCGCCAACCATGCGATAGTGCTTCTATGCCAAACTTAGTCTTTATTAGGTTTATGTTTGTTAAGTCTATCCTTTATGATCATATGGTTAAGAATTATAGTTGCCCGATCGTACAACAAGTATTGCCCAATTATGGCATTAAGTTGCCCAGATTGCAAATTGACGGTGGCACGAGGTTCAAACGAAATTGCCCAATAACATAAACTTGATTGTCGAATTTTCGTGTCAGATAGTAGATGACGATAACGGTTGCGTTTGCTCATTAGAATGGCACAATTGGGGATAAATCGCCTAAAATACTAACAACTCGCTACAAGAGTTAAAACAGGTTGTTTTGAAAGTACAAATTAATTTTGATTCTATTGGGGATAAAAAAATAAAGAGTTACAACCGCTAGGGCAAAACATAGTTTAAACCCACACATCATAATTGCAACACCTAACAATCTGCTGCAATCAATTTCAAATAAACATCAATGGTGCCCAACTCTTCACGCAAACTCACAACATGGTTGCGTTTTTGGAAAAACCAAACGAGGCTGTGGTTTGAACAAATGCTCAATTATGTGCATATGTGAATACACAACCATCGCTACGCTTAACAAACCAACGCCGTGGTCGCTAAACCACCGCTAGTGTCGACGCAAATATCAACTTTGTTTCGCTTTTCCAAATCATTTATAATAAAAAAAAAGTCTCTAAAAATGAAATGTAAAGCGCCGATATGAATGATTTACTTCAGTTTGTCAAACGTGCATAAGCAACATTTCCAAAGCCAACAACAGCTGTGGAAGCTACATTTTACCAAAAAAAGTATATACAGACATAGCAAACATTCAAGACAAAAAGGATAATAAACCGATAAATTCAAACGGTTTGTAATTACGGATAAGGCTTATCCAAATACCAAAAAGGAGAAAAATCAAAGTAAATATTCACGCTCCTTCCTAGAAATTTTATGACAAATCCAACAGAAAAATAGATGCCCAGAGCCTAGGCACGTGCCACCGACAAAACAAGAAATGAAAATTAATTATACCGCATGCAAGAACGAGAAAATCCTCGCTTAAATACGCGAGGTAAATAAAGGAAAGCACATAAAAAAAAAAAAAAAAAAAAAAAAAAAACCATTCCTCCACCAACAAAAACACCAAAGAAAAGTTAAAGATGTTAACAACCCGCTGCCCACGCACTGCGGTTCCAAAAAGCCCATACATAGCCTAAACCTTTACCCCCAAAACAAAAACATAAGCGCAAAGCGATGTCATGACAACTGAAACATGTTCTTAAATGACTACTAATAAGAATTAGTCGTTTCTAAGATGACTAAATTGACCCATCTTCGCGACCATTCACAACATTCCTTCAACCAAAACCCGTGTCCTTTGAGGTTTGTGGAATCACCTCGACCATATGGCGTACCAAAGGTGGGAGTTTAAACCGATTAGACTCTCATTAGCCATTTGGGATGTTCAAAGTTCGAGCGCTCCTTCTAACCTCGCCTTCCCGAGCGAAGAAGGATGTATATCACGGTATTGGGTCGAAGGAGTGATCGAATGCAAAGAGAGGCAAACAACACGGTGAAATTTCGGTCTCGATCTCATTCGTTGATTGCAGCCCTACCGAAGCAAGTGTCGTCTACCAATCCCGGAGATCGGGTTGGATAGACGGGTTAAAGGTAAAATGACGAGCTTGCTGGCGCCGGGATTAAATTTAGAGCAAACTACATAAAGAATTCACAAAAATCCCATGCTATCGTAGGGATGATTGGTGTATTTTGTGACAGCTTCTCTCCTCACTCCAATTCAAACCTATCACGCCGCCGTGGATGTATTTTTATGAATTCTTTGTGGTTCTACCATTGCTCTAAAATAAAAGCTGCGGATGGGAAAGCAACCCCACTAAAAGCTCTTCCAGTACCGCGCAGAGGGGCGGATTTACACGGGAAACCCGTTGAGAAGCCTATCGAACTTCTCAGGGAATCCCATAGGAAAATACGGCAGGCCCACGAGGAACCAAGCCACGGGAAATCCTTCAAGAAAATGATAGCAAACAAGAAGGAATCCACCCTCACCGTGAAGTCGCGTACCACTGCTAATGTAGTTTTTCACTGCTAGTATCATTGTCTCGGTTTAATATGTGACATTCTAGAATTTCTTGGGTAGGATGTTTTGTATTAGATAAGTATGCTAAGTATAATTATCCTGTAGAGTACATACTGTATATTGTAAAGGACTCCTTAGCTTATAAAAGGAGGTCCAGGCTAGAGTTTGATATAACTTTTCTGCATATTTAGCAATGTTGCAAAAATCGTGAATCGGTAGTCGGGCGGTCGACCACCCTGCAGCGAGTAATCGGTCAAGTCGGGATTAATCGGATTGGCATTTCCTGTAATTTTTTGGTATTTCTGGAGACCAAACTAAAAATCTTAACCGATTCAAAGCCTGCTATGTTTCCAAACCTCAATAAAATGCTCCAATTCTGATTATGATACCGCGTGCAAGAACAATAAAATCCTCGCTATAAATACGCGAGGTAAATAAAGGGAAAGCACATTAAAAAAAAACAACCATTCCTCCACCAACAAAAATAGTTCGACGGACAAATTTTAGAAACACCAAAGAGAAGTTGAAGATGTTAATAAGAAAAAGATCACGATGGTACACAGTACAAAAAGAATACATCCGTCCGTCAACAGCAACCCTTTGCCCACGCACGGTGCCCATACATAGCCTAAACATTTACCCCCCAAAACAAAAACATAAACGCAAAGCAGATGTTGCGACAACTGAAAAATGTTCTTAAATGACTACTAATAACAATTAGTCATTTCTAAATTGGCGAGAATGACGACTAATAACCCATCCCCGCGACCATTCACAACATTCCTTCACCCAAAACCCGTGTCCTTTGAAGTTTGTGGAAGCATGCCAGACCATATGGCGTACCAAAGGTGGGAGTTTAAACCGATTAGACTCTCATTAGCCATTTGGGATGTTCAAATTCACCGATTATTTAACCTCGCTCTACCCGAGCGGAAGAAAGAAGTATATAATGGGTATTGGGTCGAAGGAGTGATAGAATATGAAGAGAGGCAAACAACACGGTGAAAATTATGGTCTCGATCCTCGTTGATTGCGCCCGCTTCCGGCAAGTGTACGTCTACCAATCTGGCGGATCGGGTTGGATAGACGAGGTAAAGGTAAAATGACGAGCTTGCGGGCGCCGGATAAAATAAAGAGCAAACCATCGCTAATGTAGTTTTCACACTAGTATGATTGTGTCGGTTTAATATGTAACATTCTTGAATTTCTTGGGTAGGATATTTTGTACTCAGATTAGATAAGTATGCTAAGTATAATTATCTGTAGAGTACATATTGTATATTGTAAAGGACTCCTTAGCTTATAAAAGGAGGTCTTAGGCTAGAGTTTGATATAACTTTTCGTCATATTTAGAGTCGATACACTTCAAGGTTGTAATCGCTAATACTATTCAGAGTATTCGTGTATTAATAATATATGTAGGTCTTTTATAGACCATAACTTATTGGTGTTTTATAGACCATAGCTATTAATTAGCTTTATCTCTTCTTAAATATAAAATTTGTAACTGGAAAGTTGAGTAATTAATGTGAATTTAGTTTGTTAACATTAATATTTGTTTTCAAACATACTATTCAAGTGAACACTGTTGAAATGGAAATGTCGACTTATTATAACTAGTTAGATTAAAAAAATGTTACATAATTTTTGTTAGGTCACGGATTTTAAAAATACCACAACATTGTTATAAAGAGAAACACAAAACCAATATTACCTTGTTTACTTACTTATTTATTTATTTCATCTAATTTTGTTATTATTATTATTTTTTTTGTTACGAGATCATATTTAAAGAGTTTATGCCCCTAATTGGTTGATTATTATTTTAGTATAAGCTTCTTGTGAAATTAGAAATGAAAACGTTAAACATGCAACAGAAATAAATTGTTGATAATATTAGTGTATAGAACTTAAAAACAAAATACAAGGTAATGAAAGGAAAGACGAAAATATTCATCATGAGGTGCCAAACAGCTTTAGCCTTTGACCAATTAAAGTCCCACTTAATTACATCTACAAAATCCGAGAAAAGAAAAGTAGTGCAACTACCGAGGTTTAGATTTACCTTTTTGGTGTACATAGTAGTACCCATTGTAAAAACATCAACATCTTCACTTTGACGTAAGCACATAACGCTTCATGTTATTAGATGTGTAGAGTGAGTTGATTATTTTGAGGTTTATGCGACATTTCTAAACGCAAAAAATGGTACAATGCTTTTATGCTTGATTACTTAAATTAAATATCCGTAATTTTAAAATAAATTAGTTGTATACTTACAAGCGCTAGTTAATTTTACTCTCGCTAGTTATATCGACCATCGATAGTAAACTCGAATAGGTTGTATACTTACAACTGCTAGTATTATACGAAAAGCGCTAGTTATTATAACAACTGCTAGTGATAGAAGTTGCCCTACGTTACAACAGCTTAGTTGCCAAATTGATATTTGGAAACAAGCGCTAGTTAGCGAGATGAAATAAAAATGGATAATGGCAGCAGAGGAAATACTAAATACGTTGACATACAACGTTTCATCTGATTTACAACCTACTACATATTACGATTACTACATAATTATAAGTTTAATGGTTATATATTATATAACCCTTGATAAACAGACACACCAAACTTTACGTACACAAATTTAATTGACACGGGTATTCAAACCATACATAAAACTACAACCACTAGAACAATTTTACAACGGTGTGACGGAAGATCGGGAGTTTCAGCGACTTCTAGCGAACTTCCAATTCGTCTTGATATTATCATAACCATCGTCCATCAAATCGCTGGCCCTGATATACATTTTCTTTAACGATGTGGAACAAGCAAGTATAAACTTTATTATGTGTAATTCATTCTATGATCTAGGAAAGGATCGAAAAATCACTGTCTGAATCTGCCCATGGCTGAATGTGGTTGTGTCTAAATCTAATGAATGTTGTTCCAAAGGTAAAACACTAAGCGTGTGCAGCCTGGAAAATCAAATAGTATTGAGATACAAAAACATGGCAGTTTACGGATGTTTATTTGATACGTATGAAATAAAGTAATAAAGTATTACACTTACTCTGGTTTCCATCATTTTCAAGTTTGGAGATCCGCGAATCATTTGGACGATGAGTGACACGATATGATCTCGCCAAAATCAACTCCTTTTAGATTCAGATTAACGAGGATACAAGCGACAAAGGGACATTCATCCGGAATTACCATCACGCATCAACTACAACAGTCGACTTTTGGGTTAGTTTCAAAGATTAAATGTCGTTAGAGTTACACATATATTTAACATTGTAAAATTAGAAGTGTAAATCGAAACGGTCTTACCGTGCAATAGTCAAAATCAATGTAAGGGTCTCAAGAGATGGAAGTCTTGTTAGGTGAAAGATATTGGATGCTATGATTGTCGTGACATCATTCGAAATGCCGAATGACAAATGTAACTTCTTCAAATTCCTAAGACTTGCAAGATTCCATAGTTTCATCCCGTTTGTACTCTCAACATCTAATGTAAGAGACTCAAGTAGCGACAACTAGCAATTAAATCCCAAACTGTACCGGTTAGAAATTTGAATAAACACAATTCTAAGCTCAATAAATTTGGAAAAGTAGTGAAAAACACCAAACTAGGAAAATCACAACAATGAATTTCAAGATGTTTCAATTCAATACGGTAGTAAGTTGGGTTGGCAATGTAACCGGTTGTCCATACCGCTTCTAATTGTCGTCCT
Organism: Chrysanthemum lavandulifolium; assembly: GCA_022545495.1. Classification (NCBI taxonomy): domain Eukaryota; kingdom Viridiplantae; phylum Streptophyta; class Magnoliopsida; order Asterales; family Asteraceae; genus Chrysanthemum; species Chrysanthemum lavandulifolium. Next base: position 127,229,607 of record CM040245.1, read on the forward strand.
CAATTCCTTGCGATGCCAAAAACATAAGCCAATCACGAATCTCTTCATAATTCAAGTCTTCCATTTCAGACAACGGTTTGTGATCTACAGAGAAGACAAACTTTTTTATGGGACTCGTAAGCTGATTTAAAAGTCTAGTAACATGCCTCCCATCAAACTTATATGTTAAATAATAAAAGAAATCCTCATCAATTATGAATTCGGTGAGCAAGGTCCACTTAAACCTCCAATTTGTAGATAAAATAGAGGTGCTTACCGCTTCTTTTATTGGCAACCGATTTAAAATGTTACCGATCACTGTATCTGGCATGTTGCTAATATAATCTCTCATACTGGTGATAACATTAGCTCGAAACGACATGGTTTTCAAGGAAATTTTGTTGGTTGTTTTAATTCTCGTCAGGAGGCTTTGGATGAGGGTTGTTGATTTGCAATTGATGGTCAGAACGAGGGTGTGTTATTATGATCATTATATGTGGTTGTTGGGTTGGTTCATTGATCTGCACGCCCAAGATACAAGCTTTTCAAATTTGGTCCGTAAAATATTACGAAATGGTATATTTTAGTAAGCCATGGTAATATGGCGGACCTATTACACAATCAATGTGCTGTGAGCATCACTTATTCTAAAAATGACGACGTCTTGATTAGGCGTAAGCACATAACGACATCATGTTATCGGATGTGTAGAGTTACATTCATTTGAGTTGACTATTTTGAGGTATATGCGACATTTCTAAGCGTAAAAAATGATACATCGCTTTTATGCACGATTACTTAAATTAAATCTCAAATTATAAAATGAATTGGTTGTATACTTACAATCGCTAGTTATTTTACTACCGCTATAGTTATTTTTACTACCGCTAGTAAAGCGAAGTGGTTGTATACTTACAATGCTAGTCATTTTACTACCGCTATACTTATTTTTACTACCGCTAGTAAAAGCGAATTGGTTGTATACTTACAACCGCCGAGAATTTGGTTACTATCGCTAGCTATTTTAACCATCGCTTGTGATAGAACACATCAGCGAAATGATGCCACGATCGTTAATCTTTGTTGTGTATGGCCGTGTTTATGTTGCCCGTGTGTGAGTCTTCTTTACCATTACGGTGCCCTTGTGTAGGTGTTGCTCTTACTATTCGGGCCCGAATAGACACATATTGGTTTAGTCTTTGCTAGTATTAAACTTACAACCGCTAGTTAAATTGTACTAGTGTTGAATGGTAAATGTTAATTTCAAGTGTGCATAGTCACTAGTTGGTAGTTATTAGTTGATTGTAGAATCTGATTGTAACAACTAGAAGGACTCCTTAGTTTATAAAAGTAGTCAATAAGGAAAAGAAGTTGCCCTACGATTACAGCGGTTGGTTGCCACATTGTTTATTGAAACAAGCGCTAGTTCCCAGTTAAACAAAGATGTATAATGGGATTAAAGAACATAGGAAATAGTAAATATGTTGACATACAACATTTCATATAGACAACCTACTACATATTACGATTACTACATAATTATGAGTTTAATGGTTACATAATGTATAACCACTTGATTTATAAAATTCAGCAAGTATGCAGAAAAAGCTAACCACTCCATGCTTCCTTCACATACAGATATCGTACTAAAACCACAAAGCTTCATTCCCATTAAGCATGATCCCTAACTTCACGAACAAACCCGTTGAACATGAATATAATGGTGCAAGTTAAAAATAAAACATTAATAGAATGGTAAGTTAAAAATAAAACATACTATAAACGAGATAGTGCCGGTGATTTAACAAAGAAGAGATTCTTTGGATGGGCGATGTAGAAAGATCCGCATCTCCTAACATTCCCATGCGAGACAAATAATTCAAGTTCTTTGTTGTACACAAACACCGACCGACCCAAATGATTGCCATTGTGCGCTTCCACTATTAGAGCTTGATCCTTTGTAAACCCAAGCAAACGAACCGAATATTGGGTAGGGATGGCGAATAGGCTTCTAAATGATGTTATGGAAGAACCATTGGCGTCCATCAACCATCCGCAAAACAATGGAATATCTTCACCAATGATCGTCCCGTAAATCACTAGAGAGGTTCCAAGATCGAAAACATTGAATGGGCGGGAGTTCATTTTTAAAATCTGCGGTAGGTCTATAACTTTAAATTGGTTGGTTACCAAATCAAAAGAAATTAACATATAAATCTTATAAATTACACGTCCTCATTAGTTAACTTTTCACTCCTAGTCAATAGATAAAACGACCTACAACCGCATAACTTTTACGTTACAATTTGATAGTTTCACGAGGGTGGAAATTTTCAAGGATTGTCCACCTTAACAACTTCAAAGAAAAGATGCATACATACCGAAACCACTTTCAAAATGGATAGGAGACCTTCACGATCGTCGGGTCAAGAGTGTTCGGACGGACGGCAAAACCAAAACAAATCTTTTGGCGTTCGATTTGATGCGTGTAACCGGGACAAATCTGCAAGTGATTTTTGATTGTCGGGTTCCAAGTAATGATCATTAGATTAGAACCATAGACAAAACACCAAAGACCATTAGAATTGCCAACTGTAATTATAGATGAAAGCATTAAATCAGTATTAAGTGGCGTGGCGATTAAATGTTCATCTAAAGCTAACACAAAACCTTGGTCACCCATATCGAATGTTAGCGTAAATAAACACTCATCATTACGACGAACACCGTAATTAAAGATGAAGCTTCCACAATCTATACTAGCCTTCCATAACTTGCAAACACTACGTTGTTGGAGTATAGACTTAGGAGGAAGCCTACGGATGATATCTAGTTGAACATCCAGTGGGATATTGTCAGACATATTTTCTAAACAAAAGCAGAAAGATTGTGTTAGGAATTAAAAATTCCAGGTATTAAAGAGTCGGTCACCTCAAGTATATGTAATCATTAAGCTCGTAGTCGTAGTTATTTGAAGTTAAGTAGTATTTAGTTTAGTAACACCGTGGAGGACAGACGGGTCTTTACCCACTAGATGCCCGATCCACACCCGATGTGTGGCGTTTATTGTAAGACTATAAATACTCTCTACCCTCCAAGGTAGAGTTGGAGCTCATAATAATATCTTTCACTTTCTCTCACTAAGTTCCTAAACCCCTAACTTTCTCTCTAAAACACTCTTGTCGCCTACTTGTGTTAATGGTTTGATGTGTATGTGAAATCCAATATCTTACAATTGGTATCAAGAGCCATGGTTAGATCATATCTTACATAGCTTTGGATTTCTAGTGGTTTTTAGGTGGTTTTTGAGTTTGAAAAAGTTTAGTGGTTTGTGCATCATTTGGTTGATTTCTTGTGTTAAAGCTTGAATTTTGTTAGTACTTTTGTGTTTAGAATCATCACAAGTGTTTAGGTTTTCATTTGGTAAGCGTGAATCATCTTGGTTGGATTGTTTTTGGATTGAAAAGTGATGTTTGTGAAGTTTTCTAGCTAGCGACTTGACCCACGGAAAAGCTTTCTTGGTAGCGACTTGCTTTACAATTTGGTAGCGAGTTGTAGTTGAAATCCGTAGCGAGTTAGGGTTAGCGACTTGTCTAGTGAGACAAGCCGACAAACGATGACGATTAGTGGATTCTCCACTACGAGTAGCGACTTGGTTTAAGTTAGCGACTTGTACTTTATATTGTTAGCGACTTGGTGTTAGCGAGTTGGTACCTAGCGAGTTGCTATTTAGCGACTTGAATATTTAGCGACTTGGTGCTTAGCAATTCTCGCCAAAATTTTGTTAACGACTTGGTTTGTAGCGAGTTGTTATATAGCGACTTGGAACTCTAGCGACTTAGCACTTAGCGAGTTGGTTCAACGAGTTGTCCTAGCGACTTGGGTGATTTCTTTTAAATACGGTTTTCTCTTGATTCGGTAAAATCCCGTGAAAGAATCTATTTCCGGTTTAATCATAGAGTTTTAAAATCCCGTTTAATCTGTTAACATGTCTTCCAACGTTCCTACAATCATTTCCATGCTGCCGGGGCGTTCAAGCGGTGGCTCGGATACTCGTCCACCGATGCTTGATGTAGGCGACTACGACTCTTGGGCTCAACGAATCGATTGTCTTGTCTTGGAAAAGAAAATGGGGTTAACATTCTCAAATCCATTGATGAAGGACCTTACCGCGTTGAAACTACTAGAGATGTGCCAATCTGCTTTGAAGATGGAACTTTGATTTACGGAATGGATGGACCAAAGATGTATGATGAGCTTGATGATAATGAGATAAAGAGATTCGATCACGATATCCGAGCTTCCAACATTATACTACGGGGTCTACCAAAGGACATCTACAAGCTTATCAATCACAACACCGAGGCAAAAGTCGTATGGGATAATGTCAAGATGCTTCTTTACGGTTACGAGTTAATCTGTTGAAGATCGAGAATCACGGTTGTATGATGAATTTGAGCACTTCAAGATGAAACCGGATGAAAGTGTCTATAAGTACTATGTGAGATTTCATAAGTCGGTGAATGACATGAGGAACATCGAATGACTATGCCTAACATTCAATTTGAACTCAAAATTTGTAAACAACATGAATCCCGAATGGCACAAATTTGTTACTACATGAAGCTCACTAAAGGATTGAAGAATCTGAATTATGAGCAACTCTATGCCTTCCTTCTTCAAAATGAGAGGCATGCCATGTTTGAAAAGAGGATTCTAGATCGGTTCAAAGCCAGGGAGAAGCAAGTTCAACAAATGACTCAACCGCCTTCTACTCAAACATCGGAATCACAACCAAAGCCTCACAAGTCATACCCATGGGTAATGGTAATCACAAACTCATTCACGATCCCATGTTCAAACAAGGCGATCTTGATGCACACGTGGGAAACTTCATTAATCAACTAGCTCTTACGATTAGTCAAAACATGAACTCTCTTCCACACACCAACAATAATCTCGAACGCTTCCAATCCACATAATCAAGCCACCGTCGGAGATGGGAAGGTTATGGTGCGGCCAGTTCAAAACGACGATGCGAACAAGCAAGAGGTGGAGATGGTAGAGGTTATGTTGGTAATCGAATGGAGGAAGGAATGGAAATCAAGGCCAAGCTAAGCGATCAAATGCTATAACGTGGTGGTGAGGGACACATTGCAAGGCGCACATCTCCAGCGTCCAGAATCGCCGATTACCGAGATACGATCTTGCTTGTACAAGCTCGGGATAATGGTGCGGCTTTGGATGAAGAGGTTGTTGTTTCTTCGAGGGCAATGCCAAGACCTATGATGCGGATGTGGATGAGCGGCCAATTCGGGAGATAGGTCACAATCATCGAATGCCTTTCAAGTCGTGTTGTGATGCATACGACTCTAATGTGGATGATGGACCTCGCACACACAATCTTTATGGCTAGCATTTCCCCAATGGTTTCTCCCAAGGTCTCATCTTCACCACAAGTGGCCCATCCAAAGACAAACTCATCTCGGTATTAAAACTATACGATAATGTTGATGTGCAAAGGATGCATGACAAAGTACAATCAATCGAAACTATTGAATCAAATATTGAAAATATGGGTAACATCAATGTTGTCCCATATGATCAATATGTGAAACAAAAGTAATAGTGAGGTTTGTACCAAGCAATGCATCTTCATGATCAATAATGACTATGCCTTTGATGAATTCACTTGCATATGCTCACGATGATTCTATTGCCTCGAACTAAATGTCTATAAAGAACGTGTTGCGATTTATGAACAACGTGCAAAATTTGAGTTGACCACCCGTGAGCGTGAAATGGATGACCAAATCGTACAACTATTAGAAAAAGTAGGTTTAGAGAAGAAGTATTAAAACAAGAGTTAAACTCCTTACAAGAAAAGCTTTCTAAAACGGCTAAGCAAAAGCAAGAACTTCAAGAAAATGTTAAAGCTTAAGCAAGAATTCGGTGCTAAGGAATCAAAACTTTTGAATGATTTTCTAATCTAAAACCTTGAAAAACAAGCTTGAAAATAAGTTATGCGTGCAAGGAAATACCATTGATTGCTCACTTAATCACTAAGCATATAGTCTTAGCGATAAGCATAGCATTCCCGTTGAGGAACCAAATCCGAGAGGTCATTAAAAAGGCTAGAAATGCTCATAAGGTTCTTTATGATGGCAATGAAATCCTTAAACTTAGGCAGAAACCTAGTTGCGTTGAGTGCACTAAGGAAGATAAGAAATCGAGATGAAGTCACTAGGGAAAAGATGAACAAGAAATTAGATGATCCTAAATGTAAAGAGAAGAAAATAAAGATCACACCCCATGATTACAAGAAGGAAAACTGGATTTCCTTGAACAAGTTTAAGCCTCGAGACATTGTTGACTCTGAACAAGTTTTACGGAAAATGGATTTAGATAAGCGAGAAATGAAAATATTGTTGAAACAAACCCTCCCTTTGAAAAATGCCTAGAAGCGTGTGTGTCCTCTAATACACCAATGCATCTTGTTCCTAGAACAATTGCCACTAAAAGCAAGACCTTAATTAGTCAATATGTTATCTTTCAACTATTTGTTGATTTTGAGAAAACTTGTAAGAAAAGGATCACACCATGGTATAACGAAGGAGAAAGGGTTTGAGCAAGCGAAAGAATGTTATTTAACGAAGTCATGCCTTTCTTTAAAGCTGCTAAAAGATCATTTTGAAAGTCTTAAAAGGAATGAACTTAGACATTAAAGAAATGGAAAAGGAGTTTGATGCAATGATAGTTGAGGTTAGTGACTATGAGCGAGCACTAAAATATAATGAAATTGAGAGAAAGAACTTGCATACATTAAATAAGACTCTTATTCTTGAATGTGTTGCTCAATATATGTTTTTCATCGCTACAAATTGTTCTATTAATGCTTCCCAATTTCATGAACTATCTGTTGCCACGAAAGTCTCCCATGATCGTGTCATTGAGCTTGAAAAACTAATTACGAACTAAATGAGAAAATTGAGCTGGATGATCACGACAATTTGGTTAAACATTTTTCTAAACTAAAAGTTGAGCATTTTAATTTACAACTAAAATATCAACATCTTAAAGAAAATGTCAAAACTTCAAATATCAAGACATCCTCGGATGCTCGAGTTTGATGCGGTTTTCAAATTAACAAAGCGTGATGAGCAGATTCAAGCTCATTGCAACACGATCGAGAAAGTTGAAAGCCCAAATCTCTCAATTAAAGGGTCAAGCGAACAATATGACGAGGCTCCCAAATGCCTCCTCCTTTAGATTCTCGAAATTCTCAAACGTTTCATCTTCAAAACTTAGTAAATGCATTACAAAGGAAAGCGAAAGTTTTCTAGAAGAAAATGAAAAGGTTAAACGTCATTTCAATGAGTTATTTAAATCTTTAAAGGTCACTCGTAACAAAAATAACGAAGCGGTAGCCTCGTTACAAAAGAAATTGAGAATCTAAAGAGTCGGGTAAAGGAAGATGCCAATGACCAATGGGAGAATGGTATATCAAAGATACATATACGTAATAAATATGCTTTATCTCGTGAAATATGTTCCTCCTCATCTTAGGAATAACAAACTTGCTATTCAAACATATTTCTCATCTTAAGGACAACCTAGAATGTCTCCGTGAGATTGTAGAAGAGGATAAGTTAGAAAACCGGATGATAATGCAATTGGCCATGCATGCTTATATGCCAGCGATCTCAAGAACTTCTAGAATGCCTAATTACAATATGCCCTAAATCCTTAGGTGAGCAAGTCAATCCGCGATACCGTGCTCTATGCCTAGTGCCAAGCATGCAAGTCATTCAATGACAAATGTTATGAAGGTGAACCTAATGTGCCTTCAAGCGATTCGATTCCAAATCATTAGTGCTAAGAATGTGAACTCGAGTGTGCCTCTAGGTGTTCAAATCCCAACAAATCAAGCATTAAAAAATTAATCTTAGTGTGCCTACATATAGTTGGATCCCACACATCTAAGCAGGTGAAGCAAATAGTAGCAAAACCAACTAATGTTCCCATTCCTCTACGGGGAGTAATCGGTGACATTAAAGCTAGCGGTCAAAGTCTCGAGACAATGCAAGAAATGATAGGACCTCATGAGCTAAGAATGTGCATTGGAAGAGAGTAGAAGACCAACATAGGAACTTTAAGTTTGAGCGAATAAAATGAATCGTGTTGATTCTAGTATTAGCCATAGGCGTCTTGTAATTAATTGAATTATGATACTATTTGCAAACCTTGTATTGATGTCTGCTTGGTCTGTTTCTAATCATGAATGTGGTGTTAATGCTTTGCCTAATGATGTTAATTCTTGATTAATATTGTTAATGCTAATTATCATGCTAAGAAGGCAAAAGGCAAAGGAGAAAGAAAGTTAGAAAGCAAAGGAAACCGGGAAGAACATTTAGAAAGTTAGGCTATCATTGGATACACGGTGGTCATAAGACTAATCGGACAATGCCCACTAGAAAATGGATGCCCTCTTGGTAGAACTATTCCACTTAAGAAGTGAGCATACTTTGAATAGGGCTAATACAAACACTAATCTTGCATCTATTCATAATGATTCCATTGCCTTAATTTACGATATGAATGCTTCTATTTACGATGTGGGTGTTCCGACCATTGTTACTAACCAAATGGTACCCATTCTTGCATGGGGATCCCAATTATCGATTATCCACTCTTATGCATGTTCAGCTGCGGATCGTTCAAATCGTTTTGTGGTACACGGACTCGGGTTGTTCCAAGTTGTTGGTGATGGTGTTATCTCAGAGTATACTATGTGGAAGGTCTTGGTCATGTCTGTTCTCTGTTGGTCAATTACGTGATTACGATCTAGAAGTAGCCTTGAAAAACATACTTGTTTTGTAAGAGAACTTGATGGTAAGGAAGCATAAGAGGAACTCGTGGTTCAAATCTATACACCATCTCTATCGATGATATGATGAAGTCTTCTCCAATTTGCTTGTTGTCAAAGGCTTGAAAACAAAGTCATGGTTATGGCATCGTCGTCTCAATCACTTGAACTTGGCACCATCAATGATCTCTCGAGAAGGACTTAGTTGTAGGTTTACCTAGACTAAAGTATGAAAAAATCATCTTTGTTCGACATGCCAATTGGGAAAAAGCAAAAGTATACCCATAAACCCAAACCTACAAACTCAATTCTGAAGTTCTTCATACCCTTCATATGGATTTATGTGGACCAATGAGAGTGCGAGAATATCTTTGGGAAGAAATATGTGTTAGTTGTGTTTGATGATTACTCAAGATTCACACGGGTCAAGTTCTTAAGGACAAAGGATGAAACTCGATATCATCATCAAACTCATCAAGCAGTTGCAGTTCGACTTAACAAAACCGTCAAAATTATCCGAGCAGACAATGGTGCGAGTTTGTTAACAAACAACTTAGTGAATTTTATGAAAGCATTGGAATCGACCATCAAAGAAGCGTTCCACGAACTCCTCAACGAGCGGTGTAGTTGAAAGGCAATCGAACTCTTGTGGAAGCCGCTAAAACAATGTTGATTTACTCAAAGGTTCCAATGTTTCTACGGTTTGAAGCTATTGCCCTTGCATGCTACACACAAAATCGTTCCACGATTCACAATGTTCATGGAAAAACTCCATATGAACGGTCCACAATGAAAACCTAATCTCTCTTTCCTTCGTGTGTTTGGTGCCTTTGTGTTATCCAACTAATGAGGGTCAAGACTTAGGCAAGCGAGAGCTAAAGCAAACATTGGAGTTTTTGTAGGGTATGCACCAAACAAAAGGGATACGAATCTACAACAAAAGAACCGAAATATCATGGAAACAATTCACGTTACATTTGATGAGCTAACGGTCAAATGGCTCTGGACAATCGATTCGAACCCGCACTTCAAAAGTCCATTGGTTCATCCTTGTTCCAAACTCTTCTCAAGAAACTCCATATGTACCTCCATCGAAGATGATTTAAAGAAATTGTTTGATTCTATGTTTGATGAACATTATGAGCAGTGCTAATGAACGACGACTCCCTCGGTGAGGTGCTCATATTCACATGAATGAAGTCAATCCTTGGTCTCAATATCATTAAGTCAAGAAGCGCATCTTCTTGATCCTTCGATCTCATCAACAAATCATCATTCTTCAAATGTACATCATGGAAATGTTTACGGCATCATTGATGAAGTTAATCCCTTTGCTACTCCACGAAGATGCTCCATTTGAGAACATATTTGCTCTGAATCTTCATCGAACCATCTTCTTGAAGACATCAACTCTGCTACTTGGTCCCCCAACCACCGCCACATGAACACCTCGGAAAATGGACTCATGATCATCCATTAGATAACATCATTGGAAATCCTTCTCGTCCAGTATCAACACGGAAACAACTTGCAACCCGATGCTTTGTGGTGCTTCTTCAACTCCGTACTCTCTAAGATCGAACCAAAAGATGTTAAAGCGACCATGAATGAAGGCAGTGGTTCAATGCCATGCAAGATGAAATTCATGAGTTTGATCGACTTGATGTATGGGAGTTAGTACACGCTCGGAGCGTGCTATGATTATTGCCCTTAAATGGATCTTCAAAGTAAAACTTGATGAGCATGGTGATGTGTTAAAGAACAAGGCTCGATTAGTTGCTAAAGGATACCGTCGAGAGGAGGTATTGACTTTGAAGAATCTTTTGCTCGATTGCTCGAATCGAGGCAATCGAAATCTTTTGGCTAATCTTTGCTAGTAAGAACATGGTAGTCTATCGGATGGATGTAAAAGCGGCATTTACGAGCGGAGATCTTAAAGAAGTCGTCTTCGTCGACCAACTGAAGGATTTGTGAATCAAGAGCATCCTACTCCGTTTATCATTTGAAGAAGGCTCTTTACGACTTAAAGCAAGCTCGAGGGCATGGTATGATACATCATCAAAGTTTCTTCTATCTACGAATTGACAAAGGAGTAGTTGATCCAACATTGTTCACAAGGAAGTCGGTGCAAACATTTAATCTATGTTCAAATTTATGTTGATGATATCATCTTTGCCTCGACCGACCCTAATGAGTGTGACCGTTTTCAAATGAAATGAGTTCAAAATTTCAAATGTCAATGATGGGACAAATGTCATTTTCTTGGGATTGCAAATTTCACAAAGTCCGGAGGCATTTTCATAAATCAATCTAAATATACAGCGAGATCTTAAAGAAATTTGGATTTGATTCAAGTGACCTGTTGACACTCCATGATTGATCGAACCAAACTAGATGAGGACCACTCGGGGATCATGATTGACCAAACAAAATATCGTAGTATGATTGGATCACGATGTACCTCACGACTAGTAGACCAGACATCTTGTTATTTGTTTGCATGTGTTCTAGATACCGAGCTAAGCCTACTAAAAGCACCTTGAAGCGATTAAGCGGGTCTTCGGTATCTCCAAGGAACCATCAATATGGGACTTTGGTACCGAAGGACACCGGTATGTCACTAACGACCTATGCGAATCTTGATCATGCGGGATGTCAAGATACTCGTCGAAATGCGTGCGGAGGTGCTCGGTTTTGGGTGACAAGCTTGTGGTGGTCTTCAAAAAGCAAATGAGTACTTCTATTTCCTCTGAGGCGAATACATAGCCATGTCATCGTGTTGTGCTCAAATCCTTTGGATGAGATCTCGATTAGCGACTATGGCTTTATATTCAACAAAATCCCTGTCTTGTGATAATAAAAGTGCTATTGCTCTTTCATGCAATAAAGTTCAACACTCAAGAGCTAAGCATATCGACATTCGACATCATTTCATCGGGGAACAAGTGGAAAAAGGTGTGGTGGAACTCTATTTTGTGAGGTGCGAATATCGGTTAGCGACATCTTCACCAAAGCTCTTCCAAAAGAGCGTTTTGAGTTCATACTTCCACGACTAGGCTTGAAAAGCCTTCAACGAAACACTCAAGCGTCTTGAGGAGGAAGGCGAGGAGTAAGGTCTATGCTCATCTATCTCTTGTATATATTTATTCGAAAATCAAAATACAAAATTAAAAACCTTCAAAATCCATAAAAATCGAAAAATTGAAAAATCTTCAAAAATATTGTCAATTTGTTATGTTTTTTCTCGGTTCGACAATATCTCACGGTCTTTTTGCTGTCATTCAAAGAATGACACGGGTCTTTAGATGTTGTTCGAACTCTTAAAAAAAAATAAAAAAAAATAAAAAAAAAATTATCTGCTGAAAACTAATTGCTTTGAAAAATAACTCAGTCTCTATTTTTGATAATCATCTGGACTTATTTGTCAAAACATCAATCTCTCAATCAACAACCTATGTCATTGATTGAGGGGGAGAATGATTTCAATTAAATTAAAAAGTTGTTTGGCATTCAATTGTTTTCAAAAGATATACATGCATGTTTTATCAATGGGTTTAAAGTCTTAAAATCCGATCCTTATCGATTAAAACGCTTTCATAATAAAGTCACAATTCTCCTTAAAAGCTTTCAAAATCAATTTAAATCTATAAGAGATCACAAATCTCAAATGATTTGATAATTGTGATCGGGGAGAATGTGTGATTTAAATTAGTTTAAGCGATAATTCGGTAAATGGTTTTATAAGAATGTACATGCTCTCCTTCCCACATGTGACAAGCGATTTCAAATTTTCCATGCACATGTTGAGGGGAGCATCTATCTTAAACCTATGATTTGAAACATGATCTCTTATCTCAATGTGCGGGTTCCTCTAGTATGTGCAAAACTCTTTTCAAATCTCGAAGCACATATTGAGGGGAGCAAAATCATGAAAACCTCATCCTTCCCAAAATGCTTTATCTACTTGATTCGATTAAGGAAGTGATGTTGATATTTTTGAAAATGGTAATCAAAGTTAATTCTTCATCTTGCCTCCGGTGTGCAACGATTTCAAACATTTGATGCACATGTTGAGGGGAGCACTTGTTCTAAAAATATCAAAAACAATTCGATTACAAAATGTTTTGATACTATATCACAAGTATCTTGATTGATTTTCAAATGGTTTCAATTGGTTCAAATGGCGGATGAACAATACCAAATAGGTGACCAACTTTACTTTATGTGCGGTGATATAAGGATGATAAGGTTAGGTATTTGTTCCCATGATCCGCCGAACCGGATGGATCTACCGGAGACTATCCACTAGTAAGTGTAGAGTTCTTAGGTATGATGATAAAGGAGAAAAATGAGATATGGGAAGAGTGTGGTGAGGCGAGCTAGTCTTGGAATAAACCCAACAAGGTTCTAGCTATGAAGTATCGGTAAGCTTGAAGTGGTTGAAGAATTAAAAAGAATTGAATGAAAAAGGGTGAAAACAAATAGCCCTCCATATATTCAACTTTAGAGCGAAACGGGTTCAATTCATATACTCTTGATGGTAACATCGGTATTGAAGACAAGGCGTCATGGACCCGGTGGCCTTGCTGCACTTCAACTTTCCAAAACCACTCAAGTTCCTCTTAAAGGACTTGTTTCATTCTCACGGGGCAGGCATTATCTATCGACTTTCTCTTAGAGATTGTTGATATTGAAGAAGGAGACCCTCTCCCTAGTCTCGACACGGGATCCAAATATGCACATATTGAGTCTAGAGCCACGAGATCATCAATAAATCTCATTAGGACACTTTCAATGAAGACTCTGCATTTCACACAATGTGGAAAGAGATTATATCTTGAGTCCTACGCATTATCCTTGTGGTATTGCGGAACATCGAGTGATATACAAACATATTCACAATGAAAATGGAAAGCCCTCGGAGCCAACATCAAACAAGCTCACGGTGGGTGGCATGTGAGATCTATTCAATAGATCAACCATGTGACAACCGAGCGAAACAATGGGGCGATTCAATCTTTTGAATCAATCACGGTTCGAGTTATGGATTGACGGATACCTTTGAAAACCGGTCATTGTGCTTAAAACTCTTTTCTTTAGCACATTGACCGTGTTCGAATATTTCAAATCAAAAGGTGTTTTATGATTGATAATTGATTTTCATTAAAACCTTCGTTGTATTGGAAAAATAATTTCTATTGAGCAATACGATTGTCTTTCAAATCTCTTTTCATCAATCGGTGAATTTCTATTATTTGGTTCACTCACTCCGTGTTGTCTTCTTTGAGATGTTCGGTTTGAGAACACTAGAGCATTGCGAAACCTGTCAAGGAAATTCTTGAATTATACACGATCGCAGGCGATGCTTGTCTTGATCAGCGAGGAACCGTGGGCGTGTACCTCAATTCAGCGAAAGTGATCAAAGACACTTTCGTGCGCTTTATTAACTAATTGTTTTATGCGGTACACCGGCGTTTGCGGTGATCGAATGAAGCGGTCAATCCATAGCCGCATGCTCGCACTACACATTCATCTCAAAAGAAATCATGATAAGTGCATCAATGACTACGATATTTTCACTCCATGCTTACGCTACTGTTCTTTGCCAATATCATGAGTTAACGAAAGCTTCCGCTACTCGATAAGAAGATATCATTATCGGTGTGAGCATGTTGGTCGAAAGTCGCAACATCACAATATTCCAACCCACGATGGATGTCTCGAGATTTTTGATGGTGATGATCTCAAAAGGCGGCTCAAAATTATTATCCGTGGATCGTTAAAGACCTCCACTTGGATTAACCAAACATGCAATGAGAAGAATCAATGACTACGAGCTTGAGCAAAGTACTACATCAAGAATGCAAGAACAATTTTTAATGTAATATCTGTTTGTATTCAATGTAATTTTAGTACATGATTGAGGTGACCTCCACTTAGGAGGAGATTGTTTGGAATTAGAAATTCGGTATTAAAGAGTCGGTCACCTCAGTATATGTAATCATTAAGCTCGTAGTCGTAGTTATTTTAAGTTAAGTAGTATTTAGTTTAGTAACACCGTGCAGGAAGGACGGGTCTTTACCCACTGTATGCCTGATCCACAGCCCTATGTGTGGCATTTTATTGTAAGACTATAAATACTCTCTACCCTCCAAGGTAGAGAGTTGGAGCTCATAATAATATCTTTCACTTTCTCTCACTAAGTTCCCTAAACCCCTAACTTTCTTTCACTAAAACACTCTTGTACGCCTACTTGTGTTAATGGTTTGATGTGTATGTGAAATCCAATATCTTACAGATTGGGATAAAGATATGCAGTCAATAGACCAAAAGAAGAAAGAAATATTTTGTTAAACAAATTGTATTGAAGAGAGTGATTAGGAACAGAAGACATTAAAGGACATGTACCGTGATGTACTTTTGGGCAACCAAATATTATATTACGCTATATAGCAAATATTAATAAAGTATACATAACCAATATAGAGTGGTTTGCAAACCATAGCCGTTTTTGTATATGTGCAGGTATTTACAAAAGAAATGCCGTTGATTTAAAAAAATTATAATAATCGACTAATATATAACACAAGTAAAAATACATATAGTTAAAGTTGAAAGAAAAAGACTTCACAAGTGAACATTTGACAATAATTATGGGTCAACGGACATTAAGGATCGTACCTTGAAGACGGCTATCAATTTGTGTATTCAACCTTGTGGTTCGAGTATTCAAGCATCCGTTCACGGTGGCTAAAGCCAATCTGCATCGGTGGTCTAAGCGACCACATCAAATCAACCCGTACATCCAGTGCAGCGGACATATAAAAAATGCGTCAAAACGGCCCTTTTAGATTGAAAATAGTAGATATAAACTTCAACGACTACTTGAAAAGCTTAAGATAAGATATAAAAGATTAAAGGTTAGAAGTACTTGTATGCTAGAAAATCAATTCAAACAATACCTTAAATATCATAGAAAATAAGTCCTAACAAGCTATAATTGCTCCATTTGCAAATCAATGTCACACATTGAACACCATTCCTCTAAATATATCTAGAGTATAAAAGAAGATATAATATACAATAATCAATATCGAGCCTGAATCTAGAGTATAAAAGAAAATATAATAATTTAGATACAATAATCAATACCGAGCCTGATTCACATGTTTTTTAGTAGAACATAATTGCATCAAATTAACAAAACCTGATTTTCGGTTTAGGGGTGATAACCCTAATTTTCACTTTCATCAAGGGAACAACCACAAATGCAAATTTAACTAAAATTACAGATTAAATCGAAGATAAAATACATTAAGTAGATAATAACAAAAGATTTCTCCAAGTGATTTGAATTACCTGTAACAAGGAAAGGCCACTGCAGAAGAAGGTTCAGTTGTGTGGTGGTGCCGCCGGATGGTGGTGGCGTGTGTGTAGGTGCGCCCGGATGGTGGTGGTGTCGGGTTGTTGGGTGGTTGTAGTGGTGTTAGTTGTGATGGTTTATGTGGAGGACAAGAGGTGTGTGACTGTGTGAATTTGTGTTTTGTGTGGGCGTTTAATTTTTTTTTTAAATGTGAAATGACAAAACTATCCTCGTGTATAAATACAAGTTGCCCAAAAAACATAAAGATGCCCAAAAAACATAAAGATGCCCAAAAAACAATACAAGCTGCCCAAAAAACAATACGTTACAATACATGACATATACCTTCAAAATACGTACTTGTGTCATAAGTTGTCGGACACATGGCAGCCCCTGGTTAGGTCCAAGAAAACCGGTGGGCAACTTGTCTATTTTCGAATTTTAAAAGGGCGTGGTCCATAAACTGATAAGCCTCAGGGCACGCGGTCTATTTGACTAATTTTCCCTTGAACATATATTTTAATGGAAGAAAAACAAAGATACATGTTTTTTTTGGTGCAAAAGGTGAATCTTATATATAACTTCCAAAGTGTATATTATAAGCATAATAACACCGATTTGACAAACCAAATCGGATACAAAAACTCCAACAATACAAGCGAAATCGGATAAACTACATACGATACAACTATCTTCGATAACAAATCCAAACTATAGTAAACATCACCACTTGCATAAAATACCCAATCAACGAGTTCACCTTTATATAGGCACTTACCATCGATTACATTTCCATAACAACCCCCATCATGGCCATTCAACGGCACCCACAATGACCAAATAAGGGAAGAAGTATGGCATCATCAGGAACCCAACCATTCCAATCAAGGGCTCTTCGAGGACCCCTACATTTCCCTCTTTACAAAAGGCTTGAGGGTCCTAGAACACTCACCTTGAGGGAGAAACTACATGCCCCTTAATGGTACAGAAAGGACCAAGTAGGGTCATTTGCATCCTCACTATTCCAATCATCCATTTACCACCCTCGGTTCATTTACCCTCCACTATAGGCAACCTACTTTATGATTAATTGAGCGAAACACAAAAGAACACAATTTCTATGGTAGCTACCTAACAAAGGCACGCTACACAATATAGTATGATTCTCTAATGCATTTAGAGACAGATTAATCAAGATACAAGGCACTCCATAGTAATGAACCAATGATCTCAAACAACCCAATAGATAGGTTGCAAGAGATAGGATAAACCTTATACAACCAACAACATACACTCCAAACACCACTTTGGACTATGCAACATTCTTGTACCATTAGCTACCATATTCATCTTGACTTCCCAATCAATTGTGCTTTTAAAGCGCCTTAGAAGGTTTGACTTTCAAGCTCATCATCTGTTAGGAATTATGTGAGTAGGATTTACTGCTTTGTCAATCTTGCCAAGGATTCTGCTGAAGAAGAGATTCTATTTGAAGTACAAAAGTTGTCTTGTGTGTCTGTTGAAGAGTGGATCTTGACTAGGATCTGCACATGCTTTATTAATTATATGCTAACCCATCATTATTCTTGAACCGCCCGGGGTTAGCATGGGTATTATTGTACTGCTCAATATTGTTTAGTGTTTAGTCATTAAATGCATGCTTGCATGCTTAGTCGATTGAGTAGTAATAGTTTAGGGTTCCTTGTCTATAAAATGAACTTCATAGTTTGTAATAGATAACATTTCGAAACATAGAGTTTGATTAATAAAAGATCCATAGAGGATCTAAGTGTTCTTAGTTATAACAACTTGTATTTACATTCCGCTATAGAATACGAGTTGTAGAGATTTTATATTAGTTTGCTTATGATTACATAGGCAACACTAACGATCTCTGATGCTCAAGATCATCAAGGTGCATGCGTGTTCAACAAGTGGTATCGGATCCTCGGGAAAGTATCTACGATCACGAGAACCATATTTTACCTCACCTCCATACAACCAAAACACATTCACCATGCAGGCGATGATGAATCCAAGTCACCAACAACAACATCAAAACACCACCTCATGCAACAACTTAGTCTCTCCAACGATGTGGTAAGTTTCCTTATCGAAAAGGAAGAGTATGATCTGTGGACCATGAAGATGCGAGCTGGATCTCAATATTGATTGGAATCTTTGGGAGATTGTAAAGAAAGGAAACATTCTAAAGAAGACTATACGGATCTTGATGGTAAGTTCACCATTGCTCCTCCCAAAGCTAGCGAAGAGATTCTAGGCATGCGAGTGAGCACAAAATAAGAACCATCCTTCTTTAAGCTATTCACGAAGATCACTTAGGTGATTTTCACCACATGGATGATGCAAAGGACATATGGATGGCGCTTAAAGCAAGGTTCGGTGGCAATGAAGAGTCGGAAGAATGAGGAAGTCCATCTTGAGACAACACTTCCAAGAATTCAACATCTACGAAGAACAAGGTATCCACAAGGGATCGAAAGGTTTCATAAGATTACGAGTCACTAAACTAACTGAAAGCTAAACACGAAAATGATGACGCAATTCAAAGTTCATTCGATCTTTGCCTCCATCATGGTTACATGTAAGTATAGCTCTTAAAGCTAAGGTGGGTTGGACATGCTCACTTTTGATGAGTCAGTACAACAAACTCAAATCTCTTGAACACGATGTCGGATCTCCTACCGTGCATCCTCTTACGGGCATACAACCTTTGTTGGGACATCTCACTCCAATATGATGATGCATGCTCCAAGTCCATCCTACTTACCATCATCATCTTATCGTCCCGATCCATCATGTCCTCAAGCTAAAGCGGCGGTATATTGGAAGATGTTCTTCATTCATTTGTTCTTGATTATGATACTCGTGACATCTTGTCTATGAAGACTTTGATCGGTGGACCCACTTGAAATGGAGGAGATGAAAGCGAAATGGCGGTGGCCATGCTTTCGATGATATCAAGAGGTTTGAGGAGAAGTCGGGAAGAAAGTTTGGCTTCAGGAAAGGATCCATTTCGTTTGACGGAGAAAGGTCAAGTGTTTCTCTTGTCACCGGATGGGTCATTTCTCGAGGAATGCAAAGCAGGGAAGAGTGGAGGGAGCTAACTACATTTCCTATCGGTGAGAATCGGAAGGGAGCTAGCACTTGACTCTTGTCACCTTGGATGAACAGGTCAATGAATTTGCACATGAACTGTGAATAAGGAAGGCTGGCGTCTGAGAGAAGCTTGGATTCTTGGCTAGATGCACTTGGAAGATAGGCATGATCAATTTGCCTTGATGGGACTTTCTCGTGTACACAGCGCATATTTGGTTGTAGTGAATAATACAATGAACTTAAAGAAGCTTATGATATTATGAAACCTAAATACAATGAATGCTTTGTTGATAATGAAGCTTATAAACTTTTGTTAAAAACATTAGAAAGACAAAGGTATGGTTTCAAAAGAATCGAGATAGCTTATGAAGAAAAGATAAAGGTGCTACAATTTGATCTAGATATTGCAAACATTAACTTTAAACGCCTTGAAAAGGAAAAAGGCGATGCTATTCTTTGAGAACCTAGAGCTTAAGAGAAACTATCTAAGGAGATAGCTAGACATAAACAATGGCTAATATCGGTGACAATCTAGCTAGAGAAATCTATAGTAGTCAATCGTGAACTCGGAATAGGTTTAGGTTTTCAAAAGTATGTAGGATTGGAAGCTAGGCAAAATGGGCGTAAATCTACACTGCAGCTTAGAACATTATATTAAAGAAGGTGATTTGCATCTTGTCCACAGTCTATTAGAGGTAAATTCATGCCCATTGACACATCCATTACTATTGACTTTTATGGATCACACCAAATCTGTATGGCAAAAGTCAAAAGACTTGCGGACACCGATGCTTCCTCTTATGACTTTGTCTCTTTCTCAGCGGTGACAATTCATCGGATCAAGGATCTACTTACGGTGTGATTCAAGTGATAAGTCGGACCTTCCCAAGCCTCTCACGAGCCTAGACCTAAGCTGCGCTGAAGTCTATCTACAAGCCTTCTAGGATAGGCTGGCGAGGAATCAACTTCAAGCTGTTTCCCAAGACTTGTCCTTTAAATCTTTGCATAATTTATCATTAAAACAATTCCTTTAATGTTTACGGTTTAAGTTCTCCACATGTAATAGAACATCGCTTTGTTGAATAAATCTTCCAAAAGGAAGACATGTTTTGTATGTGGAAGTAAACTTCATTTAATTAAGGATTGTGATTTCTATGAGCAAAGATTGGGTGTATGTGCTACCAATGAGAAACCTAGACCAGTGTGGACCAATGTTAAGAATATTCTACCTTATGTCCCACAAGCTACTCATCTTGACTCTCCTTGGAGGATATCGGATGATAGACCTTATGTACAACCCACTAGCCCATACTTTAAACATGGTTATTGGCTGCATATGTTGACTCTATGAATAATGGGAAAGGATGTTGGGATGCTAGCATCAAGTCCTCGGAGTTGTTCTTGGAATAATAAGGGAGTGATGAGTGTCTAAATACTCATCGTTTTGTACAAAATAAAGCTGCAAAATCATCGAAAACAATCGAAACACATCAAAATGATCAAAATATCACAAATCGAGTGTTTTATGTGTTTTAAATGCAAAAATATCAAAATCGGATGAAAAACATATCAAATTTGCAAAAATTGCGGTTTAGTCCCCAGTTTCAAAAGTTGTCAAAAAGCAGTCCACAGCACATAAATTCAAAAGTAAAGTCACCAAGGTCCTTTTAAAATCAAAAGTTGTCAAATTTAGTCCTTTGGTGAAAAATATAAAAGTTTGAAAATTACAAAAATGGTCCTCGAGTTTGAAAATTGGCAAAAATGGCCCTGGAAAATTGAAAATGGCAAGTTTAGTCCTTGCATTATTGAACTTTGTCACTTTTAGTCCTTGGAAGAAACTTTGTTGAATTAGCGAGGATTGGTCCTTGATTTTGAAAAATAACATAACTAGTCCTTGTCATTTATACCTTTTGACCTTGTCATATAGCCATTTGACCCCCGCCTAATTACGGACCCCACATCAAATTGCATTGTGAACCCTTGGTTATTATATCTGGTCAAACCTTGGTCAAAAACAGCCCACCCGCCAAAAAGTCATCCTCCCATTGCTTCCTGACTAGCTACTATCCCATCCCTCCTCTCCATTCCACTCCACCTTTTTCCCCCACTCCAACTAACATCCAAACTTCATTAATTGCTCATCCCCCCTCCTCACTCAACCCCAATTGGCAAACAAGGACTTTGGCGCCAAAATACAATCTATGGCCATGATTCATTCAACTCATCCAAGGGACCTAAATATTGGTGGGAACTGCTCAGAAAGGGAGAGAGAGAAAAGTTGGGTATAAAGAAGGAAGAAAGAAGCATTGAGAAGGGTAGTTAGTTTTTTTTTATTTCTCTTAATGTCGTTTCTTAGATAAATGTTTTAAGTTAAGTTTAAATGTTGTAATTCTGGTTTCTATGTATTACATTTATGTGATAGCACCTTTGTAGTGTGTTTTTAATTACCTATCAAAGTTTTTATATAAGTTCAAATATTCCAGTTTACTGTTGAGATTTTCAGTTTCAAGGTCCTCTGTCCAGGTTGTTGTTTGTTTGTTTTAAGCTTAAAAAATGTTTAGTTAAGGTCTTTATAAGCTTTTTATAAGCTTACATTTCATTTTCAAGTGAATGTGGTTGATGGTCAACAGAAGTCAAACTGGTGCAGTTGGTTTGGGAAATGGCTATTTGGTTGATGCAGGGGTGTTGCAGAGGTTGAAATGGACTAGTTTAGGTTAGTAGTGGGTTCTGGATTTGGCCTGCACCAGCTGGACAAAGTTGTGAGTTATTTATATCACTTTTCATTTTAGTCAAATTGCACATTTTGCTTATAAGTGTATCTGTGGTCACCTATGGTTGAGGTGCATTTAATCAGTTGTTTTAGGTCTAGTGAACTCAATTTGATCAATTTGGTACCTTTGGTTTAGTAGATAGTGTAGGTTTAAGCTCAAATCCTTTGTTATAAAATAGTGTTTGGATCGGTACATGTAACTGAGCTTGAGACTTTGTTGGAGATTGAAAGTTGTATACTCAGTCTTGGTATAGGTTTTTAGAACCATTCTAGTCATAATTTGTACCTGCAAAAGCCAATTAGTCAAAATTTCATTTGATATGTTCTTCTACCTTCACTGTTAGGATTTTTATATATCAAAAGTTTGTTTTGTGTTCAAATCTAATAGATATAGCTTGCATTGGTTTAATTTCATCATAATACTTCAATTTCAGTACATTAATCTAGGTCCAAAGTTCATAATAGTCAAAGTTCTTCATTCTTGTCAAAAGTCAAAATGCAATTTCTGTTTTGAGCCCAAATGGAAAGATTTTTATTGTACTCATTTCTTGGTCAAATCAAGTAATTCTTGTGGTTTTAAAACCTCTCTGGTCTAGTCTCTTATGTCCATTTAGCACAATTTTATGAATTTTCTTTAAGCTCTTGATCGACTTGTTAAAATGGTACCAAGTCCACTGTCGGGGCATCAGTGCCTGCAGGGTTTACACAGTTGTCTGAGCTCACGATAGCTCTTGGGAGCTTGTATGGAGCTAAGTTTTGGTTTACAAGCTCCTTGCCAGGTCCTCTTTAAGTTCTAGTATTTGCTTTTAGGTTTGCGACTTATTCTTGTGCTTATTCTTGACTTCAAGTAGGCGCTACACTGTTTTAGCTTATAAATCAAATTAGCCAAATCTTTGCATCTAGCTTATCGTGGTTAGGGCTTGTTGAAACTTGTTCCATTTCTGTTACTTTAGCTTATTAGAGCTTCTCTTTTGGTTTGGTAGCCTTTGGATCCCATTTGCTTATTCAGTGCTTATTCAATAAGCACTTACTCTTCAGTTTCAAAATCCTCCAAACAAGCCCCTGTTTTTCTAATTTTCCTAGCTTCCTAATATTATTTTAAACTTTTCCTGAAATTTTCAGATTTTTCTAAGGTGTTTTGCTATTTTTCTTAATTTAAACTAGTTTTTAAGTACTTTTAAATAGCATTTAATACAAAAAATTAAGAAAAGCTTCAAAAAAAATAATTTTTCAATTTTCTTAAGTTTAGATAAATGTTAGAAGCCTAAAAAGTATTTTTCCATATTTTTCTTAGTTAAATTTGTATTTTTAAATAATTTAATTAGTTTTAAATATTTTTTAATTAATAATAAATACATAAAAAGTATAAAAAATATATTTTCAGTTTTAAAATTAGTTTTATCATATTTTAGATTTTTCTAAGTCTTTATTTTATTTTTCTAGTCTTATTTCATATTTTCTTTTATTTTAGAGTATTATTAAATAGTTAAAAATAGTTTTTAATTAATAATAATTAATTAAATAGTTGTAAAAAATAATTTTCCTTTTCTAATAATTTTATTTTATCATTAGGATTGTAAAAATGTATTTTTCATATTTTTAGGACTTTTATTTTTTAGTTTCACGTTTTTATTTGTGCGTTTACGTTATTTTTATTTAAGCGTGCGTTTTAGGTTTTAAACGTTCATCACTTTAAATATAGTGATAGCGTTTATTTAATATCTTTATCTTTTTAATTTTCTTAATTTGCATTTAAGTCATTGTTATTTATTAACCTTTTCGGTGGTGTAATATTGATCCTAATCTTTTCGATCACTATCATTAGTGATCATTCTATCGTCGATCAAGTTTTGACACACCATTGAGTCTCAGTGGGACATAACGACCGGGAATCCTGTATTCTCGATCTTCATTGTATTTGTGTTTAAAATTTGTTTTAAGTCTGTTAGACTTGACGGTTCGGCGGATCGAGGACCTAAATTTCATTGGAAACCCAAGAACAATCGTGGATCTTTCTCGTCTGCAGACCTAAATCCCCTTGGAATGCTTAACCCTTAACTGCAAAGTTTAAGGGGAGGCATAGGCCTCAGGGGAGGCATATGCCTCAGGGGAGGATTTAGTAGTAAACTTTGTATCACTTTGTATATATTTTGTTGGCTAACACTATTGCTATTGTTTTTAGTCTGTTTTGTTCTTGTGTTTCTCTGAGTTTGTTTTGCAGTATGCCCTGTTCAGTTCAAATTCATCAAGTGTGGTCCTTTGGTATATGGTCTAGTAAGCTTAAAGCTTGTTTCCTCTGAAAGCTAAGTAATGAAGTGAGCAATGTGTTTCCACTGAAGACAAGTTTTGAAGTTAAAATTGGTCATTCATTCATACAAATTACAGCTTACAGCTTACAACTTACAATCAACTTCAATGCAACTACAAGAAAAGCGCAATACATGATCTACTAATCCTAATCTAGTTCATATCATCTATTCCAACATCTAACGGGTTGTTGGATATGCATGATCGCTCGCATCTTTCACACTAGATCTTTGGATATCGTTTGTAAAATCTTGCATAACCACCCATTCCTTCTATCTCGATGGTTTGGATATGCATGACCGGTGCACGAAGATGCTAAGGATCAAAATGAAAAGATGGATTGATGCAAACGATGATGATGACGATGACCACAAATGGTGTTGAAGAAACATATAGCTTCATTTGTGCTTCATCTATCGATTTCAACCAAAATGCAATCCATCCACCTTCCTTTAGCTCTTCCTCTATACGATGAATGAAGTTGCACCAAAGGCCAAGAGACCCAAGTTTGTTGAGATAGTGGATAATTTTGATGATATCCCACCAAAGACACTCTCTCAAATGATTTCTTCTGAAGCAACTTCTGAAGCCACTCCTTCGTCTGACAAGGTTCCTTCTGCTGAACCATCAGCTGTTTCCCCATCTGCTGCTGCAAAAGAAAGTTCTTTGGTTAGGGAAGATGACCAGGTTGCTTCTGCTGAACCTACCATTTTTTCTGCTGAAGCTTCTACAGAAGTCTCTAGCTCGACTGAAAAGATCCCATCTGCTGAACCAACCACCATTTCCTCTGAAGCACCAAATGTACAAGCTTCTCCCATCATGGGATCTCTTGATCTGAAGGAGGTGTTTCGATTAGAGAAGCTAAAACCACATCTATCAAAGCTAAAAGGCAAGAAAGGTCTTTGGATGAGAATGCATGCCCTTGGGATGATGTCTCACCTAAATCCACATCTACTTCTTGAGTCCTACTACGATGTTAATGAAGAAACCAAAGATATTCCATCTTGAAATGTATGTGCACGGTAGAAGGATGAAGAGGATGGCCAAGAGAAAACTCATCTACGAGAAGATGCGTGAGAAAAGCAAGGACTCATGCATCGAAAAATAAGCCATCACTGAGCATGTTCCTTTGGACCTAAAGGCGATGAATCAACCTTTATTAAAGAAGATGCTCTCTTGATTTTCTTGAGGATATCAAAATGTGTTGGTCGGTGGTCCACGATAAATGGTGAGATGAATGTCATTCATCGATTGGACAAAACTTCAATGGAGTTCACCTTTTGAAGGAGATACTCCATTTGGTGAGCGAGGCGAGATATACTTACTTTGTACACTCTAGTCACCAAACATTCTTGCAATCTTGTACCACAAGGTTACGGGATGTGCTTATTGGGAGATCTTCATGTCACGATTGACTCTCAATCTCCCAATGGTAAAGGGCATTTCATTTGGAAGAACTCGCATCTATGGCGGGTTGAGTCACGGAGATATTATCCCCACCTCGTGTGCATGTAGTTGAGACAAAGAGTGGAATCACGGTCTGCATGTTTCTTTGAAAGAATTTATCCATTGTCCAAGAGACTTATGGAAAGGATCTTTGTGTCGAAGTTGGAAATTCCTCCGGATCCGGTGGAAAATGAAAGTCTAGAAGCCAAGCAGTGGTTGAATTGATCAAGGCTCAACCACAGCTCGTGAATCTTCATAATGATCATGATAATCTACATTGTCTTTTGTATTATGTACTATCTTTTGTGTTGTTTGATTTGATTTTCTTTGTTTGTTTGTTTGTTAGTTTCTTAGTTAAAAAAAAAAAAAAAAAAAAAAAATTTCTCTTGCGGGTTTGTTGTATTTTGTTGATGGTTTTAACTCACGGATATACCTTGAGTATATCAAAGAGTTAGCTAGTCAAAGGTACAACTTTGGTAAAGACACATCAAATCTGTTGATAGTTTGTAATGGTTTGCTCAAAATCATAGGGTGCAACCACCCATGCTTAATTCTTTGAGAGTTGTATGGTCATCAATTCACCATGGTCTATTCCTTGTTGGAATCCAAGAATTGGATAGCCCACAAGTATATGGCTTGTGGTAAAGGCAGCTGAATCCATATTTGGTTATCAATTCACCAATTCTAAAATTGACTAGTCTGAGCAAGCGGCTACGGTAAAGACACATCAAATCCGTTTATATAGTTCTTGATTTGCTCATCGTCGAGATGGTTATCAATGTACCATAGTTTTGAACTTAAACATTTGGCTACTCCGGTGGTGATGGCTATTGGTAAAGAGACATCAAATCCATTATTTTCAATGATTCACCTCTCACGGGAGTTAACACACTGGATGTGATGAGAATAGTATGCAACTAATGAGTTTTGATGTACATTATATACTGTTGTTCTTTGCAAAGACACAGGCGTTTCAAAGTTTGGTCATCATAGAGATGAGATTATTATTGGTTCTTTGCTCGATGTTTGAGAACAATCCTCTTGTCTTGCGAGTCTCTAAGATCTATCAAGGTTAGGAAGCGGAACTTAACCAGTCAAATTCGGTTTAGGGAGGATTGTTAGGAATTATGTGAAGTAGGATTTACTGCATCAATCTTCTAGAAGGATTCTGCTGAAGTAGAAGCGAGAATCTGTTGAAGAAGAGATTCTCTTTGAAGTACAAAAGGCATGTTGTGTGTCTGTTGAAGAGTGGATCTTGACTAGGATCTGCACACGCTTTATTAATTATATACTAACCCATCATTATTCTTGAGCGCCTGGGTTAGCATGGGTATTATTGTCTTGCTCAATATTTTTAGTGTTTAGTCATTAAATGCATGCTTGCATGCTTAGTCGATCAGTAGTAATAGTTTAGGGTTCCTTGTCTATAAAAGGAACTTCATAGTTTGCAATAGATAACATTTCGAAACATAGAGTTTCAGTTAATAAAAGATCCATAGAGGATCTAAGTGTTCTTAGTTATAACAATTTGTATTTACATTCCGCTATAGAATACGAGTTATAGAGATTTTCTATTAGTTTGCTTATGATTACATAGGCAACACTAATGATCTACGAGTGCTCAATATCTGTCAAGGTCTGTCTGTGTTCAACATCATCCTCATTCTCATAATATCTTGCAGAATTTTAAAAAGATCTTCACTACTTCTTTGTTCTTCTCTAAAAATTCTATTATTTCTCTCTTGATAAATAAGATAGACACTTGCAGCTAGAGCTAGTCTTCTTATAACACTCCCAATAGAGTTCCCATTAAAACACCTGACAAACTCACTCACTATCTCATCCCACTCCATATTGCCACAGTCCATACTTACTTTCATTAACACTTTGCCCCAAAGCGCTCGACATATTTACATTTAAAAACAAGTGAGGTGTGAATCCATGTCACGATAACACGATGGATGAGACCATCAAATCATAAGAGCCCCATTCCTTATTTTATCTTGAGTAGACGGTTATAAACAGTTAAGGGGGAGAAAGCTACTCGCAGTATGATATTACGTATGATTAAGCGCGTAGTGAAGCTGTTAATACAAATAAGCAGTAAAAGCGTTTATTTATATTTCGATCTTCTAATGTTTTGTCGATAACAAGCGTAAAATCATTTAACGAAACAAATAAAATCGTAATTAGTTTGAGCCAATAGTTTTCTAACACACTTACACTTTCACATAAAACACTAAAACAAGTATAAGTGATTTTATGAATTAGAGATACATATGTACAACAACTAGTGTTTACATATTGGGCAAACATACACATAACTAAGTGTATATTAAAATGGGTAAAACTACAAATGGTATTGACCCATAACCCATGGTATTATCAAACCACTTGACTAGGTACATTGCACCCATGAGATACATGTGTATCTAATAAAGACCCATGGATCAACCCATAACCCATGACCGGGATCCATAACCAAAATACCCATGGGAAAGAGGCGTCCACGGATCCCTAGCTTTCGCTAGATGGACCCCTTGTGGGAGGGATCCGTGGGATCAAGGAACGATGAATTTCTCCTCTATAAATAGTGAGCAATTTCTTCCTTCTAGCTCACCACTCTTACACATACTTTCCCCAAGTATTGTACCTCTCTAACCACTGATCCTAAGGGATCTTTCTATGTAGTTTGTCTTTTGTTTTTGTGTGATTCTCTAGGTTCCTCTTAAAGGTGAGATCACCACTTCTTGAAGTCGAGCAAGCTCAAGTCCATGAGTTGCCATGCTTCATCATCATCAAGACAACTGAGGTTCTCTTGTTGATAGTTCTTTCTTCCTCCGTAGATATGTTGTGTTAAAGGCATTAGTGAAGGATGCCGAAAGAGTCAAGATGAAAGCATTAGTGAAATGTGCTTAACGTCCGTGTCAAAAGCATTAGTGAAGAATGCTAAAGGTGTCAAAATGAAGGCATTAGTGAAAGGTGCCAAGCGTTGTGTCAAAGGCATTGGTGAAGAATGCCTAAGAATCAAATCAAGTGGCATTAGTGAAGAATGCCAAGGTCATATAATCGATGAGGTGCATCGTTATACATATAAGTATTAGTTTGTTTCCAAGGATGGTGATATCCTTGATGGTGTTGTAATAAGGAGTTGGTCTCCTTAGGAATAGGTGTTGTGTTGTGTTGGGTAGTAGTTCCTCCATAGTAATGGAACTAGGGGCTTAGCCTAGTACCTAATAATGGGTAGGCGACATTGTGGTAGGTGTGGTTCACCTTGGTGTGAAAGAACCCGGTGGTTACCCTAGTACCGGAAAAAGAGTAGGCGACGTTGTGAAGGCTTCTCCGCCATAAGGAGATTGGTGTCGTGTAGTGTTTACTGTAACACCCCCAAAAATGACTCAGCGGAAGCATACAAGCGTTGGGGTGCTACTAAATTGATATCACAACATAAGCATAGAACAACGGATTTTCATAAATAAACTTTTATTCATTTCTTAAAAACAATGTTTACATTTTTGATTTGGTGCGGAAAATGGCCCATTATAAATGGTGGTCCCAATATATAAATCGAGTCATCTATGACCATGCCATGCCTTTGCCTTGCGCCTCAAAGATAAGCTATCACCTCAAAACACGAAGAAACATGCTAAAGGGTCGACTTCTGTTGGTGAGTTCATAGGTTTATTTAAAAGGAATTCGATTACCTTGTTTGAAGTTGGTTTTGATGATCATTCGTCTTGCATAATGTCATAAAGTTTATGATTTCAATTCATAAAAGGATTTCATAAATGAGATTTCATTAGTGTGCCATAAGTAGGGTATATGTACATTACAACGAATATAATGTCATATATTGAATCTATTACGCTAGCACTAAGTTCATGCAACGAAACTACTGACAGGTTCTTGTATGCACAAAAAGTCATACAAATAAAGAGCCCATGGCGAGTGTTTATCCCAATACACTCGGTCCCAACATGCTATATGTTTCGCCTTGACCCAAGCGGGGTCAACGAACGAGGAGTCACCCTCAATAGATCTATTTATAACATTCGCGCTTCCGGTGAATTGTGGTTCATGAAGAGGCAATTTGGGATCTAAGGACTTAGGCTAAGTGCGTAATATTCGGGTCACACATTTTGGTATGCTCTATAAA
The DNA here is from genome assembly GCA_022545495.1 of Chrysanthemum lavandulifolium. NCBI lineage: Eukaryota > Viridiplantae > Streptophyta > Magnoliopsida > Asterales > Asteraceae > Chrysanthemum > Chrysanthemum lavandulifolium. The sequence continues at coordinate 127,259,614 of CM040245.1, forward strand.
ACATCTATGTATGATGAAAACTTTAAACATGTAAAAGCATAGTATGCATGGAAGGCACAAGTGAAATGATTTAAGTAAAATGAGCATGTATCTTCCCCCAAAACAAGTTTAAAGCAGTTAAAAGTAGGGGCTATGAAACTCACCTTGGCAATGTGCAAAATGAAGTCTAACGGGAATTAAATCAAGGAGTGATAGTGCACGGCTTCCGACACGCAACCTAATTAATATGGCAATTTAGTCTTCATGTTTAAGTCTCGATAAAGTTTAGCTAACTTTATAGATTTTAAATGTTTTTGTTGTTGTTGTTGCTTGTGGCATCAAAAACAGTTTACAAAGATTTGGATGGATTTCGGCTCACGAGTGTAAGACATGGAAGGAAGTCTTGAAGAAGGAATTACGACTTTGGTTTAATGGTGACCAAAGGAGGATACTTGAAAGGGTACACGCAGAAAAGATATCAAGGATGAACAAGACTTCGGTTTGATGCTAACCGAAAGACGATGTACGAAAATAATTGCACATGATTTTAGACATTAATGGATTTTGTGAACATTATAGACAAAGGTATATATTTAACTAAGTGTTTATACATGTATGTATATCTGAAAATATAGGCTTCAAGAAGTATATCTCGTTTTGTAAACGGTTTATAAGAAAATAGTTTACCTCGGGTGTATTGGGATTTATTGACAAAATACTCAATGTACCTTGGATGAATGTCGTGATTCATTTAATATACAACTATCATCCAATTTGACTTATATATCTAGTCTTTCCATTGTTAAAAACCAAGGATTTTTAGAAAATATTCATGTATATCTTATCTTGCATATAAAGAAAATGGTACCACATATGTAATGGTTATGGTAAATAAATAGATGTGTTTGTATATTTGACAAAAGCTGGTTGTTATATCTTATCAAGTTCATTTCCCGTTTTCATAATCAAAATCCAGTGTTGCCAAGTTTATCTCTTACAATACGTGTAAAAGTTTCTAATTATGTTGTGAGTAGTAAAAATGTCTCGTGTGAGTATCTTGTTATTACAATTTGTTTTTGTTTACTAATTGTTCCTTGCACCAATGTCACGTTTATATATTATATGTCGTGTAAAAAGTTTATGTCTTATATCAAACGTTGGGGATAAATGAGTCGAGACGAGAATAATTCGAGTGAAACAGGATGGGAATGAGTCGTGGCTTACTAGAGTCGACACGAAAACCGAATGTACCCATTGTGGGTTGTCGCAAACAAAGCGCATCCTGGTGGCCTTGAACAAAAACAAACGGACCTTAACTGAAATCACATGGGCTTGCAGCCCATGCTGTCAATCAAACTCTCCATGTTGGACGGATCAGGCCCAAATAACCATAACACAGGCTATTTTAACCTTTTGAAGTGATGTTGTTTTGACACCAGGGATTTAACTAACGCAAGGGGGTATCAAAACTTCAAATAAATTTTGATGCAATGAGCTAAAAGAAAATGTATATATAAGCTGGGAAACGCAACTCCTTTAACACAGAGCGTACGACACACGCAATCGATTTCCTAGTATGCCGAAATAACAATCGTGACAATTTTTACAACCAGGTATCGAAATATAGTGCAAATATATATCTTAAGAAGGAAACATAAGGATAGTGGCCAATGATAAGCTCGTGTCTATCGAGTACAACTCGATCCGAATTAGACTTGACAATAAAATTGATATCACAACATAAGCATAGAACAACGGATTTTCATAAATAAACTTTTATTCATTTCTTAAAAACAATGTTTACATTTTTGATTTGGTGTGGAAAATGGCCCATTATAAATGGTGGTCCCAATATATAAATCAGAGTCATCTATGACCATGCCATGCCTTTGCCTTGCGCCTCCAAAGATAAGCTATCACCTCAAAACACGAAGAAACATGCTAAAGGGGTGGACTACTGTTGGTGAGTTCATAGGTTTATTTAAAAGGAATTGATTACAACTTTTTTGAAGTTGGTTTTGATGATCATTCGTCTTGCATAATGTCATAAAGTTTATGATTTCAATTCATAAAAGGATTTCATAAAAGAGATTTCATTAGTGTGCCATAAGTAGGGTATATGTACATTACAACGAATATAATGTCATATATTGAATCTATTACGCTAGCACTAAGTTCATGCAACCGAAACTACGACAGTTCTTGTATGCTTCCGCTGAGTCATTTTTGGGGGTGTTACATTTACGAACTCTCGAGTAGGTGACTCGGGGAGTGGAGTAGGGCAAGGAAGGTGTCCTTGTAGCCGAACCACTATAAATACTTGTGTCGTGGTTATGTGCTTCTTACTCTTTACCTTTCATTACACTTTTATATATATATCTATCAACGTCCAACATACACACCTAAATAGATTGACATAAGTCGATCTAAATAATTAAAAGGAAGTTTTAAATTGGTAAAACTATTCAACCCCCTTCTAGTTTTCCACAATTGGCATCAGAGCTTCGTTACCAAGTTTCTTAGAGTATGTTGTACTTTAAAAACTTGATACGATCTGTGTATGTTTGAAAACTACAAAGAAGGAAATATTTCAAAACATTTTCTTTTTCTTTTTCATGTTGGACATTGATAAGATCATTCTAACATAATTGTTTCAAGAAATCTTCATGCTAGGATCTCTTTAAAACCTTCATTTCTATTCAAAGAATAATGAAGTCAACCTTCAAGAAAGGATCCAAAAGTAATCACAACTTGCTTACTCTAAGTACAAAACATTACTTTAAGAGCTCATGAATTATTTTTGGTATTATGTCTTCATAAGCCAAACCAAGAAGCATAAAGGTATGTTTACTTTTTCATTAGCTAGCTTACATGATTATATTGATATCATAGTTATTGTTTGTTTAATAAACTGCTAGTCTTTTAAAAGTCTCTCTTTCGTCACTTTCTCGACTCACTCATCATCGAGAATAGTATTCCTCTTGATTTCGTCAAACTAACGCCGTCGTCACAAATGGATCCTTGATAATTAACTTATCAAATTACGTCGACCAAAACATCTTTTTATTTGAAACCTTTAAACTGATTTTGTTCCGTAAGCTGGTTTATAGCCTACTACAAAATTAAAGCCAAACAACCCTTTTTCATCGTCACGAGCGGATCCTCTAGTTGTACTAGCCGAATCCCAAATCTGAGGGATCCGGGAACCATGGGACGAACACGACTATCTGCGTTCAAAATCATCACTGATCATTTTCCCTCTCCTCACATAACACAAAAACGACTCAACCACTGATTTCATCCTCATAGGACTCCATACCCTCAAGTATTCCTCTCTTGAACACCATTGTAAGTAATTACACTAACTTGTTCTAATTTCTACCATCCTCATCCTAGGGTTTATGGTTACACAATTTCTAATCAATTAATTCAATTAGGGTTTTCAAAATTAATCATTAAAAGGGGCTTTTAACACAATTAGGATTACACTTTGTTCACAACATTGTTAATACAAATCAAAACCATAAACCCATCTCAACTAATTTTACCTAATTAGAATATTTTTATTTCTAGGACCAACCATGCCTAAAGCCACTCAACAAGACCACCATGATACCGTCCATTACCTCGCTGACTATCGGGAAGAAGGGCTATCAAAACCGATCGCAAAGTCTTCAAAAGACTTGAAAACCGACTTATTCACGAAGGTCATGTAGTCAAGGAATGTTTCCTTGAAGATCGACACTCGTCAAGTTTTCTCGGCAATCAACTTTGATTGTCTTCTTGACATGATGAACAAATTTGCCGGTTTTCATCTTTGAATTCTATAAAAGCATTCGGATCATTCGAAACACCGATGATAGCATTTCAATCTCCTTCATCATCAATAAACGAAACTTCATTCTACCTCTCAACACATTAGCTCAAATGCTTCGCATTCCTTGTGAAGGAATTTGTATGTATTCTCAAGATTGGGCAATTAACGCTCAAAACCTTGCACTTGATTCTAAACCTATCTACAATACTCCTCTTGATGATTCCACAACCATTCGAGATACTATCTTCAAGGTTAGGACCGACTAATCCCGTTACAACCGAAACAAAAAACTCATTCACCGTGATCCTTTTCAATGGAACTTTTCGAAATGCATCCCATGTTTAGAAAATGGGAAGAAATCCTTAGGGAAAACGTCATTAGCCTAGTTGGTAATAAGGATCATCCAAATGCATGTCTTCTGCAAATGATCTATTGTCTTATCCATCAAAAGCCATTTAATCTCGCCTATTACATGGTGAGGAGAATGACCGGGGTATTCAAAGCTTCCAACATGGTACTTCCATATGGTATGCTCCTAACACGACTTTGTAAGTATGTTAGTGCATTGCAACCATCTCCTATCAACGATGATCATTTCTTTGCCGATCACGTAATGGTACCTCTTACCAAACAACCCTCTAAACGGTTCATGGTCAATGGAAGAAAACCTAAAGCCCTCTCGGACTCCTCGGACGGAGAAGTAGAAGAAGAGGAAGATGTCGACCCCATAGCTAACATCGAATTGGAACCCTTTGATTACTATGAACAACTTCCGGATATTCCAAATGAGACCGCGGAATTCAAGCAATTAAGGAGTATGATTCAAAACCTAGACGGGTCCCTCCAAGGAGGGAACCGTGGGATCCTGGTGACAGATTATGTCAACTCTAGTCAAACAAATCATTTCAAGCTCATCTTACTAACTTGAACACTCCACCTCATCTTTATTAAGTTCCTAGATCAGTGAAACTCCGAACTTGAATCTTGTGCATGTTAATCATCACATTTCCATGAATCTCAATGGCCTAAGTCTTAAATACACTTGCCAAATTCTTCCCTTTATAAATCATATTGCTAGAACACCTTAGTCATCAAACACAACACAATTCTCAGCAATTACAAACATCTTCCTTAGTCATTTCATCATGAGAAAAGCTCCTAGTGCTAACTCATCCACCCAAGAACCACCCAAGAAACTTGCTATGGTCATACACGAAGTTTCCTCAACCGAATCATCTCCGGTTAAGTCCACAAATTCTAGGATTTCCCCTACACCAAAGAAACCAATCAAACTAATTCCCAAGAGGATTGTTCCCACAAGGATATCATCACCAAATTCTACTAAACCAAACACATCCTTTTCAACCTAACCAACATCATTGGTGCCTAGAGCCACATCATTTGACACCTCACAATCATCTCCACATTCTCACAACTTAGAGGAATTACCCCCTTGGCCAACTCATCTTCCACCATTACCAACAAATTCACTAGAAAAGGTTGTACAACAAAACCAAAATGTTGAATCAACACTAGCATCAATGTCAATTTCTCCATTTCCCCCCAATAGTCCATTTTGGATTATGAGAAGACATCAAAGTCAACCACCCAACCACATGGAAGTTGATACTTCTCTACCTCCATCTTCAAACATTGTTGAGCCTCCACTTAATGAGCCTCTACCAATTCCTCCTTTATTTGAGGATCCTCAACCCACTTCACTTGAACCTCAATTTCAAAAAGCTCAAAACCATGACAAGGATTGCTATCATTGTCAACATGTTGAAAGGTTGATACACGAACTACGTGAAGAGCAACGTTTCATGTTTTATCACCTCCTCGAACGTTTCGAAGAGGTCAACAAACCTAAACAACCATGAGCCTAAAGTGGTGTCCTAGTCTTAAGCTCAACTTAGAATGTCTAGGAATCCCGTTTTTTTTTCTTTAAGAATGTGGTTACTTCTTAAGTTTAGGTCACTCGTTAGTATTTGTAGAAAATGTATGGCTAGATCATTCTTTTAGTTTTAGAGATTTGTTTGATTATCTCTTTGTTTTATTGAATGATATCTTATGTGCCATATTGCTTTGAGTGTATTATTTATACATATCTCACTCTCGTATTTAGCATTGTTTGGAATATCACAAGTGCTGAAAATCTGTCACTAGACAGACGGATCCTTTGAAAAAGCCTAGACGGATCCCTCCAAGGAGGGAACCGCGGGATCCGTGCAACAAAAAGCAAATTCCCTACTAACATTCTTATTTGCAGGAACTTATGCACTATACTCTTGTTTTCTAACCTTTATTTTGTAGATTTTCAAAATACACATGAAGATTTTGACACCATTAAGCTAGGAGGAGCTTTGTGTCAAACCATACATTGTAAATCCATTTGTAACTTAATCCTTTTTTTGGTTTACTCTTCATGACACCCCATTGCAACATTGCAATCTTCTATGGGGAGCATTTTTCGTCACAAGGACGAACCATTTGCAAACATAATTGCAATACATTAGCTTACTTATTTTACGTGCTTGACGCCTCACAAAGGATGGACTCGTCAGAGGGAGTTAAGACGAGAACCATTCCGTCACTTGCTCTCTTTACATTTTTCTTTTTACACGTTTTTAAAACTTTGTGTTAGTTTTTTTTTTTACGCTCTTTTGTTTCGACAAAAGGGAAAAGAGTAAAACTCAATTTGAACTTTCACAATTTTAGTTTTTCCTTAAAATAATTTTATGTTTTGTCATCAACAAAAAGGGAGATTGTTAATACAAATAAGTCAGTAAAATGTTTATTTATATTTTACGATCTTCAATGCTTTGTCGATAACAAACGTAAAATCATTTTAACGAAACAAATAAAATACGTAATTAGTTTGAGCCAATAGTTTTCTAACACACTTACGCTTTAACATAAAACACTAAAACAAGTATAAGTGATTTTATGAATTAGAGATACATATCTACAACAACTAGTGTTTACATATTGGGCAAACATACACATAACTAAGTGTATATTAAAATGGGTAAAAACTACAAATGGTATTGACCCATAACCCATGGTATTATCCAAACCACTTGACTAGGTACATTGCACCCATGAGAGACCCATGGATCAACCCATAACCCATGACCCATGATCCATAACCAAAATACCCATGGGCAAAGAGGAGCGTCCCACGGATCCCTAGCTTTACGCTAGCGGATCCTTGTGGGAGGATACGTGGGATCCGGGGAGCGATGAATTTCTCCTCTATAAATAGTGAGCCATTTCTTCCTTCAGCTCACCACTCTTACACATACTTTCCCCAAGTATTGTACCTCTCTAACCACCGATCCTAAGGGATCTTTCTATGTAGTTTGTCTTTTGTTTTGTGTGATTCTCTAGGTTCCTCTTAAGGTGAGATCACCACTTCTTGAAGTCGAGCAAGCTCAAGTCCATGAGTTGCCATGCCGTCATCATCAAGACAAGCGAGGTTCTCTTGTTGATAGTTCTTTCTTCCTCCGTAGATATGTTGTGTTGAAGACATTAGTGAAGGATGCCGAAAGAGTCAAGATGAAAGAATTAGTGAAATGTGCTTAACGTCCGTGTCAAAAGCATTAGTGAAGAATGCTAAAGGTGTCAAAACGAAGGCATTAGTGAAAGGTGCCAAGCGTTGTGTCAAAGGCATTGGTCAAGAATGCCTAAGAATCAAATCAAGTGGCATTAGTGAAGAATGCCAAGGTCGTATAATCGACGAGGTGCATCGTTATACATATAAGTATTAGTTTGTTTCCAAGGATGGTGATATCCTTGATGGTGTTGTAATAAGGAGTTGGTCTCCTTAGGAATAGGTGTTGTGTTGTGTTGGGTAGTAGTTCCTCCATAGTAATGGAACTAGGTGCTTAGCCTAGTACCTAATAGAGGGTAGGCGACGTTGTGGTAGGTGTGGTTCACTTTGGTGTGAAAGAACCCGTGGTTAGCCTAGTACCCAGAAAAAGAGTAGGCGACGTTGTGAAGGCTTCTCCGCCATAAGGAGATTGGTGTCGTGTAGTGTTTACGAACTCTCGAGTAGGTGACTCGGGGAGTGGAGTAGGGCAAGGAAGGTGTCCTTGTAGCCGAACCACTATAAATACTCGTGTCGTGGTTATGTGCTTCTTACTCTTTACCTTTCATTACACTTTTATATATATATCTATCAACGTCCAACATACACACCTAAATAGATTGACATAAGTCGATCTAAATATTTAAAAGGAAGTTTTAAATTAGTAAAACTATTCAACCACTTATTCTAGTTTTCCACAAAAACTTATATTTTTGTAGTGCATGGCAAACCTAATTTTTGTTAACATAAAGATGCATATCCGGATAGTGCAAAATTTATCATATGATAGCTCGTGCTTTGTAATCTCTTTCGTAGTTGCAAAGGTTTAGTTGAGTAAAAATATTTGGTGTCAACTCTCTAGTGGCACATGTAGTTGGCTAATGTTCCAAATGGCATTTTATTATTTGTATGTTGAATTGAATAAAACTTAAAAAGAAATTAGCAAGTGAAAGATTGGAATCCAAGAATATCATGTAGTTAACCAACTGGCTTAGCTCAGTTGGCCACTTTGGAGTCTTTAGGGGCTTTTGGGGAAGGAGGTCTTGAGTTCAAATCGCAAGGGGTTGAATGAGGATTTTCCTTCAGGTAGTCCTTTAATGAAGGGGTTTGGGCACAGTAACCCCATGTTCGAATCTTGGAAAAGGCAAGGTTTACCCTATTAATTGTCGTGCATTCGGACGGATTAGTAGGGTTTTCCCCATCGGGTATTTGAAATAGGCATTTCGCTTGAGGAGCTCTCTAGCGGACCCGTTTTGACAACGTAGTCTAGACCTCCATTGTCGAACCGCGACACGAAGCACTTTATAAAAATTCACCTTTCAAAAAAAAATAATAAGATATATAAACTGGATCATGTATGTTGTTTTATTACAACATGCGAATATTTAATTGTATAGCGGGATACCACAGCGTTGCGGCGCAGTGCCTGTAATAAAAATATATGGCGATGAATGATATTCGATCATATGCTTCTCAAGAAAATAAATATATGTATGGCAAAGATTTTAGCTTGAAATAACTTTATGTAGCAACAAAACATTTTATGTAACAATTATAAAAAACGATAATCGATAATATATGAGACAATAAGAATTATGAGGGTAAATTAGTAAGATTGCTAATGTAATATACTAATATCGGTATCATATACCACGTTATTTGAAGTTATAAGAATATAGTATGATACCCACGTGATAAAACTACTACAAATTTGCAAATAACTTCTTGGGGGCATTGTTTTCTGATTGAAAATTATTCGTGATAATAATTATTTAGGTAAGTAACATTTTTCAGTTATTCAAAATTGTATTGTGTTAAGCCGGAGGAAAAGACTTTGTATTTGTAAATGCTTGTATAGTTACACATGTCGACCTGTGTAACACCTCACAACCGCACCTGGCCCATTTATTAAATTTTTAGGTGGGATGCCATAATTTTTACCCGAATCCGTTTAGCAATATCTCAAATCTATATGTTTTTGTGTCAATTTCGAGTCGTGTTCATGTCATGTCTAACATTACACTCTTAGGGAACATATACATTGAAGTGCAAAAATAGTTAAAACTTCAATCAATATATATCTGTATATAGAGCTAGTAATTTGCTTATGGTTTAATAAAGAAGAAACTCAAATATAGATATGATTTAGTTCACCAATAAGTACGGGAAACTAATCTTTCAAAATTAATGCTCCATTGTTACTCAAATTCAAAAACAATAAATGATTATCAAACGAGAATATATTTTACTTTTCAAGCCATCTAGCACATTCACATACACATTTTATCATCACTATTATTCTTATATACCATCTCATTTCTTCTTCATCAAACCTAACTCCTCCGAGGCACTACCTACTGTCGCACCGCTGCCACTACTAATTACACCGTGATCCATTTTATCATCGTTAACAACCCTGACCACCTAACCCCACCCCTCACCGTCTCCCTCTTCTTTGTTCTAAAAACCAACTATTTTGTGTCGCGCCGTTATTTATCCCGTCAACCACTTCCTCCTATCCGTCGCCCTCTTCACTCTCTACCACGGTTGAGATCTGTAATCTAGATCCACATTTCTTTTCTATTTTCTGGCCTAAAGTGAACCATTGGTTATGTATGTGTGACTATTAAATCCACAATAAAAAAAAGGTTGATTTTATTGTGTGCTAATTTTATGTACGTTAGTATTATGTCTTTCCGTGATGTTCAAAAAAAAAAGTATTATGTCTTTCCGTATGGCATGTCTTGTTCAATAGAGTAGAAAGAAAAAAATATCTCAATGCATTTTAAGTTGCTACATGAATGTGTACATTGTGCTTAGAGAATTGTAATTATTTGTGAAGAGGTGTTTTAAGTTATGCATTGATTGTAGTTTGATATGTGCTTTACATACTTGTAAATTATGTTTGATGACTTGTATTTACTTAAAATTTATTTTAGGAAATCCTAAAATAATTAATATGAAGGAAGTGCATCCCTCTATTATAAGATAGTAAGATAACGATCAACTGATCATTTTGGCAGATGCCAAAACATATCACTTAAAACGGCACATTGAATGATGTGCCAACCATTATATGTAGTAGTAGTGTAGTACTGTAGCAGGCTTCCATTGCTCGAGACCAAGAACCAACATCAACCATTCAACAACTCAAAAAGAAAAAGAAAAGGCAGCTTCATTTGAGTTAAGCTGTTATATAGATGAAGGAAACATAAAACCAACCATCTCGTACAATATCCATAGCCATTTTATCAAAACGTGTAGTAATCCTCACTAACTTGTACTGTATATAGGATAAGAAATATCATCTCAAGATCAAATGAATAATCAAACGAATTAGAGTTAGAATTTTTTTGAATAAGTGATGTGATAACTTTGCGACTTTGACCAATTTGAGCTATTTAATTTTTCAATTTAACAAATTAAAGGTATGTATCCTGAATCAATAATTAATTCATAACTGAATGGGTCACTTGCCACCTCTAACATATCAAATTGCGTTTCTAGATGTTAAGATGATACATGCTAATATGCTATAACTTAGTACGTGGTACATAAATAAATGTTGACCCTGCTTGCCCCTATACGATCGTATTCTAACTACGTACTGTGTGTGTTCTCAATATATAAATAAATAAATAATTATAAATAAACAGTTCATCCAAATTCTAAATCATGACAACATAGTGAACATTTGGCGACAAACTAATGTTCTAAATTTGCTTACTTACATATAAACACAAAAGATATTATGCTTTATAAACAAAACCAAAAACGTATCAAGATATTAAGATAATACCATTCACAATCACTGTATCTAATGTTATGTAGGTAGCCCGCAAAGAAAATACTAAACCTTAACTCCAAGTAATTGTTATCACATAGAAGACAAAGCAAAAACAATAGCCTTCGTCATATGTTACATGAAATTTGAGCAAGCCTAATTAAGGCGATCAATTAAAATATTAAACTACTCTAAATATTATTATATTAACTATAGAATGGCAACAGTGTTTGCAAAACACTGTTAGATTAATCGCCAACTTTCATGAGTTGGCGAAAATAACACGAGGTTTAAGTGTCGTTGCAGTAAGTCAAAGTTGGCAAAAATAGTCCCTGGTTTAAGTGTCATTGCAGTAAGTCCTTTATAGCAATTTGGCAAAATAGTCCTATCCAAATTCACGGCTAAAGCAATCACATTGCGCATCGCATGGTTCACATATTCGTTGAAGCTATGACACGTTGGGATTGGAACAATTCACCACTGCGCGAATTTCTCCTAACTTGAACATCTGCAAAATCACAACGCTTTCTTTGTTATTTAAGATGATATAAAACCTATTATTAAAGTCATTCTCATTGTTTCTTGCATCTTGATATTTTGAAACATTCAAGAAAAGTTCATTATGCACGTCAAACTTTATTATCAATCACAACAAAGACATATAACAAAAGCATTCCAAAACTCACAACAAAGGCAGTGGTTAAGAATGAGATTAAACGATGTTTCGGAAGATATTCGAAAGATATTGGTGCAATATGCATTATCTAGTGCAAAAGAACGACTAAAGAGGATCATGCAATTTAGGCATCGATTTGTGCATATCACTCAAAATAATCACTCACTTTAAAGAGGATCATGCAATTTAGGCATCGATTCCACGCACATATGTTATCTATTATATAATCATTGGTCCAAAGACATAGAATCTTGGTTTACACCTAATTAGTAATTAGTAGTATAAATTGGCATCCTGCATCGCTCGCTTATCGTGCATCGTTTCTATGCGTGTGATTACATATACAAATACATTATGTATTTTTTCTTTTTCCTAAAATCGAAGCAGATAATTTATTAAATGAGAGAAATTAGGCATCATCCTCTACGTTTTCACGCGATTTATTAATCGATTTTACGGCTATATAGTAGTATCTAATAAAACCCATCCAAATTCCTATAACATAAATTGTTACCTTTGTAATCATAAACAATCACAACCAGTATCACTATCAAGATCGCTTAATTGTATAGGAACAATGGATCAGACAATGCAAATATACATGCAAATGATGAAAATGAATTCTTGGGGATAATATTTTAATTGGGGCTTTGGCGTATATATCATCCCGAAAATCAAAATTAAATATATATCCAAAGCGTCGTAAAAACCATTGTATTATGTGCATAAAAACTTCTGAAAGAATATATATCGATTATTCACTTTGGAAAGGATTAAATAAAGGCATGTAATGTTGAAAACCTGTTTCCCTTCCCAATCCGCCCAAAATTGGACGGAACAAATAACACACAAAAGTCAATCCCTTCCCTCCCTCCCACCTTCGTGTCCCTTGCCTTTCCGTCTTAAAAAAACTAGAGAATGCAATTTTTGTATTTCCCCTCCCGTTACATTTTATACTTTTCACCTGTATCATTTATGGGAAATAAATGGGTCAACAACCCTCATTTATAAAGTACGCAGCAGAATCGATGTTCACAACAACCCCATTTACGAAACTATAGCAGCCACTAATTAACCTTTCTCAAGCCAAACAAATCTATGATCCTTTCAACATTCGGTGCTTCTTTCAGGTAATTTTTACACACTTCTTATATGTAATATAAGTTATGTTGTTTTAATGATTATTTGTACAACAAAAGTATAACAAGTGGATAGTGATACTAGGAAGTTGGAACTCTATTAATGCATTAAAATGAGGTATTGAAGAATGACGATAAATTATAACAACACCATTTCTGACCTATTTAATTGTTTTACGCATGGATGTCTTCTTCAGTCTCTTAAATTCTGCAATGGCAATCTTGACTTAATGAAAGGTTGGCGAGATATATTTATTGAGATTTTTTTTTTAATAAAACATGAGTATTAGCTTCCTCTTTAAATTCATATTGAAACACACACCTTCAAGAAACCCACAAAAATTATGATGAACAATCGTGAAATTGAAAGGCGCAGGCTTGTGAGAAACTTCGAGGCCCTGATTAACTAAATGGTTAGTCTTGGTGTGAAACTTAACTTGTTTTTCCTCGTCTTTTATGGTGCTACCTTCTATGGAGAGCTAAACCTCCGGGCGTTAGACATCGCGTTGAACGTTATGTCTACACCTACAATGTTGTCTCCCTATTTAGCTTTCTCATCGCGGGCGCCCTCGATGAGTATGCAAAGTAGAGACTTCTTTACGGTTATAGGTAATGGCTTCCTTGCCCGGTTATACTAACCTTCATTGGTTTGCCTCGAGTTCTTTGTTGTTATCGACTTTGCTAAAGCTTAGCCACCGGAGGTCTTTGAGGAACATCACAGGGCGTGCCTCGAAACTATCAAATGTTGATAAGATCATATCTTGATTCCAATGTCGAGCACCTGGTTGCGGAATTGAAGATATGATCTTATCAACATTTGGTAGTTTCGAGGTGCGCCCTCAGATGTTCCTCAAAGACCTCTAGTGGCTAAGCTTTAGCAAAGTCGAGATAACAAAGAACGCAAGGCAAACCGAGCAATGGCTAACTTCGTTGTCACCCACGGGGCAAGGAAGCCAATACCTATAACCGAAAAGTCTCGACTCTTGCATACTCATCGAGGCGCCGCCATGAAAGCTAAAGAGGAGACAACATTGTAGTGTAGACATAACGCTCAACGCTGCGTGTCTAACGCCGGGAGGTTTAGCTCTCCGTAGAAGGTAGCACCATAAACAACGAGGAAAATAAGTTAAGTTTCACACCAAGACTAACCATCTGGTAACCAGGGCTTCGAAGTTTCTCACAAGCCTGCGCCTTTCAATTTCACGATTGTTTATCATAATTTTTGTGGGTTTGTTGAAGGTGTGTGTTTCAATAGGAATTTAAAGAGGAAGCTAGTACTCCGGTTTTATTAAAAGAAAATCTCTCAATAACGACAATGATGGTCTAAATCACGGAGATATGCAACGATACCTGTACATACATGGCTTCAGGTCCGGTTGTGTTGGACTTTCAGTCTGGCAACAACAAGTGGTCCTGCAAAAGCGCCTCCTGATTATCGCCGAAGGTGAAATTGCTTTTTATTTACAGTTTCCTTAAAGTCTTATGTTAGTGCACATCGGCCTGTGTGCAAATTCGTGAATGTCGGCACGTTGGGCAAATCAGTAGATTTTCAGCCATCGCGGATGTTTACGCTTTTTTTGATTCCTTCCCTGTCTGAGCCTCATAAACTTTTTTGTCTGACTTTGGGTTCGTCAGCGTTGGGGGCTGACATGGGTAAATGTATGTTTTTATAAGGCGATGATGAGCATGATATGCATTATATCTTGGTGAGGTAACCACACATGAATTGTGGTTGCACCCATGGCAGCTATGACCCTTATTCGTAGCTGTTTTGATCCTCATTTGGTTGGTTGCATACGTGTGTTTAGGTGTTTTGCATGTGTTTGGGTGGAATCGTGCAAAATTGTCTTACATTATCATGATATGATGTAGCCATTCATTTGAAATTTGAAAACCAAGGTGATGTTGATCGTACATAATGTAACAATCATAAATCATTATTATTATGATTGTTACTTTACAACAGATTTATGATTGTTACATTATGTATTGACCCATGAACACATACTTTACAACAGATTTATGATTGTTATCTTACATTATTATGATATGATGTAGCCATTCATTTGAAATTTGAAAACCAAGTTGATGATTATCTTACATTATTATGATGATCTCATGCCAATCAGATTTACTCCGTCACTGGTATGTAATCTTTTTACAACATATTTATGATTGTTACAGTTTTTAAGTCATGTATTATTGACAACGATTTGTAACATCTCATTGTTGTTTAGGTGTTCACAAACAACATGAGGAAGAAATATGAGCAAACAATCACAGAGTGCAAGAGTAGTGAAAACTGGACTATGGTTTGGAAACTCACTTAGCGCCGAATAGGTTCAAGCATTTATTGCAAAACGGGTTAGTTGAAACACAATTGAAAACTCGGTGACTTGGAAACTCGGATACTATTTAGTGACATTTCCCAAAAAAGTTCATTATTTGTTGTGTTTATGTTTATGCTTAGAAGTAGTAAGTAGCTTAAATTAAGTTTAAGAGATAATATAATTGGTTCTTAAAATGGTAATATTGGTAATGTATGAGTTTCTTTGAATATATGTACATACCCACCACCAACGTTTAAGATTAGTTGTTCAAACATGGTTAAAATGTTTCGGGTTAGAGCTCGACAGGAACAGCATAGCTAAATTTGCTCTTTCATAATTGAAAAAGGTGAGTTTATGAGTTTCTGCAAATTCAAATAAGAGAGTAAGTGGGTAAAATGAGCTAATTCAAACAACCCATAAATGTGAAAGTTTGATTTCATCAGTCTTTAAACCATGTTGGGTGTAAAGGGTGTTCTAAAGATTTAGCTACGTTAATTCTTGATTTATTTTTCAGGTCTTTTGAACGGGCTGGGTGAATCCGGTGTAGTAGGAATTATAGCAGAAATGTCTACAGTCTTCCAGGTCAGCCTTTTACCTGTTATAGGGGTGTTTGGGCAAGCTTGGTTGGGGAGCTTCGGATATGCAGTTGGGAGCAGCTTTGATTTGGAGCAACAGTTATATCTTTTGGTGCAGTAGGAGAAGACGATTATGCTCAAGTAAGTCTAAACACCCATTTTTTCAGTGATATGATAATATTAAAAACTGTTGCCAATGATCAATATCTCATCCATTGGTTTCTGAGCTTATTTTTGGAAAAGCATGTAACTTCTATTTTTAGAGCTGACTCATGACACTTCATATATGGCATGAACTGTGTTAAAAATTGTGTTAAGTATGAATGAATTAACGAGTAACGATAAGATTTATTTCATAACAATGAAAACAAACTGCTATATTGGGATGAAACCGGGTAAATATGATTATAATAGGCTGCGGTCGTTGAGTTAACTTAGGTGCATATGTTTTATTATTCGCTCCTTTTTTTATAAGCAGATTAACTTACGAAAACACAACTCCATATAGGCTTCCGCTTTCTTAGACTGTTTTTAGTTGAAGTATTTGCCCAATGTTCAACAATAAAAACCTTATAAGGGTATGGTAAGCCAATCCAGGTTCCATTAGTTGGTGTTTGTTCCATGTAACTTCCTAAAAGTATGTTTTTAAGATCCAAAATCGGAAAACCTACGCTATTGGAAAAACAGTATAAGCTTTATAACTTTTAAATCATTCTATAATTGTTATAAGTGTAAATGGTTGTGTGAACTAAATATAAGTTTTTTATCTGATTGTGACAAAGATAAAGCGCAAGGCTGTTGGTGACTGGAGATAGCTAAAGCATTTTGTAATGACCTACTTGAGGTATACAGAACTTGCTGCATCAATATGGCGTCACTTTGTCTCATCTATTTTTAAGTTTTTTAGCGGTGCCAATTATTATTAGAATTCACAATTTCGGAATCACCAGAAAATGAAAATAATCACTTTTTTACTATCGGGTTTCCAAGCACGCTTTTATGATATTTCACTAAAAAATGCAACCCCAAACACCCCTTTAACTGTTTTAAGGTCTACAGTCAATTGCTATCATGTTTGATAATAATTGTTCGGATCTTTATCCCCCCTTATTTGCTCTCTTTGACATTCTGTGATTTGCCCTCCTTAGCTTTTTGTGATTTGACTTGCGCAGGTATGGACGGGTTGGGTAACGCGTGAAAATGGGTAAAGTTTTTTAGGGGTCGTAGCAGATAGGGCCACGTTGGATTCACCCGAAACAAATTTTTGTAATCAAATGATCATAAAACCTATATTATTCTAATAATAATCTAATGATATACAAGATTAAGGTCGTTTGGAACTGCTTATTAGGATAGAAGTATTTCATATTGCATTTCAACTTCTGATTTGATTTGGATTCTGTACTTTTTGAGTAACTTTTAATAAGTACGTGGAACATTAGAACATATACTATAGATAGAATTGACTGAGAATGATTTATGAAAATCAATCATGAATAAATGATTCCTAAGGAATTACCTGCTTACATGTAATTCTATAGAAATAAGCAATTTACTTTCCGTTTCAAATAATCAATTTTGATATTTGCAGAGCGATCTTTATCTATTTTTTCAAAGGGAAGGAGCACTAAAGCCAATAACAACTCTCAAGTTTGCCATAGATATAGCAAGGTAACACATAGTAACCTCTGTTTTGATCTTGATAATCAAGTGTATAGGAAGTAGATATGAGTTTTATATGATTAGGTTAAAAGTTGTTGTGAAGTGTTTGTTGAGATTGGTGTTATGATTATAGATCCCAATAATGTGGCCGAAGAGTAGGGATGAGGTTTGGAAGGCGAATATACCTGATACTGATATGCATCTTGCACAAGAGAAATCGGATCAAAATTGGATGAATGTGGTTGGAGAAAGAATACGATTTCCTGTTGGAGGGACTCATTTTCATTCTGGTGCTGATAAGTATATTGCTTCGATTGCATCGGTGAGTAAAATTTATTTTGTTTAAATTTTTTTGAGTTAAGGGTCTGTGAAATTATGATACTTTTCTTTTTATTAACTAATGATTATGATCATTTAGATGCTTAAGTTTCCTGGTGATAAACTCAACAATGGAGGAAATATCTGAACTGTACTTGATGTGGGTTGTGGGGTTGCGAGTTTTGGGGCTTATCTTTTGCCTCTAGGAATTATAGCCATGTCTCTCGCACCTAATGATGTGCATCAGAATCAGATTCAGTTGGCACTCGAGCGTGGCATTCCTTCAGCGTTAGAGTATTAGGTACCAAAAGTGGAATTCCAAAAGTAGAATCCCATCCCTCTGAAGCCAATCTATCCCATCCAGTTTTGGTACAGATGCGAGTGTATGTATGTATGTGTGACGGGCGCTATTTTTAGTGCAGGTATGCTTCAACTTCAAATGCAATCATTTTTTTAATCCAATTCTTAATGAATTCTGCATTACAAAAAAAACTCTTTCTTAATGTTCCTTTTACTGTCATAAATGTGTCTGATACAACTTTGCTGCAACTAACATGGCTACATATAGTACGAAAAAACAGTATAGTGGAAGTTTATTTAAAGGTTATAATTGAATTTGCGTAATGAGTTAAAATTAAATGGGTTCTGCGAGTCAAACGTGCATATTGAAAGTGCATTAGACCTTTTGACTGTTATATATAAAACTTAAAAAGACAAAAGACTTATTAGTATTTGCAGATTGACATGAGCTTTATCTATGCGTTTTTCACAGTTTGTCGTGAAAGCAAGCGGCAACGGACATGTCTTCTATTGGCGACAGACCCAAGCTGAGCAAGATTGTAGCGGTAACCATGTATCATTTTTACATTTACGTATGATTCATATATCTCAGGCCATGGCAGCCTTTTTTTAGAATCATTTTAAGAATTAATGCCCTTTCTTCACTTCCGTTGAGTTCTAAAATATATATTTCTGAAAATACAATTTACATATTTACCTCTGTTTTTTTTGAATAAATGCACATGTTTCAAAAGGCTGGTAATATCACTTTAAGCAACACAAATACATTCAAATACAGGTGATTATCTGATTTAGAGGTGGCAAAAACGGGTTGTCAGGTTAGCGTGTCTCCATCCAACAGGTCACTTAGGAAGCCACACCAAAGGGATTCGGGTCAAAACAGATATGGGTCCAAAAAGGGTTGAAATGAAATATAATAAGGTCTTCATTCTTTCTTTCCTGCACATTTATATACAAGCATAGTAATCTGATGTTAATACGGTATCTATAACTTTTCAGAATCAAGTATATTTTAGAGGCCCGAATGCTAGAACATTGACATGATCTTTTCAGATGGGATGTGATGATTTTTGTAACACATCGTGGACAGGTAATCTTTGTTCTTACAGCTCATTAATTTCCAAATTCACATTTTGCATTTATGGTTCCTGACTTCCTGTAAATGACAAAGAATGTCTGTCCGTATGATGGTTGCTTATTATCTGACCTGATATGGTTTTTAGTCTCTATAGTTGGTCTTGCTGTTAATTGGTTTATCTGATTGCTTATAGTATATTAAATTAGT
The DNA here is from genome assembly GCA_022545495.1 of Chrysanthemum lavandulifolium. Lineage (NCBI taxonomy): Eukaryota > Viridiplantae > Streptophyta > Magnoliopsida > Asterales > Asteraceae > Chrysanthemum > Chrysanthemum lavandulifolium. The sequence goes on from CM040245.1 coordinate 127,279,068, forward strand.
GTAGCTAATCGTGAAGTAATGACGTGATTATCTTATGTCCAGTTTTATATCAGCTTTGAGATACTAATTATCAAATACATGTTATTTTGTTTCGATCTTTCTGTAAATATAACGAGGAATTTGCATGTTCGGAGTGAAATATGACCACATAGATGGTTTTAGAAATTAGCTTTAATAGTGGTAGTAAAAAAATAAGGGTTGACGATTTATGCTTTGTTTTCGTAGTGACCACTTTGTTTTGAAATATAGAAGCAGAAGTGTATATTAGTTTTTGCTTGCGAATACTTGGGAAACTGAGGTGCAACTACTTATATCAGGCTCTTATATGTGAGCCTGAGGATTTGGTTGGTTGTAGTGTGCTTGAGGCTTATGATAAAACTTGTGATAGGAATATTCCTAAAAATGAGCGTAGGTTAGAGAGTTTTAGAATGCAGCTGCTATATAATTGATTCAAGCACTATTCAGATCTTTCAACCCGTTTAGCCCTTTCGACACATTTGACTCATTTCATCTTTAGTTCAATATTTTATCTTGACTCATGTTTTACTTTTTAGTATTAACTAGAAATGGCGACACAGGCGTCTTAGACGCGTTAAAAAACCGGTTTTAGCCCAAAACAGATATTTAAGTGTTCTGATCTGAGATGGGCTGAGTTTGATAAACCGTAAGCTAAATATGATTAGAAACATTAAACATTGTACACTAATAAGCTAACATGTTCTATGAAAGCAATACAAGTTTTGTTCTGTGCAATATGGAATACATTTTGGACGACTTTTAACCCATTTGACTGTTTTTTAGTTCAATCGTTTGATAATATGTTGAAAACATAATTCCTGTTTTTCTGTTATGATTTTCTTTAAATTATCATACCCTGCAGATCCAGAAATGCAACAGCTGTATCATGCAATTACGTTTTGTACGAAGAACAAAAAAAAATGATTCATACTGCTGTGCCAAAGACATCAACAGGATACAGAAAAATATGAACTGATTTAGAGCGATTCATGAACAGAATCCAATAGAAATTTTTCAAAAGGTTGCGCCTCTTTTCATTTTTTATGTGTTTTTTAGTTCATTGTTTGTTATGATGTGGTCACAGTTATCATCTAATATGTATTACTCTATTTCTTCTTTTCCAAAGTAGCTGATTGTTTGGCGTGCTTAAAAGGCATTAGTCATCAACAAAGATAGCAAAACAAACGTTAAAATAGTTCTTTAGCCAAACAACCCGCAGCGGCGCGGGTTTAAATCCTTGTTCAAACACGATTGTGTACGTACTGTTTTATTGTACTTGATTATCTGATTCTGATGATTTAATATCACATAATCACTTTTACAATGATAAACACCCCTTATTAACGTTTTTTTGTATGTTTTCTGTACCAAATATGCATCTAGAATAACGAGAGCGGTAAACCGGTGACAGATATATCCTGATAAAGCAAGGGAAGAGTTTCGTGGTGTAAGCCAAAAGAATGGTGTAACTGGTGTCAAGGACTTTATGGATGGCATGGGTCTTGGAATGCTGGCTGATCAAGTAAAACAACAACTTTCTCTTATTCTTTCAGGTTTTAGTATTGTTTTCTGTACATTATATTAGTATCCATAAGCACATGTGTAACTGGTTAAATGAGTATGACTGAAAACAGGAAAATCTTTAGAAATAGTAAAAAAGGGCCAAGTCGACATGCTAATCATTTACCATGTTGTATTTTGTTACTGAACTTTTTAAAATATTATTTGTGACCGTTTTTGTTATTTTCTGATTGTTGATCTCTAAAGTTAGGAGAGCTGAAGCTAGGGGAGCTATTGGACACACCTCCTCCTGGTTTAGACGAAGCCCTTGCAATTTCCAAGGTAATATTTGATATTTGTGGTCTTATATTGCTAAGCTTTATTATTGTAGCTAATGCTCTAATTTGTACGTCTTGTTGGTTACATAAACCTTTTGCCAGGTTATTCAGTTTCTTGAATCACAAGAGTATAACATGTTTACCCGTATAGTTTTCGACACTGCACCCACGGTATGCAAGATGGCTTTGTTTATCTTTGATTTTTTTATATTGTGTTGTAGCGATACTATGTTTTTTCTAACATTATAAGACATGCTAACAGGGCATACACTGCGGCTTTTGTCATTGGCCGATTTCTTGGATGCATCAATTGGGAAAATACTCAAGGTATAAACACTTGGGTTTTATATTATATCATTTTAACTTGTTCTTAAAGTAATTATGAGTTGCATTGTATCATTTTTTTAGTTACTTTTTTGAACTTATTTTTATGTACTAGTCGGTTACAAATTTGTATGTTACAGCTAAAGCAGAAAATATCATCAGCAACTTCCGCCATTAAAAGCATATTCGGGAGAGGATGATTAAAGTACGCGAGCTTTTTCGTGACACCAACTCAACAGATTTGTTAGAGTGACAATTCCTACGGTATTCCTTTATATACATCTAGAAGAAATGGTTACGATGTTATTTCAGAAGTTAATTAATTTAGCTCTATTATTAAGGTAATGGCGATAAGTGAGTCATCAAGGTTGCGTGCTTCACTTACTAAGGAAAGTGTTCCGGTCAAAAGACTTATTGTTAATCAAATTCTTCCGCCATCTGCTTCTGACTGCAAGTTTTGTGCTATCAAAAGGAAGGTACACTTTCACTCAAACAGTCAAACTTTTGATTACATAAGCTTTTACAGTATTCAATCTACGATCCAGTTTTTATTTCTAACTCCTGATTAACCAGTTACTTCTTTAGCCAAGCTTTTATTTTTATCCATGTAACTGTTGAAATATAGGTCATCAATCTTGACGTAAATATTTCAGGACCAGACACGTGCGATTGAAATGATCCAAAATGACCCAGAAGTTTGCTTCTGGTACAAGCACCTCTTGTTGATGTAGAAATCAGAGGTGTCCCGGCTCTTCAATTCTTAGGGGACATGATTTGGAAATGATAAAAATTAAATACTCAACAACGTGATAAGGTAAGTTTGCTGTCTATATGACAGTTAATATGTTGAAAACTTGAAATGTCAAACGACATAAACCAAAATAACTCGAAGTTACTTGGTTCCTTTCTAGCCTGCTATTAACTTATACAATTTCGTTTATAATCTCAGGTTGACAGAAGTGGTCTATGCACCCCATGTTATCTGTTCAGGGCTAAATTGAAGTCGTTGTGTTAATCGCTACTCAGACTCATCTGATCGTCTTTGAAGTTGGCGAGTCAATTAGTTGGCACTCACATTTTTTTGTCACAAAATGAGATACATACACAGAGGAACTGTTTGAGACACAGTCACACTACATTGATAGTAAAAGTTGTATATTTAGATCCCAAGTTTACGATGTTCAGTGAAACTGTGTACATGTATTTAGGTTCTGCAATGTACTAGTTTATCCATATCTTACTGGCTTTGCAGGTTTGAATAATCACCTTGTAAATAAGAATTCTGATTGATTAGTTGTGGAAAAATAGGTGGGTTGGGCGCGTCGAGTGATGTGTATCTCATAACAAGAAGGTTTTAGTTGTTAAAACATATCGAGATGTCTGGAAACACTTAGGATATATTAAGTTGAATGTGCTAATTACAAAAATTTCAATCACTACTATAATCTATTTATTTATTGACCTTTATAAGACCAAAAAGTCGAAAACAATGGTTATATAAAAAAAACAAAATACACCGTTGGTCCCTAAACTTTTCAGAAAACATCGCACGGGCCCCAAACTTGGGAAAATCGTTGTGGTGCGTCCAAAACTTGTGTTTTTGAGGCCGATTGTGTCCTTGACCTGTAATTTTATGGTCAGCGTCCGTTTTTAGTTATATCATCAAAGGTATAATAGACCAAACATTCTTATATATGTATAATGAAAAACTCGTACATAAGTATTAGTTGTACTTATATCACAATTTTCATGGGCAAATTCTTATATGTGTATATACTGAACTAAAATATTAAAATAAATTTGATTTATGTGTAACTTCGTGCGTCTTGAAATTTATAATTATATAATTATACGCAATTACCTTCAAAGACACAATATTCAAGATTGATACGAATAATTTTTTTGTCTAACCTCAAGTGTGCATGGGGTATTATAATATATATATATATATATATATATATATATATATATATATATATATATATATATATATATATATATTTTATTTATTTATTTAAAGAAATGAAGAATATTACATGTAAGGATAGTTTATTAACCTTGTTCATTATGTACAACGTTTTTGTAAACTCGATGCGAATCGAAATATGATATAAATATTTTCATATCTTGTCTTACGAACATGTCACGCTTTAAAAACGTAAAAATTCACCCTGACCACTAAACCGTGAGGCTTAATCATACCACCACGTCATGCCTCGTACTAATTTATAAACTTGAATATATATGATTCTAGAATATATGTGAATGAAATATAGAAGCCTTACAACTTTAAATACTCTCAACAACCAGGGAAGATAAAATTTATTAGTACATTCAAAACCCTTACCAACCATCACGTTACTACCAACCTTCTATTTATCACACACAATACAACATTGTCAAATATCAACAAAATCTACAAAAGATAACACCACAGCCACCAGGCTAAGATCTTTGGTTTTTATCCGCTAATATCGACTGCCAGGTTAGCTTGTTTTGATGTCTTTAGGTTTCTTAACATGAGTTTTCTAAGATCTTTGGTTTTTATTGTCTCTAATAGTTTTGTTTTAACTTTTGTTTTGGTTCTTTAGACGTCTCAGAGAAGATCTTTGTTATGGCATGTTCTTTAGCCTTAAAAGGTAACTTCGATCTATCTATTTTTAAGTTTGATATTTTTACTTTATGGAACGTGCTTAAAATAACTGGTTTAGTTCTCTTTTATTAATATGTTTAATGAGACAAAAAAACAAGTTTATAAAAAGTCAAGATTTTTTGTTATTTATTCTAAGGACTTATGGTGAGACATGACTGAGTTATATATATAATTTTTTATTTTTACTGAAACATGTTTACTTTTATAAAAAGTCAGTGAGAAAAATCTAAGTATTTTTACTGACTTATGGTTGTCGAAGCATTTTTCTGTCGGGTTGGTCTTGACGGCTCCCTCGTGCCATTCATCCATGTCCCGAGCTTTGAAGTATGCCGCAAACAGGAGAGAACACGTTAGAAGGAGCCCCGAGGTCAAGCCCGGAACCACCCTCCGACGGTCAAGTCAAGACCTCGTAGGTAGAGGATTTATATACATGCATGTTATGTATGCGTTTGTGTAGTATGATGTCTTGTGATGTAAAGACGTATGTATGAGATGTGTTGAGATATGTAAGTAATATGGGAAAATGTCTTACCGCTATGTGTCAAGAGTGATCTATATATAGAGAGAGTGACAAAGATAGTGACACATTTAGGCGGAAATAGTTTAGGCGGAAATATTTAGGCGGAACATTTAGGCGGAAATAGTTTAGGCGGAAATATCCGCCATATCGTCGACATGTCCCCCAAGATTGTACTATTGGTTGAAGACCGATGGTGCAATACTTAGAGAATGTCTTTACGCCTTCGCACATGCCGTTCGGACAAGTCTTGAACACGCTTTTCAAGACGTGTCTTTCGGCACATACGTCGACATGTCCCCAAGATTGCATTATTAGTAATAGACTGATGATGTAATACTTTTTAAAGAATACCTTATGGCCTTTCGGCCTGTGTCATTCGGTGGTGCCTTTAGTAACCATCTTAGAGTGGTTTATCAAGCGCCCATAAGCATGTGCTTCTTTGTCTTGTCTTTATATATATATATATATATATATATATATATATATATATATATATATATTTCATAATTCTTTCCGAATGGTGTGGACCACCAAAGAAAGTGCATCGTTGACCGGAGGTTGAAAGCCATATATGTCTTTTTCTCTCATCCCTTTTTGTACTTGTGTGAGATATCATGCATCCCGCTTTGAGTTGTTTAATTAATGACGTCCCGGTATGTCGCGTCTTCGGAATATAATTATGCCCGTAAGTAAATATACTCTGGTTGTGCCTGTAAGTAGATATACTCTGATTATGCCTGTAAGTAAATATACCCCGGCCTTCCCTAGTGACTTAGCACTTTTGGGGGTAAATTATGCCTGTAAGTAACTATACCCCGGCCTTCCCTAGTGACTTAGCACTTTTGGGGGTAAATTATGCCTGTAAGTAAATATACCCCGGCCTTCCCTAGTGACTTAGCACTTTTGAAGGTAAATTATGCCTGTAAGTAAATATACCCGCCCTCCCAGTGACTTAGCACTTTTGGGGGTAAATTATGCCTGTAAGTAAATATACCCCGGCCTTCCCTAGTGACTTAGCACTTTTGGGGTAGTGTTTCACCTGCTGGTAAATCTACCCGTGGCTCATCCTTTGCGTCGTCACGCCCACGGGTATCTCTGCGTCTTGGTTGGGGCATATATGCCTCGGCTCTTCCCTTAATGTCTTAGCATTATTCGGGGTACGCGCCACCGAATGGTATATGGCCTTCCCTAGTGTCATTGCACTTACGGGGTAAATTATGCCTCATTGGCTAGACATTGACTACATGGATCGGTGAGGTAGCTAATCTCCGTCGGAGTCATTATGATGTTATGTCTTATTTCTTGTAATCTGTATGCATGTGGAACCTCATACAATTATCCCCGCAAAGTGTAACATGAAAGCTCTTTCGCTTTTTGTTAAGTATGATAAACACAACATTTCGCTCTCATCGTAACAATAATTAGGCCATAGCAGACCGTAACAACTTATGAACGATTATACCATTATACTCCTCCAGGTTCAATGGTGCTAATGTTTATTAGTGTCGTTGAACTTAAAAAGAGCAAAGTATCGATAACATAAGCAACAATTGATAATGACATTATTCATGGATGTCAATTGTCAAACATGGTGTTTCTCGTGATGCTTGACGGTTGAGTAACAACCATTGTACATTCAACATTATGTTTCAATGCTATTTTAAAATATTAATCAAATATTGTTGTTCCAATAATATTTGATAATCACCAATTGTCTCGACAGACTTTGTCCGGTGCTCACCATGCTTCTTTTTCGGTAAATTTTGCATGAGAACATGTACCTTATGCACTTAAATATGGGCGCCCTAGGTCGTTTTCAAAGGATTTATTATTATTATTATTATTATTATTATTATTATTTTTTTTTTTTTTTGAGAGAGTTTAAAACTTCAAGCCACGTATAATAGTGTGGTTATCGTCATTGTACTTTTCATGTATTATCATTTAATGTAAGGATTTATTCTCAAGTAGCAACATGTATATAGTGAGTTTTATACTTAATTGATTTGTTATATAAAGATGTAGATGCATACATGTCTTCATCCCATGTCGTGTCGCTTGTCAAAGAGTGCTTCTTCTATTTTTAGTACGTAAGATGTGTACGTTGGAAAAATACGTGTTGCAAATTTCAAAAAAAAATGCACGGAATTCACACATGTCTTTAATATAATTTGTTTTATTTCTCATCGCCTTGCATAAAGTATCCGACATTAGTGTGATGATCTAAAACATTACTTGTATGTTATGAAGGCCAATAACGTAATGGCTTAGTTGATGGTGAGGTCTTGTCCAAAGTGGAGATTTGGAAAATGTGTTGTTCGTGATGTCGCTATTTCGTAGTTTGTTAGTTGAAGTTATGAAGGCAAATAGGTTGTTCGACCAATGTAAAAGCCTATCAATAAATGTGAGGTCTCGCCATGTGATCATCATTAGGTCGGAGCTCTAGTAACGGAGCCGGATGATTCATCCGGTGACCGAGTATTTTAAGCTCGCCTTTGGTACTTAAATGAATAGAACTCAAAACCAAGGACATTCAACCAACCAAGAGATCCGAGTCCAAAGTAGTAACAAAGATGAATAGCATAAATCTAAGTAGATGAACCAAAATGTCGACATGGTCGTCATCAAAATTATGGTGGATGAAAGTCATTAATCTATATGAAACGAACTAAAGACCGATTTTACATAGGCCATGATTGTTAGAAATTCTAGAAGTTCATCCGTATGAGCTTCTGGAGATGAAGAAAATGACTGACGGTGGAACCGGCCGAGAGGCCCTATGTGTGTCCTTTAAGCCCAACGTGCTTCCATTGCGGGATAAGGAAAAAATGGATAGATATAACAAATGACGAAGCTCTGACGTCTAACGTAATAGTTACAACTCATCCGAAGGTCACTAATGGGAACGTCTAACGGGAGTTGGCGGAAAGGCCCAAAAGCATACTAGGTTTCGTATTACGACTTAATCATCGACTTATTAAGTAGAAAATTTTAGTTAATAACTTGACACCAAGTCAAGTGTATGCCCAATGTTATGTAGGATTTTTGCTATATTTTAACAAGTAAAAATTATCAACATGGTCGATATCTTTCATGAGTAAAGTGCTCAGCTCTTTCCAAAAAAGGTACGTTGTAAGTTTGGACTTTCAAAAAGCAGGTGGTTTTGTGTCTTTTCATTTTATAAAATCTAGATAATTGACTAAAAGGGCACGACCACATATACGTGTCACAATATAAAGTCTAACGCAAGGCTATGATTTTGACTAAGCAAGAAAAAGATTACTCCCAAGTTTCGAGAAAGAACACCTTGAACCTAAAATTTACAGTATTTACTTGATAGTAGTATTAGACAAGAATATAACCGTTGGTTTTTTAGTAATAGTGAACCTTTGCATTGATCTCATGTATAGACGTAGACTTAATGGAATATGTACTTCCTTTCAGTTTATGAGTATTATTACTCCTTAGTATATAGAATGCATCCTCACATTCTTGAATCTTCGAAAATATTTCTCTTTTAGGGTGTACGGGTGCTTATTTGCAGACTTGCCACTTGCCCGTCGTATTCATAGACATGCAACATTATCAAAGAGAGAATGAGGAAACCACGATAATCTTTCTTTTCGTGTTGTAGATTGTAGGTTATGGATAACGATATCTCTTAAACCGAGTATTGTGACCGATCATTCATCTACGTAACTTAGTAACGGTACATAAAGCGATTTTTTTTTTGTTTGTACCAAAATTATTATTATTATAACAACTTTGACTAATTTTTACTTGTAAAATGTGATGGAATCACGTGCAAAATTGTTACGATTTGTCAAATTTTCTGGCGTCAGATTTTCACGTGAGTTGACCTACTCATCCAAATTATTGTACTACTATAAAAAAAATGTACGTGAGTTGACCTACTCATGATACAAGTTATGTCAAAATGTGTGACACTGATGATAAAAATGTACCATAGAAAGGTACCAATATTTGATATAGAAAAAATCAAGCCACTCGCATATGATAACATAATTTTCGCCATAAAAATTTTTTTAGAAAAGTTCGACAACAATATTGTCCTTAAATACGCTTATTTATTATACTCAATATTGAGGATATGTGAATCACATATTTTAACATGGCATTCGCTATGTACATTTTAAAAGTACTATCGATAAAAATAAATATGGCCAAATTTCATACTTTGCTCGTGAAGATATACCATAATATGCTTTAATATGTTTTAGCGTAAAACAAACATAAATGATCGTATATGCACGCATGACATGACATAAACATGTATGACAAGTAAAATTTCATATAAATACAAGTATCATATAAATACTTTGACAACTAAAATATCATATAAATACTATGGCAAGTTGTAGGTTACTTTAAAAATAAAAAGGACAATCACTTTGTACATCATGCACCATGTGAGGAATCACTGACAAACCTTATCCTATGTACTTATATACAATATATCCAATTCTATTTTATTTTTGAGGGTGAGGAATCCTATGCAGTTATATAAAATTCGATTTTATTTTTGAGGGTGAGGAGATCAATGAAAAATCATCCACTTCTTTTAATATTAAGATAGCAAGCGAGAAGATATGCAAATGAAAGTCTAGCACTTACAGAGGTGTGGTGTGAAACGTCACGGAAAACAAACGAACGCGTATCCGAAGTCATACCGGATGTCCCTGGTTTTGTTTGGGATCCCACGAACGAAACCCGTCACAAGTATAACCGGACGAAGGAGTACCTCTGAATAACACAACGTCTCCAAGCGGCAGTGTTTTCATATGATTTGACCGGAGGAAACCGTATCGGAAGGCCCTCAGTCGGTCCTTACTGTCGTCTATACTCGACGTCCATGCCGGACGTTTATACCGAAGTTCCTTGCCGGAGGTTTGAACCAAGCGTCCATAAGCGGACTGAAAATGTCACCCATCATTCTTGATTCCGTGGGAGTGAGTAACGAACCACCTCGGATGGAGTCATGGTGGACGAACCACCTCCGGATGGTGGACGAACCACCTTCAAGCGATAAGTTTTGAAACGAGACCTATCATTCTTAGCTCCGGTAGAGTGAATGACGGGTCCCACGGATGGCGCCAATGTCGAAGCATTTTTCCGTCGGGTTGGTCTTGACGCTCCCTCGTGCCATTCATCCATGTCCCGAGCTTTGAAGTATGCCGCAAATGTGAGAGAACACGTTAGAAGGGCCCCAGGTCAAGCCGGGAACCACCTCCGACGGTCAAGTCAAGACCTCGTAGGTAGAGGATTTATATACATGCATGTTATGTATGCGTTTGTGTAGTATGATGTACCGTGATGTAAAGACGTATGTATGAGATGTGTTGAGATATGTAAGTAATATGTGGAAAATGTCTTACCGCTATGTGTCAAGAGTGATCTATATATAGAGAGAGTGACAAAGATAGTGACACATTTAGGCGGAAATAGTTTAGGCGGGAAATATTTAGGCGGGAACATTTAGGCGGAAATAGTTTAGGCGGAAATATCCGGCCATATCGTCGACATGTCCCTCCAAGATTGTACTATTGGTTGAAGACCGATGGTGCAATACTTAGAGAATGTCTTTGCGCCCTTCGGCACATGCCGTTCGGACAAGTGCTGAACCTGCCTTCCGGCACGTGTCTTTCGGGCACATACGTCGACAATGGTCAGATATGAGTTACTATGTGAGTGAGTTTTTTTTTTATCTTTTTCATTTCAAAAATTAATTCATACCTTATTTGTTAATATTTTTATTTATTTATTATAATTTTTATTTTAAAATATTTACTAAAAAAACTCAAATATTCCGGATTTGGCAATAAATAGTCGAGAAACAAAAAATAAACATAAAAGTTTAAGTGTCAAAAGTATAAAGAAAAAAACTGTAAAAAGCGGTAGTGATTTTAAAAATATTTGTGTCAAAAATAAACATAAAAGTTTAAGTGTCAAAGTATAAAGAAAAAAACTTAGTAAAAAGCGGATGTGATTTTAAAAATATTTGTGTATAATGTAAAGAAATAAATTAGTAATTGATTCTTAAAAGCACACAATATATAAAAACCGCGCACTTTTTTTCATCTGTATGATTTTCCTAATTTTCATGTTTCACCATTCTCCTTACAAGCTCTCTCTCTCAAAAACTTGGAATTGTGAAACTAATCTTATATATCCCGCATTGATTTCGATCCATCTACCCCTATTACCTTTTCCCTTCTCCCAAAAACCCTTCAATTGTGAAACTATAGCAGCCACTAAACCTTTCTCAAGCCAAACAAAACTTCAATTAACAAGCCCTTCTTTGATCCTTCCAAAATTCGGTGCTTCTTTCATGATTTTAACTTAATAATTTCACGTAATTTTTACACACTTCTTATCTGTAATGTGAGTTATGTTGTTTTAATGATTATTTGTGCAACAAAAGTATAACAAGGGATAGTGATACTAGGAAGTCACAACTATATTAATGCATTAAAATGAGGTATTGAAGAATGACAGATAAATTATAACAACATCATTCAAAAATTCTGACCTATTTAATTATTTTACGCATGGAATCTGTAATAACTTCTCTTTGACTGTGATTCACTCGCTTGGCTTCTTTAAACTTACATTTAAATTCCAATACCAGGTGGCTTCTTTCTCTAAAATGGATGTCTTCTTCAGTCTCTTAAAATTCTGCAATATACCTGGCAATGGCAATCTTGACTTAATGAAAAGTTGGCGAGATATATTTATTGAGATTTTTTTTAATAAAACTAGAGTACTATCTTCCTCTTCTTTAAATTCATATTGAAACACACACTTTCAAGAAACCCACAAAAATTATGATAAACAATCGTGAAATTGAAAGGCGCAGGCTTGTGGGAAACTTTGAGCCCTGATTAACCAAATGGTTAGTCTTGGTGTGAAATTTAACTTGTTTTTCATCGTCTTTTATGGTGCTACCTTCTATGGAGAGCTAAACATCCGAGCGTTAGACACGCGCGTTGAACGTTATATCTACACCTACAATGTTGTCTCCTTCTTTAGCTTTCTCATCGCTGGCGCCCTCGATGAGTATGCAAAGAGCAGAGACTTCTTCTTTCTGGTTATAGGTACTGCTTTCCTTGCCTCGGTTATACTAAGCTTCATGATCTACAAACCGCACACCCCAAATTACTGCTTTGCGTGGAATGGAATTCACGGGATTGATCGTCATAGCATCACAATCACAGTTATATTGAACGACCTAAAGTGTCGTTTGGAAAATACATCGTTTGATTTAATAAAATAATCGAGTTACAACATAGGTCCCAAAGGTTTACAAAGTTTGCGGAAATATAAATATATTACAAGTCCAAACGATGGTTTTAAAAGAAAGTGCCATAATGTACAATGATGTAAGTCGACGCTGACTCAAAAGGTGGTTCCTTAACCATGCCATGATGATAATGCCTTAGATACCGAGAATAAACATGCTAAAAGGTCAACACAAAGGTTGAGTGAAATCCATAGGTTTAAGTAATTCGTTTGAACACAATAATCGTAGTGTGAGTTAAATTGTTTCACACTCATCGTTGAAAACAAAACAGATTTATTTCACTAAGTTCATGACACCAAAGCGTAAACATCGCACCAATAAAATTGGTAATCATCGTTTCATCGCCACTAATAGGTAAACTTGCCAATTTACCTTAATGATTCAATATAGTGCGCTCGATTTCCCTAAATGGGTCAATAGGAGCGGAGTGTTAATTCAATAGGCCTATTCACAATATTCGCCACTGCAAGTGACTAATGGTTCATGATGTAGGGACTTGAACATGGCAAATACTTAGTGACAATAAAATATTCGGATATAGCATACAGTTCAAAGCATATGTGTTCGATTAAAATGTAGCATGTATCTCCCCAAGAGTTTGTAAAAGCAGTTAAAAGAGTAAAGTGGGGCTATGAACTCACTTGGTAGACGGTGTGATGACAAGAGTGAGTACACGAGGTATAATGTGATCGTCAAACGTGACCTATTACGAATGATATGATATGTAATGAGTTGCAATGTAATGTTATGCATGCATTTCAGATGTTATTTATACCATTTGCGAGTTTGAAAAATATTAATTGTCGTCGAAAAATACTCTTTTGACGTCTTGACCAATCAAAATCACTTTACAAATTTTTACGTCAAAATGTCATCCTACAATGGTTTTATAATGATTTTTGGTGAAATTATTACTTTTGTCGCAAAACAATGTCGTCGGAATTATCATGAAATTAACAAAATGGCTTTGGAAAACTAGTCGTAAAATGGTGTACGTCGATCGTTAGAGAACGAACTCGACGGTTTTGGAAAGTTTGTATCGATATCTAGAAGTTTTAGTTCAGGAGTTTTCGTCCAAAAGGTCTCGATCATAAAGATATTAAGGGTTAAAGATAGTGATTTTGTTGAATTGTTGTGCATAAAATGAGTTTCGGCCAAGTTTGAACATCCGTAATTAATTTACTATAACTCCGCTTTACAAATAGCTTGTCGTTTTGAAAAATATGGCCGGTGAACTTGATTTTACTAGAAGACAATTCGTTCCAAAAGTTCCACATCCTTGTTAAAAACAACAAGAAACATGGTCGTTCTGACTAATGTAACACTTGTAACGTAAAAATAATATAGTTTTTCGAAAATAATAGTTACGGCAAGTTTATGAAAACGTGCATATCTTTGTCGTTTCAAATCCGCTTTCTCACGATAATATGTCCTTAGCTTCGTATCGAAGTAAACTAATATATTTTGACTAGTCGAAATAATTTGTGAAGCTTAAGGCTCGTTTTGACTCGAATAAAGTAAAAATAGTATCTGAAATTTCGAAAAATATATATTTCGTCGTTAAACTTGAAAAATTCATAACTTCTTCGTTATAACTCCGCTTTAATCCGTTCAATGCCACGGATTCGTTTTAAAGTATATTTTCTAAATATCTAGGCCAAAAACTCATGTCTACTGTCGGATTTTCCAGAAATACAAAACAAGATCAGAACACTTTTATACTTGTCGAAAATAGTTTTTCTCGTACTAAACCTATTCCAATCCCTTCAAAACAACTCCAAAGCTATTCTAATCCTACCATACACCTTCTTAGGGTGTCATGGGTTCCTAGACATCACCAAAACTAAAATATAACAAGGAGTAATTATAGGATGGATTATATATATATAGCACATAAAACCTTAAAAATCTTAAAATGGTATAAATATCATGAGACTTGCATGTTTCACCCATAAAATGATATGACCACAAACATGAATATGAAATAAAAATATGACTAGGAATGCTTACTAGTGATATGATGAGGTTTAATGGACAAAAGGTTTTCCTAATCACTTGAGGTTTATATTACAAAACCTTGCAACAAATGATACTAGTGTTTAAATAAACTTGACTTGAAAACTTGGATAATCCTTTCTTTTGGGTCCTTTGGCTGCGAATATGTGTGGAAGAGAGGAAGAGATGAGTGTTTGATCTTTGCTTTTAAATAATGAAGTGAATAAGTTGTAAGAGTATACTACTTTAACTAGTAGAAGATATTTAGGCAAGTTATGTGACTCACCATTGTGGGTGTCGACATAATTAAAAGAAGAAAATGATAGATGAAATTTTAGTAGCTAAGTACATATGTGTTAGTAGAAAAGTGTAGTTAATTAAGGATGATTAATATCTTGTGTATTTATTTAAGCATTAGGGTCACATTAGTTAAAAATAAATTTTAACGGGTCAAGATAAAATACATTGAGGTCATAAAAATTATAAAAATACATTTCTTACAAGAATTGAGTAAATAAATATTTATCGGGTTGAATTTACGAAAATCGTCGTAATTATATAAATTTAACAATTTATATACAAAATAAATTTAAAGCAATGGGTAAACTCATAATATTATTTTTATAACTTAATATGAGTATAAAAAATATATCGGGATGATTTTTGGAATTAACGGATTAAATGTTTAAAATAATAACTCACGCGATAACGTTTATTTAATATAAAATTTACGCGTTTAATGTGAAATGCAAAGTCATGAATGAACTAACATGATGCAAATGATGTTAATGAAATGTAGACTAAACTTAGTCCATATGAA
Source organism: Chrysanthemum lavandulifolium (assembly GCA_022545495.1). NCBI lineage: Eukaryota > Viridiplantae > Streptophyta > Magnoliopsida > Asterales > Asteraceae > Chrysanthemum > Chrysanthemum lavandulifolium. Next base: position 127,294,557 of record CM040245.1, read on the forward strand.
ATGTTCGTGATGATATGATCATGAATTCACGACTAAACCATTACGGTTACGTGAATTTGGTACTCGTAAACCCGCTTTCGACAAATGATAAAATAGTGAAACTTGAGAAATGACCGAAATTTCGAGTTGTCACATTCGCCAATTAAAAAGGAATTCATCCCGAATTCAATCGTTGTTAGTCTATCGGGTTTAGGGTTTGATGTGGCAAACTTTCCCATTCCCGAGCAAAACCCTCAAAGACTTTTACCAACCAATTTTCACTTAATCTCACAACTCATCAAACAAGAACTGTCATGAGATTAGGCTAAATTGGTTTGAAGGAGGACTTTTGAAAATTTGGCTCGACACGGATTGCTTACACATATAAGCCTACTACTCCCTTCATCGCATGATTCTTCCCGAATTAGACATAGGTGATCGGGCTATGTATAATTTAGGAGTAACTATGCAATGCTTGGACTAATCGACTCATATGTTGTTTGGTGTTGAGTCAACGATGTTAAAATTGTGATGAACATCGAGGAGAGAAAACATGGAGAAGTGTCGTTAAAATGATAGTTAAAGTAAAAAGAATTAAAATCCTCGTAAATGATAACAAATCGGAAAGAAAATAAAGTACGATAGATGAGAATATTTTACAACGAGTGGTTTATCAAAAGTAGTACATCTTAGGTTATAAAGATTCGGATACGATGGAAAACATAAACTTAGTACAACATAGTACATAAGGAGAAATAAGACTGTTAGTTTCGAACTTCTTTAGTCTTCCGTCGTTGATACCTTGACGAGCTCCTCCTCCTCCTTCTAACATATATACATTCTCATGAGCACCTTCGACTTGTTGACCTTGGTTTTGAGGACATTGATTTCTATAGTGTCCTTGCTCCCACATCCGAAGCATGTGACTACGGCTTTACCTTTACAATCCTCGGCTAGATGTCCGGTGTTTGGCATTTGTAGCACTTGGCGGGGCAAGGACCCGAGTGATGAAAATTACATCGATTACATAGTGGGTGTGTTCCAAGATACCCTCTACCTCTCATTGGTGCAGCGACATAAACCATTCCCGCTTCTTGCCTTCTATTTTGTCGTTGTTGATGGTTAGTGTTGCGGTTTTGGTTGTTGTTGTTATAACCTCCTTGGTCGCTTTTCCCATTTTCTTTTGTTGTTGTTGATTTGGTTATCGCCGTTGTTGTTGTTGTTTTGGTTATTGTGGTAGTTGGTGCGGTTGTTGGGGTTGTTGTTGTTTTGGTTGGTGTTGGTGTACTTACCTCTCTTCACTACCTGGGCCATGAGCTTTTGAGTCACCCGAATAGCTTCCTCAATTGTTTGTGGATCAAACGAAGTCACATCTCCTTGAATCACATCGGGAAGTCCCCCGATGAAAGCCTCTAGCAACTTCTCGTTATCAGAAACCATGGACGGGCATAACGCAGCCAATTCTTGGAATCTCCGAATGTAAGTGTCAATATCGTACCCAATAGTTACTAGTTCATAGAACTCGGTCTCCAACTTTTGACTTAGACGAGGACAAAACTTAGTCACCAAACCCTTAAATTGCTCCCAAGTAAGCTTGAAAGCATTCTCCATTCCAATCGGTTGAGCATATGAATTCCACCAAGACAATGCTCCATCGAGTAATGTGCTCAGAGCAAATTTGACCTTACTATCATCCGCAATTACAAAGCAAAACACGGTTCCAACTTTTCAAACCATCGTACCATGGCGGTGGCTCTTCGGTACCTCTAAACTTAGTGGGATCTCCACTTTTGAAATCCTTATACTGACGACTTTTAACTCCGGATCCTCCTGCATTTCTGCAGAAGAAGAAGAAGCTAAGCGGCTTCAAGAAGCATTGCCCTCAAAGAAGCGGCGCAGACCACCGCTTCCTTTCAATCCTTAGAGCATCGGCTATGCTATCCCTTACTAACTTTTGAATAGCCGCTTGAGTCATTTCGGTGTAGCTTTCTTCGGCGCCATATCTTCTTCAAAATAAAAGGAAAGGTGAGATGTAGCAAAATCCTATGTTAAGAATAAGCGCTTTAAAGAGAGGTGATATGAGATAATAGATTTGAGGTTATTTTTCAAAATGATCGACGGGTTCCGAAAAGGTGGGTTATGAGGTGTCGTAAGTGCTTCAAATGTATGATGGTTTAGTGAGTTAATGTGTGAATAACGTGTAACTCGACATGTTAGTGGTGAAACAAAGGAGTGAGAGTGACTTTGCCCTACTTAAAGGTTTACCTCGGCATTCGACGTTATCGGTGATGAATCAGTTGATATAAAAATTGTGATAGGGAATGACAAAGAATTCTCCACATTAGAATATGAGGAAAGGATAATGGGATGGGTATTTAAGGGCATCCATGTGACAATCGATTTGAAATGAAAGTAAATAACTCGAAAATGTATCGATAAACCGCATGTAAAGTGAACATGCACTTATGATGAAATGATGAGATGCTATGATAATGTAGTTATAGTCTAGGGTCAATGATGCAACCTAGTTCTCTATAACCGAAGCTCGATGCCAATCTGTCACACCCCAAATTACTGCTTTGCGTGAATGGAATTCCTAGGGATTGATTGTCATAGCATCACAATCACGTTATATTGAGCGACCTAAAGTGTCGTTTGGAAAATACATCGTTTGATTTAATAAAATAATCGAGTTACAACATAGGTCCCAAAGGTTTACAAAGTTTGCGGAAATATAAATATATTACAAGTCCAAACGATGGTTTTAAAAGAAAGTGCCATAATGTACAATGATGTAAGTCGACGCCGCGACTCAAAAGGTGGTTCCTTAACCATGCCATGATGATAATGCCTTAGATACCTGAGAATAAACATGCTAAAAAGGTCAACACAAAGGTTGAGTGAAATCCATAGGTTTAAGTAATTCGTTTGAACACAATAATCGTAGTGTGAGTTAAATTGTTTCACACTCATCGTTGAAAACAAAACAGTATTTATTTCACTAAGTTCATGACACCAAAGCGTAAACATCGCACCAATAAAAATTGGTAATCATCGTTTCATCGCCGCCCTAATAGGTAAACTTGCCAATTTACCTTAATGATTCAAATATAGTGCGCTCGATTTCCTAAATGGGTCAATAGGGCGGGAGTGTTAATTCAATAGGCCTATTCACAATATTCGCGCACCGCAAGTGACTAATGGTTCATGATGTAGGGACTTGAACATGGCAAATACTTAGTGACAATAAAATATTCGGATATAGCATACTGCTTCAAAGCATATGTGTTCGATTAAAAATGTAGCATGTATCTCCCCGAGTTTGTAAAAGCAGTTAAAAGAGTAAAAGTGGGGCTATGAACTCACTTGGTAGACTGGTGTGATGACAAGAGTGAGTACACTGAGGTATAATGTGATGCGTCAACCGTGACCTATTACGAATGATATGATATGTAATGAGTTGCAATGTAATGTTATGCATGCATTTCGTATGTTATTTATACCATTTGCGAGTTTGAAAAAATATTAATTGTCGTCGAAAAATACTCTTTTGACGTCTTGACCAATCAAAAATCACTTTACAAATTTTTACGTCAAAATGTCATCCTACAATGGTTTTATAATGATTTTTGGTGAAATTATTACTTTTTGTCGCAAAACAATGTCGTCGGAATTATCATGAAATTAACAAAAATGGCTTTGGAAAACTAGTCGTAAAATGGTGTACGTCGATCGTTAGAGAACGAACTCGACGGTTTTGGAAAGTTTGTATCGATATCTAGAAGTTTTAGTTCAGGAGTTTTCGTCCAAAAGGTCTCGATCATAAAGATATTAAGGGTTAAAGATAGTGATTTTGTTGAATTGTTGTGCGTAAAATGAGTTTCGCCAAGTTTGAACATCCGTAATTAATTTACTATAACTCCGCTTTACAAATAGCTTGTCGCTTTGAAAATATGGCGGTGAACTTGATTTTACTAGAAGACAATTCGTTCCAAAAGTTCCACATCCTTGTTAAAAACAACCAAGAAACATGGTCGTTCATGACTAATGTAACACTTGTAACGTAAAAATAATATAGTTTTTCGAAAATAATAGTTACGGCAAGTTTATGAAAACGTGCATATCTTTGTCGTTTCAAATCCGCTTTCACGATAATATGTCCTTAGCCGTATCAAGTAAACTAATATATTTTGACTAGTCGAAATAATTTGTGAAGCTTAAGGCTCGTTTTTGACTCGAATAAAGTAAAAATAGTATGTTTGAAATTTAAAAAATATATATTTCGTCGTTAAACTTGAAAAATTCATAACTTCTTCGTTATAACTCCGTTTTAATCCGTTCAAGCGGCCACGGATTCGTTTTAAAGTATATTTTCTAAATATCTAGGCCAAAAACTCATGTCTACTGTCGGATTTTCCAGAAATACAAAACAAGATCAGAACACTTTTTATACTTGTCGAAAATAGTTTTTCTCGTACTAAACCTATTCCAATCCCTTCAAAACAACTCCAAAGCTATTCTAATCCTACCATACACCTTCTTAGGGTGTCATGGGTTCCTAGACATCACCAAAACTAAAATATAACAAGGAGTAATTATAGGATGGATTATATATATATATAGCATAAAAACCTTAAAATCTTAAAATGGTATAAATATCATGAGACTTGCATGTTTCACCCATAAAATGATATGACCACAAACATGAATATGAAATAAAAATATGACTAGGAATGCTTACTAGTGATATGATGAGGTTTAATGGACAAAGGTTTTCCTAATCACTGAGGTTTATATTACAAAACCTTGCAACAAATGATAATAGTGTTTAAATAAACTTGACTTGAAAACTTGGATAATCCTTTCTTTTGGGTCCTTTGGTCACGAATATGTGGAAGAGAGGAAGAGATGAGTGTTTGATCTTTTGCTTTTAAATAATGAAGTGAATAAGTTGTAAGAGTATACTACTTTAACTAGTAGAAGATATTTAGGCAAGTTATGTGACTCACCATTGTGGGTGTCGACATAATTAAAAGAAGAAAATGATAGATGAAATTTTAGTAGCTAAGTACATATGTGTTAGTAGAAAAGTGTAGTTAATTAAGGATGATTAATATCTTGTGTATTTATTTAAGCATTAGGGTCACATTAGTTAAAAATAAATTTTAACGGGTCAAGATAAAATATATTGAGGTCATAAAAATTATAAAATACATTTCTTACAAGAATTGAGTAAATAAATATTTATCGGGTTGAATTTACTGAAAATCGTCGTAATTATATAAATTTAACAATTTATATACAAAATAAATTTAAAACAATGGGTAAACTCATAATATTATTTTATAACTTAATATGAGTATAAAAATATATCGGGATGATTTTGGAATTAACGGATTAAATGTTCAAAATAATAACTCACGCGATAACGTTTATTTAATATAAAATTTACGCGTTTAATGTGAAATGCAAAGTCATGAATGAACTAACATGATGCAAATGATGTTAATGAAATGTAGACTAAACTTAGTCCATATGAAATGTTCGTGATGATATGATCATGAATTCACGGCTAAACCATTACGGTTACGTGAATTTGGTACTCGTAAACCCGCTTTCGACAAATGATAAAATAGTGAAACTTGAGAAATGACCTGAAATTGCGAGTTGTCACAAAAACACTGGGTGACAACGAGTTAGCCATTGCTCTGGTTTTGCCTCTGCGTTGCTGTTGTTATCCTGACTTTGCTAAAGCTTAGCCACCAGAGGTCTTTGAGGAACATACCTAGAAACGTACCTCAAAACTACCAAATGTTGATAAGATAATATCTTCAATTCCAATGTCGAGCACCTCGTTCTGATTGGCCATGTTGGGGTTGAACATTTGGTAGTTTTGAGGTACGTTCCTCGGTATGTTCCTTAAAGACCTCTGGTGGCTAAGCTTTAGCAAAGTCACGATAACAACAACAACACAGAGGGAAACCAGAGCAATGGCTAACTCGTTGTCACCCAGTGTTTTGTAGAGCATGAAGCTTAGTATAACCGAGACAAGGAAGCGAGTACCTATAACCAGAAAGAAGTCTCTACTCTTTGCATACTCATCGAGGGCGCCCGCCATTAAAAGCTAAAGAGGGAGACAACATTGTATGTGTAGACATAACGTTCAACGCGCGTGTCTAACGCCCGGAGGTTTAGCTCTCCATAGAAGGTAGCACCATAAACGACGAGAAAAAACAAGTTAAGTTTCACACCAAGATTAACCATTTGGTTAATCAGGGCCTCGAAGTTTCTCACAAGCCTGCGCCTTTCAATTTCACGATTGTTCTATCATAATTTTTGTGGGTTTCTTGAAGGTGTGTGTTTCAATATGAATTTAAAGAGGAAGCTAGTACTCCGGTTTTATTAAAAAAAAAATCTCTCAATAACGACAATGATGGTCTAAATTCACGGAGATACGCAACGATACCTGTACATACATGGCTTCAGGTCCGGTTGTGTTGGACTTTCAGTCTGGAATGGCAGCAGCAAGTGGTCCTGCAACAGAGCCTCCTGATTATCGCCGAAGGTGAAATTGCTTTTTATTTACAGTTTCCTTAAAGTCTTATGATATGTTAGTGCAAATTAGTGAATGTCGGCACGTTCGCGGGGCAAATCAGTAGATTTGCAGCCATCACGGATGTTTTCGCTTTTTTTGATTCCCACCCCGTTTGAGCCTCAAAAACATTTTTGTCTGACTTTGGGTTCGTCAGCGTGGGGGCTGACATGGGTAAATGTATGTTTTTATAAGGCGATGATATGCATTATATCTTGGCGAGGTGACCACACATGAATTGTGGTTGCACCCATGGCAGCTATGACCCTTATTCGTAGTTGTTTTGATCCTCATTTGGTTGGTTGCATACTACCAACAGGGTGCTCGCTTCGCCATATGGTAAATCCACTTTTTTTCTCAAAAGCCAAAAAGAACTCACTCGTTCAAGATATGCTAATTCTTTTCCTTTTTCCTTCATCATTTAGGCGTACCGTTGTGAGCATCCCCAATGGTCCTCAAAGACACTTGGGGTTTGGCTCGTTATCTTGCTATTTCTCGGGTAATAAACCGATTGATGCACTCTTTTTTAGAACAGAGCACTATCGTTTGATGTTGTTCAAGGTCCAAGTATTTCTTTGTGATATAATTTGTAGGACAATGGTTTGGTCCCAATTGTTGAGCCCGAGATCTTGCTTGACGGTGAGCACGGAATTGACAGGACATTCGAGGTTGCACAAAGGTGTGGGTGAGGTTTTCTTTACCTAGCCGATTGCAAAGAAAGGGCTACACCTCAACGAGTTCTTGAGTACACTCTCGACCTTCTTCACGAAGAATCCCACTGCAGTTCACGGAGTCATGGCAAGTATTCTAACCATATGCTTTTAAGGCCAATCATAAAAGTTCGATGCATAACTTCTTGTTTTGAAATGCGCTTTTGTCGGTGGGCAATGAGGTGGAGGCTAAACTCAACTTGAATGCAACGAACGAGCCCAAACCCATGGCACGTGTCGTTCTCATATGCACGCGCCCTTGAACACTTGTCTCACCACATGGGAGGAAGACCCGAGAACGTGAAGGTCGCCGGGATGCTCGCTCCTCGGGGCTAGTGCTAACTCTCTTGCTCACTCGGAAATACACCGGTGAGGGCGAGTCCGAGGAGGCCAAGAAGGGAATGTTTGTTAAGGGCTATGTCTACTAAGTTTATAGAAATTCATGAATCTGTTGTGTTATTGTCTTTAGCCCATGAAGACTTCTAGCAATCCTATCAGTTTTTCGTGCTATTGCTGATATTGAGATGGAATCATGGATTCTTATATCTTGTAGTTTCTAATGAAATTTATAAGTTGCGCTTTCCTAATTATGTAACAAAAAGCTTATATTTGCCAAACAAAATGGAGTCAAGTTGAAGTGGGTCATTATTTTAGTAAACGGGTGAACGTATGAGGTTTTCCTGTTCAAGTTACTCGGGTAGGGCGAGTTTTTGACTCGGGTCATTATGATGTACGCAGCCTAACCGGGGTATCCCGTGGGTGAATTTTTTTAGTAACGGGTCGAAACGGGCTGGTCCGGGCTGGGGTGACCCAAAAACATTACTTAGTCCGTTCATCATAATAATTGTATATAACTAATGTGTTAATTTCATTACAAAGACAATATTATTAAGATAATAATCAACATCTAGAAAAAAAATGAGGTCCATGAGTTCAAATCTAGACTTGGGACGACTTTCAATCTGTTTGACACACATTCTCCTTTTAGGTAATTTGTAAATTGACACGTTTTACATAGAATACAACCCAGATCAACCCAAGGATCTAAATTTCCACCTAACTGTCTCCTTTGCGCACTACCATTGACACTATTGTCATATGTGGGTGCATCAAAGTTACAAATTTAAGCGATAAGAGGGAAACAATACTAGAGTTTATGGATGAGCAGAATCTTTAGAAGTTTAGATCAATCCAAAAACTAAAACTATAAGGGCCGTTTAGTTGGTGAAATTTTTTCCAGTTTTTCCGTTTCTAAATTCCTAGAGAATGGAATGGTTTTTCTTCTCTAAAAAAGAGTTTAGAAGTTTGAAAACTCGTTTAGTTGAAGTTATATTTTTCCTTTTTTTTAAATGAAAAGTTGTTTAGTTGAAGCTATTTCCAACCATTTTTCTTCTTTAGGAAATGGGGTTATTATTTTAAGAATGAAAAAAGTGAGAAGGGTGTAATGGTATTTTCATTTTTTCTATTAAGAATTGGAAAATGAGAAATTCATATTTTTAGAAAATTATTGGAAAAAAGTGCGACCAAACGGGTTTTCAATTTTTCCCTTTTCATATGAAAACTTTTCTGGAAAAATGGAGTATTTCTCTCCGACTAAACGGCCCCTAGGTTTTTCCTTTTCTCAACGTTGTTTGTTATAATACCATTTTTCATAATTCTAAAAGTCTAAATCAATTGCTTATATTATCTTTCCTATGCCACCCTTTGGGAAAACTACAAGGACAACAATCAATATTCACAAAAATACCAATGATAACAAAAGTGGTACAAAAATTATATTAGAGGTTGTGATTTACAGCCACAATGGAAGTCATACATTGTTGGTCTTATTGGCAGCAACTATTATTTATATAAGTATATGTTTCTGAAGACTGGTTAACCTGAATACGTACCAACTGCATGACACTGTGAGAGCCATAAGTCTATCTGTTCTATCATCTGTTGTCGTACTTTGTTAACCGCATCAGGTGAGCTGCAGTTTTTAGAGCTCCCTGCAATATATTTTCATACCGGGTCACATTTTATCCTATATTTAGCAACATATAGTTTTTTGTGTAAAAAATTACTAACCTTCAGGGACTAACGGAGATTGTGGGCATCCTCTCATATCAGTTCCATGACCACAATTATTACAAGCATGGTTGTCAGGATCCCGATCCTGATCTTAGGATCTTCTGATTTTACGATCATCAGAAAAAACGATCCGGATCCTACATAGGATCTTTGCAAGCTTAAGATCTTATAGGATCCCGATCTTGATCATACGATCTTACGATATAATCCGATCCGATCTTACTCTTCTCGGATTACAAACTAAAAACTACAAATTTATGGGTTGTTTGTTTGTAGAATTCAAAAACAACATGTTAATCTTTTAAACATTTTATAATCATAATTTAGGACAACATTTATATGAAACATTCATAGTATTTTGTGGTTATAATGTATTAGAATTTGTAGATTTGTATAAAATTACATAAACTATTAAGAAATAACATTAGAGTAGGATCTTAAGATCCCGATCCGATCTTACGATCACGATCTTGCAAAGACAAAAACGATCCTGGGTAGGATCCCGATCTTGACAACCTTGATTACAAGTGATATAATATATGATGGCACTACAGATAAAACAATACAGGTTTTAGTGGTAGTAACATTTAAAGAAAAGTCGTCAAAAATTGAAAAGATAAGTTCTGCCAAACTATTAGGGCGTGTTTGGTTAAGAGAAATAGAGGTAGAGAAATGGAAATGGCATCATATCTCTTGTTTGGTAAGATGGAGAAATAAAAAGCGTAGAAATCGAAATTCCGAGAGAGTTGGGTGCTTTGTATTTTGGTTTCTTTGATTTTCATTGTGATTGGTATGGAAATGGTGGGGTCTGAGAGAATTGGTTTATTTAAAAAATATTTAAAAAAAAAATTTTTTTTTTTTTTTTTTTTACATTAAAAAATAATTTAAAAATTAAAATTTTTTTTTAAATATATTTTTTAAATAAGTTTTTTTTTTAAATAAATACATTTTAAAATATTTAAAAAAACACGTTTTTTTTTTTTTTTTTTTTTTTTTTTTTTTTTAATACATTTTAAAAATAATTAAAAAAAAAATTAAACATTTAATTTTTTTTTTTCAAAATAAGTTTTTTAAATAAATACATTTTAAAAATATTTAAAAAAACAAGTTTTTTTAAATAAATACATTTTAAAAAATAATTTTTTTAAGAAAGTACATAAATTTTAAAAATAAATTTAAAAAAAGATAAAATTTTAAAATAATTTAAATAATTTTTTTTTTTTTTTCATTTCTAAGTCAGTCTCATTGTTACTAAACATTAAATCGAATGCAATTTCATCGATTTCTATTCTCTCGCTTCATTTCGTTTCTTTCAAATTCTCTACCAAACGCGCTTGCCAGGGTGGAGACCTGAGACTTACTATTTGCATATGACACCTGCTTGGATGCATGTCTCCATGGATCTTGTGATCCATTTGTGAAAACGATTTTTGATCCTGCATGAAGATACTGCGACATTAGATTTCAATCGATGATCATTTACATTATATCATATGATAATCAACTACTTAAATTTTCTACTGCCTTTTTAATATGCCATAATAATAAATGGTGCACACACATATCGCATATGTGTGCCCATCTATCCCATAAAAATAGAGATAATTACTTCGTACATCAACCATATAAGAGTTGACTACTAATCAAATGTCTACAATACCCTTCAATGATAAAAAAAGATGATTCTTGCGGGCCAAAACAATGTCATTAGAAATTAGTAACGAAGACAATTGACAATAAGCAAATATATTCCATTTAGCTTAACAATCTACCAAAACTATTCAATGCCATTAAAAGTGTGACATTTTGAAATTAGAGGTATCAAGTACAGCCATCTGTATAAAAATGGTCCCAAAAGATGTATTTTATCGATAGCGGGTTATTAAAAGATTAGCAAAAAGAAAATGGGTCAAGCATATTAAACGGGTCGAAAGTTGTATTGAATGATTACGACCTCCTAAAACGTGTTATCTATAAATGCTATTATTCTTTCATAATAAATATTTTGTAATCATATTTTAGTCAACTATATATATAATTCACAGAAAAAAAACCAATCCCCTCGACCTGCCCGTTTTGCCACCACTACTTGCAATATAGGTGGAATAGCGAGTAAATTAGTAGTGTAAATACCAGCAATGTCGGTGCCCCCGTAGTACAAATTAGTAGCATCAACAACCGGATATACACCCTCTCCAAACACATTTTACATAGATCCGGATGGTACCTATTACATAATAATAATCCTATGAGTTTTAATAAAAATAATAATAATAATAATAAAAATATATATAATAATAATAATAATAATAATAATAATAATAATAATAATAATAATAATAATAATAATAATAATAATAATAATAATAATAATAATAATAATAATAATAATAATAACAATATCAACATCAAGATCGATCAACATCAAGCGTCGCGAATAAGCGGAATAACGGCGCGGAAGAAGAAGCAACAACAACAGCAACAACAACAACAACAACAATAACAGACCAATGGCTATGTGGTAACATTCAGATTAACAGACTAATTCCTGAAAAAGCAAGAAATAATAAAGATAATATGAATGTGATCTATGTGCATGCTTGTGTTAACTTTTGCAGAGCGGATGCTATCGTTTGCAGGTGCAACTTGGAAGTAAGCAACTTCAGTACAAACTTGGAACCACCATAACCGATCACCACTTGAGTTACTGAGGGTGGTCCGTTTTAGACTTTCTTGGTTATATGTTTGAACTTCCGCTCCAAAACTTCCAACTTAATATTCCTTTATGTAATTTGCATAAGCATTCTGTATGGACAATTTATTATTAATCGAATATTATAGCAGCAATAAACTCTAGAAAAAAGAATTTTGGGGAGACTTGGATTACCACTAGATCAGCTCCTGCCTTCTTAGCTTCAATCATAGGGGTACAATGCTTATCGGGATTCCCATATTGGAACTGCCAAGATTTAGAAATCATGTCAGTTATGGCAAAAGATTATTCATATACAGATGATTATATAAACATAGATGGCACAAAACTTACAGCTATGGCTCCAGCATCCGCTAGAAAATACAAGAAGTCGCCATCTATTTTTAGCTACAAGGATATTTCATTGAATCAAACATAACCGTGGTTCATCTTATCTACCTAAGAAAACTTTGAATAGCTCCCTCCATGTCAAAATAAATGCAGTGTTTAGCTAATATATAGTTTAATAAAACCATGGTAATTGTATGTTCATTGCAAACAAACCATCATTCTTGCAAAAACGTAAACGGTAAAGAAAATAAAGTCTATCTTATGCAAGAATGAGCAATTTTGGACCAAAATTTCCTAGTAAGGAGGTTTTCTAGTTTTCATTCAATATTTGTACGAAGAGCACTCATTGTTGCAAACTGCAGTTCTATTGATGATTCGAGAAGTCAATCCCACCATACTTGTAATACTACAGAAGAATCTTTGAAATTTTAAATAATAATTATCGAGCAAAGAGATAAATTATGAATTTTGATTTACCGCAAATGAAAATACTGCATTTATTTTGGGATGGAGAGTTAGGTATCCATGTATCGTTTTATAATCCCGTAAAAGGAAAAGAGGATTTTATACCTCAGTGGCATCAAATGTGGTCTTGAGTGCTCTACCATTTGATGCAAGCTTCTGTTCAACAAGTTGAGTAACTTCCTCTGTCTGACTTTACATTCGTGCCCTGCAGACTCGCCAACTGTTTATCAAACTCTATGAAATTGTAAGCAAGAAGAACTACACCGAGCTTGCAAGGCGCCACATGTGAGATGAGGGAACTTCAAACGAAACCATGCATCGAGAGCTCCATCATAAGAAACGTTGGATATTTTAGTGTAATTGAATTAACTTGTTTTGACCAATTTTATCATAATAATACATCATTTAGGTTTGGAGGTGCGGAGTCTGCGCCTACTTGAATTTATTATGATCTTAGGGCGAAGCCCCTGAGGACGGGGTCCGGGCGCGCCCTGTCAGGAGTCCAGGGGCGGCACTGGCAGGTCCAGGCGGGCCACAGCCGGGTCGAGTGCCATGTCACCGTGGAAATTTTATTTCCACTAAGTTGCTATGTAAAAACTTCTGCTGAAATTCCTGGTGAAGGATTCTGCTGAAGTTATGAATCTGCTGAAGTTATGATTCTGCTGAAGTTATGTTCCTCAGAAATTAATTTTCGGAAATTGAGGGACAAAATTTGACAACTTGGAAACCCTAAAACTGCTTTGGCAGTTATCCCGTATTATAGTTATATATACGGTTTATTTGGTCAGATTATATTACGGTTCAATAATATCTCAGATAAACACATACAGAAAATTCTCATTCTCTGAATTGTATCCGATTGAATAATTTGGTAGAACCACCGAATTGATTCGATCTGAAAGTGTTCACACGCCTTCGATGAGTTAAGTATATCCATAGTGTTCGTTATTACTACATATCCCCTACAAAGATCGAATCAATTAAGATGGCGAACCACGATTACGTGAAAGATATGAACAAGGCGTTTGCAAAGTTGGAGAAGTTTTCAAGCGGGATTTTCGTAGATGGCGTAAAAGATGCATTTTATCTCACGAATCGAAAGTGGTATATGTTCGAGTACCCGTGCCCGAGGTCGTTGAGAATGAAACGCCGGAATGCACTCGTAATCGTTCTAAGTGGGAAAACGCAGACTACATATGTCGTGGTCATATTCTTAACGGTATGTCTGATTTCTTATTTGATATTTATCAAAGCGTAGAGTCTGCAAAAGAATTATGGGATACCCTAGAAGCCAAATATATGGCGAAGATGCATCTAGTAAGAAATTCCTAGTTGGTAATTTTAATAAATATAAAATGGTAGACACTAGGCTGTCATGGAACAAGATTACCACAATGCAAAGGATATTAGGACGGTTTATGCAATATGATATGAAAATGGATGAATCAATTTACATCTCTAGTATCATAGATAAACCGCCCCCTCTTGGAAGGATTTTAAAAACAATCGAAACATAAGAAAGAGGAATTGAATCGGTTGAACTTGGAAGTCATTTCCATATTGAGCAGTCCATACGTGATATGGAAAAGGGTTACATTGGTGGTACTAAAACCATGGTGGTTCTTCCGTGAACATGGTGGAGGAGGTGAATCCTCTAAGGTTGGTAAAGGAAACGAAAGTGGCAAAGCAATAACAAAAAGGTTCGATAAGAAACCAAAAGTGACTGTTGGAAGTGTGGGAAACCCGGACACTTTAAGAAAGATTGCAGTCTAAGGGTGGAGGTAAAGGAAAAACGAGGTGGTGCTAGTGGATCCAAGGATCACGGAAAGCAATCAGTTTGTTTTTGGTACCCTCTTGATCATTCATTGAAAATTATTATGTATCAATAATTTACGAAACATTCTATGTACGTGATGATGATTTATCATGGTGGGTGGATTCAGAGCAACATGTCACGTGTGCAAAAATCTTCAATGGTTCAAGGACTTTAAGCCAATTGAAGATGGATCTTTATTAAAGATGGGCAATGTTGCAACCGAACCGATTAAAGGACTAGGATCCGTTAATCTAGTATTTACTCGAAACTCTTTACTTTTAAATAATGTTGTGTATGTACCGGAATTCGTAAGAACTTAGTATATGGTATTGTATTAAATAATTGTGGCTACAAGCAAGTCTTGGAAAGCGACAAGTATATATTGTCTAGACATGGAACCTTTATTGGCTTTGGATATTTGAATGGAATGTTTAAATTAAATTTGGATGTTTCGTTTATTAATAATTACATTTGCATGGCTTCTACTAGTTCTAGCAATAATTGTGGTAAATCGAATTATGGCATGCTAGACTAGGACACGTACATTACAAGAGAATGATAGACATGTCAAAATGAGTCTAATACACCTTTTGAATTGAATGGTGAAAAGTGTAAAACTTGTATGTTGACTAAGATAACTAGACAACCTTTCGCCAAAAATGTCATTAGAGATACTAAGGTATTAGAACTTGTACACAGTGACTTGTGTGATTTTCATTCAACTCCATCACTTGGTAATAAAAGGTATGTAGTTACTTTTATTGGTGATGCTACTAGATACTGCTATTTTACTTGTGTCATACAAAAGATGAAGCTCTTGATAAGTTTAAAATTTATAAAGAGGAAGTAGAGCTTTATCATGGTGTGAGGATTAAAACACTTCGCAATGATAGGGGAGGTGAATATTATGATCCAGTATATTTTCAATCTACTGGTATAATACATCAGACCACTGCTCCATATACACCACAACAAAATGGTATATCTGAAAGAAAGAATAGGACATTAAAAGAAATGGTTAATTCCATGATATGCTATTCTGGCCTAAGTGATGGATTTTGGGGTGAGGCTATGTTGACAGCCTGTTATTTATTAAATAGATTTCCTAATAAAAGGAACAAGATAACCCCTTATGAACTTTGGTATAAAAAGGCACCAAACCGAGTTATCTTAGAGTTTGGGGTTTGAGAGTCGTGGTAAGATTGATTGATCCTAAAATAAATAATATAGGTCAAAGAGGTATAGATTGTGTATTCACCGGCTATCCCGAGAATTCTAAGTGCTATAGATTCTATGTCATAGAACCTAATGATTATGTATCCGCACTCTGTTATTGAGTCACGAGATGCGATTTTGGCAATGAGGATAGGTTTACATCTTTACCTAAACCTGCGCACATGATTGCAAGTTCTAGTAACTTTGGTGCATCGACCAAGTGATTGTTTCTCCTCCCGAGCCTAGGAGGAGTGTAAGAGCAAGAAAAACCAAATCTTTTGGTGGCGATTTCCAACTATATCTCGGTCGAAGGATCAAGGAATGAAATTCAATTTCAATATCAATATTGTTTCAATGTTGATGAAGATCCTAGGACCTACAAAGTGAAGCTATGGCTTCAAGGATCTTGCATTTTGGAAAGAGGCAATCCAAGATGAGATTGATTCTATAATGCACAATAATACTTGGAAACCGTCGATTTACCACACGGTTGTAAACCATTGAATAGTAAATGGATCTTCAAAAGGAAGATGAAGGTGTATGGAAGCATAGACAAGTATAAAGCCGATTGGTTATCCAGGCTTTAGACAAAAGGAAGGTATTGATTTCTTTGATACTTATGCTCTATTGCTAGGATTACCACCATTAGATTATTGTTAGCACTTGCTATACATAATCTTGTAATTCACCAAATGGATGTTAAAACAGCCTTTCCGAATGGTGAATTGGATGAAGAGATTTACATAAGACAACTGAAGGTTTTGTCATGCACGGTAACGAAAATAAGGTATGTAAATTGGTTAAGTCTCTTTATGGTTTGAAACAAGCTCCTAAGCGGTGGCATCGAAATTTGATGATGTTATCTTGTCTAATGGTTTTGCATTAAACCAAGCGGACAAGTGTGTATACCGCAAGTTTGATGCTTCGGTAAAGGAGTAATCATTTGCTTGTATGTTGATGACATGTTGATCTTTAGTGTGACCAAGATCAAGTTAATACAACTAAGGAGTTCTTGTCCTCTAAATTTGAGATGAAGGACATGGGGAGGCGATGTGATTCTTGGCATTAAGATCATACGTGGAGAACATGGCATTACTATCTCTCAATCACATTATATTGAGAAGATGTTGGATACATTTAATCGAAGATTGTTCTCCTATAGGTACTCCTATGGATCCCACAACAAAACTTGTGCCTAATAAAGGTGTTCTTTGTGAATCAACTTGAATATTCAAGGGCTATTGGATCTTTAATGTATGCCATGATTAGTACTAGACCTGATATAGCCTTTGCTGTTGGAAAGTTGAGTAGATATACTCACAATCCAGGTTTAATCCATTGGCGAGCAATTAATCGAGTATTTATGTACTTGAAAGGAACAATGGATTATGGTTTGACTTATACTGGATTCCCTTCTGTTCTTGAAGGTTATTCAGATGCAAGTTGGATTTCCAATCAGGAAGATCATTCTTCCACAACTGGTTGGGTATACCTACTTGGAGGTGGTGCCATTTGCTGGGCATCTAAGAAGCAAACTTGCATAACTGATTCAACAATGGAATCTGAGTTTGTGGCATTAGCGGCAGCTGGTAAAGAAGCTGAATGGCTAAGGAACTTAATTTATGAAATTCCATTGTGGCCTAAACCGATATCATCCATTTCTATCAGATGTGATAGTCAAGCTACTTTGGCTAAGGCATACAGTCAAGTATATAATGGGAAGTCTAGACACATAGGTGTTAGACATAGCATATTACGTGATCTTATCACGAATGGTGTGATATCTGTGGTGTTTGTGAAAACACAACACAATTTAGCCGATCATTTAACCAAAGGGTTGAATAGAGATCTCGTGAAAAATTCGGCTATAGGGATGGGATTAAAGTCCATCGAAATCTCGATATCAAGATACCCAATTCCCACCTAGTATGACGCTAGGTCTGAATTCAATGTGGAAGGCTTAATATTTAGAGATTGGAACACATTAGAAGAATCATCCCAAGGTATGTGTTCAGACCTACAAGTTAGGGAGGTTGAATGAATATATTCTTAATAACTCTTTTGACAAATTGCGTTGTAGGTGCAAGACTAAAAGAGCTACCTATGTGAGCATGAAGTTTAGCCGCTTCAAGAAGTTGGGACTTGGCTTTGACATGCTTATGAAGGATAAGGACATAGGCTAGTAAAACATGTGTCAAGATAGAACTACTATGTATGTAAACTCTTGTGTACATTATCTTCGTGTATTCATATTGAATTCCCAGGGTTCAATCCTAAGCGACACCACAGTATTCGAATATTTGGAATGTGTAATGTACTAATGTGAAATTCAATCGTCATGACATTTCATTTATACAACAGCTTGATTGTTTGAGATTACTTGTTTTAGTTAATCAAGGATTGCACTAAAATAGGGAGGAATGTTGGATATTTTAGTGTAATTGGATTAACTTGTTTTGACCAATTTTATCATAATAATACATCATTTAGGTTTGGAGGTGCGGTGCACGCCTACTTGAATTTATTATGATCTTAGGGGCGAAGCCCCTAAGGACGGGGTCCGGGGCGCGCCCAGTCATGAGTCCAGGGGCGGCCTGGCAGAGCCCCAGGTGGGTCGAGTGCCATGTCACCGGAAATTTTTATTTCCACTAAGTTGCTATGTAAAACTTCTCTGAAATTCACGGTGAAGGATTCTCAAAGTTATGAATCTCTTGAAGTTATGATTCTTTGAAGTTATGTTCCTCAAAAATTAATTTTCGGAAATTGAGGGACAAAATTTGACAACTTGGAAACCCTAAAACTGCTTTGGCAGTTATCCCGTATTATAGTTATATATACGGTTTATTTGGTCAGATTATATTACGGTTCAATAATATCTCAGATAAACACATACAGAAAATTCTCATTCTCTGAATTGTGTCCGATTGAATAATTTGGTAGAACCACCGAATTGATTCGATCTGAAAGTGTTCACACGCCTTTCAGAGAGTTAAGTATATCCATAGTGTTCGTTATTACTACATATCCCCTACAGAAACACCAAAAACAAACCATGGATTCTCGACATTTGTTCTGTTGAGTTTCAAATTTAAGGATTCCTAAAAGATCATAGAAAATAATATGTTATAAAACTAATAGCAACATATTAAAAAAATATAGTCTTTTCGTAAACCATTAGTATATTCGCCATTTAAACTTCTAACTACTCACTCCAAAGCTCATCACATAAATTCTTTTACTTTTTAATTTTACTTGTAGGTTAGTGTGAATCGCTTATGTAAGAAACATATCAGTAATGTGGCTTTGACTATCTACCGCATCCTATTCTTGTCTTGATATATAAGTGCATACTGAGTTTAACAACCCCGCTCCAACAGATACATATTAAGTTTAATAACCCCTTTTCAATTAGATTTGTTAAATGGATCAATGCATAACTTGCCTGATAATATTGGCGGAAAGCAGCCAAGTCATATAATGCCTGCTTAGATGAAAGAAATTGTAGATTTTTGGTAGTTAGAGATTTGAATGGGGAACTCTTTCCATAATACCGATGCTCAAGCGTAACAATAGCAGCTCCAAACTTCTTTTCCAAAACATGTATGAAGTTACCGAATCAGATATGGCACATCAGGGATACCAACTTCGGGTTAGTTGGGAACATCAAATTTAGCATGATATTTTGGAAAACTACTGGGAACGTACACTGAGATAGTCATTCGATATCCCACCGCATGCAGACAGTGGCGGATCTAGAATTTTGTAATAGGGTATGCACTTGTTAATGGTGTTATTCGTTAATGAAAGTTCTGTAAAAAAAATTTTGTTTTTGGGTCGAATTTTAAAAACAAGTCGGGTCGCTAGAGAGTTCAAAAAGAACTTTGTTATGTGTTTACTGTGCAATGAAGTTTATTTTGTGTTACTATATAATAATGACCAAAGTAACATAAAATAACCAGTTAATAACTTGAGTATAGAGTTTTGTTTAAGTTCTTTTTTATCATCTTAGTTCTTGTAGTTGTAGAGACATAAGATTACTACACTAGATGATTTTACAAGAGAGTTAATGCACTTAGATGATTTAATGAGCTTGCTACAAAATGACCAAATATCATAAAACAAAATGAAATTATAAGATGAAAACAAAATACCACTAAAATATACCCAATATTACCTAAATTATATCTACATAATTTTAAAAGTAAATAGCCTAATAAATATAGTACAATTTATGTGGTAGTGGTGAAACATCAGTGTGACATAAAGAGACGAGGATTTTGGTTTGAATATGCATATTAAATTTAGTTCAGGTCGTGACGCCGAACAACCCAGGTCAACCTGCGCGCACGTCGCCTTTCTCTCCAAACGAGGACAACCCGGATGCCCAAGTCGACGACCCAAGGAATTCTTTTTTTTTTTTTTTTTTTTTTTTTTAATTCAAACATTTTTAACATTAAATTTAAATTTCATTCAAATTAAAAAATATTACATTCTGAAATTTAAAAAAAAACATTACAATACTGAAATTCAAATAACGTTAAAACATTACAAAACTCTTCATCGTCTTCACATCGTCACTATCGACTTGATTCACTGCTTCGACTTGATGTCGACGATTTCTCCAAATGTGTTCGACCAAATCAGATTTTAAGTTTTGATGAGTTGATGAGTCCATTAGCTCCTGAGTAACCACCATTGATTCTGCATGTGTTCTCAAAGGATCATGATCTTGGTGTCCCTCATCTTCAAACCATGTAGGACATATCGCCCGCTGCTTGTGTCGGATGATCATATTATGTAATATGATACATGTATACATAATATCTTGGATATCATTTCTAAAAAACCCTCGAGCAGGAACTTTAAGCATTTTTCACTTTTTCTTCAACACACCAAAAGCCCGTTCCACATCTTTCCTTGCTACTTCGTGCCTCCTCTTGTACAAACATCTTTTACGATCACCCGTGGGAGGATTTGAAATAGACTTCATAAGAACGGACCATTGTGGATATATCTCATCAGTAACATAATATCCCCTTTTATAAGCCACATCGTTAGCCTCAAATTCAAGGTCTGGTGCTCTCCCGGTTTGATATCATTGAAAGCAATGAACGACGTAAAGCGCTTACGTCGTTATTCATTCCGGAGACACCAAAGAACGCATGCCAAATCCATAAATCTTGGGAAGCGACCGCTTCCAACAAAATGAATGGATGTGGCCCGTGATCACCCCTACAATGTTGAGCTCTCTCACTATTCAGGCAATTCTTCCACTCCCAACTTGTACAATCAATGCTTCCCATCATCCCAGGAAAGCCATACTTATGCTCGTGATGAGCATATATTCTTTCAAGGTCAGAATACGTGGGCCTTCGCAAATACTCACGACCATATAACTCCATGATAACCTCGCAAAACTTACGAAGACATTCACGGGCTGTGGATGCACCAAGTGCCAGAGTCTCGTCAAGAGAATCAGGAACGGCTGCGTATCCCAATTGACGAATGGCTGCAGTACACTTGACCAATGGGCTAATACTAGGTACGCCCCTAGCATCAAGAGTTTGTCGAAAATAAGTAGAGTGATCGGTTATCTCTCGAACAATTTATGTGAATAGCTCTCGGCTCATACGGAACCGCCGAGAGAATGTTCTTGTCGTCGAACTGCGGGTTTTCGGAGAAGTATGCCGCCACTAAACGATTATGAGCACCCTCATGATCCCTACGTATGTACCTTCGTCGGGTTTTTGGCTGTGATGCTTTGTAAGCCTTCCAAGCAAAATCCATGAACTCCACAAACTCACTAAAACTTCTTCCTCGTCGGAAGGCGAAGAAGAACCGAATAAATGCTCGAATGACGACATATTAAAATTGTGTTTCGTGGGTATTTCGTTAGAATGGTTGATTGAATATAGATGAGAAATGGTGAGTGGTGAATTGTGTTTGAGAAGAAGTTGGTATTTATAGAGTGGTAAATTTGGTTTTAAAAAATTTTTTTTTTTTTTTTTTTAATGACAAACGGTCATATTTTTGAAATTAATAGTGAAAAAACTTGCAAATACTAAACGTATAACATCGGTCTTATTAGCACTCGATGTGTGCAAATATGAAGCCACGACCGATGTGGCAACCTTCGCCCACAATCGAGCCAACCGATGTGAACATCGGTCGAAGGTGACAAATTTTGGTGCCCAACCGATTTGAAAAGCACGATTGCGTCCAGCCTTAATGACCTTCTCTCTCATCAATCATTTCAACTTTTGCTCTTCTTCATCTTCTTAAGAAAAGAAGGTGTGCACCGTCTTTTTTCACTTCTTTTACAGGGTATGCACCGTTAACAAAACAACCAAAAAATTACGATATAATATTTTCATTTACACTACGCTAAGCGTTGATAGGGTATGTACGTGCATACCCATCCTTGTGTGTAGATCCGCCCCTGCATGCAGATTCACCACATATTTTTAAGAAGATGGGGCCATCGGGAAGCCTGAATTTGTCCAAGTATTCATAGTATCGTTGTCCAAAGTTACTGTGATCCTGCGAGAATGTTACAAGTTTAGAATATAATTAAAATCTGCAATCTCTAATACTTGATATGAAATTTTTGTCTAGTTAACGCTACTCAAATCTTGTACAGTTGAACTAACAAACAACATCTATAAAAAACTCAAATTTTAATAAAAAACCATTCGTTGTTATTGTAACTATTTCCTTTTGATAAGAAGGAACTTACTAACAATTAAAGTTAGAACCCCTGTCAAACAAAACAAGAGACACTCAACCGGGAATCCATGAACAAAAGAACACAAAACACCCTCTTTTAGAAGTCATATTGTGTATTCAAATCGATTATTGTGTATTCAAATCGTATATATCTACTTTTCTAGCATTTCGTAAAGTTAAATTAATTCGATTATCTAACTATTTACAGTAACAAGTTAAGGAATAGCTACAATAAAAGCGATTCAAAGATATGATTATGTTCGGATATTTGACCATCTAATTACGACTTGAAAGGCAATTATCCTAGAGATAGCAAAGCATTCTCTTTTTCATTTGTTGAATTTGCCAACTTCAAGTCTAGGGCAACGGTGAATAAGCTCCACCCTTTTATCGACTAGTTGGGGTACATCAATTTCACCATTTAGGATCCTAATTTAAAACTTTTAGAGGCCTAAAAAGCGAGTTTTATAATTAGCCTTGCTCGATACCACTTGTTGTTCCCGTTCACTATCGTTTAAAACAATTTAAGTTTATAAAACAAGTTAATAGTGAACTATGGTGAAATTAACATAAGAAAAGCACACTAAGTAATTTTCAACATCATATTCTTATTAGAAATAAATCAACAAAGAATCGTTACCCAAGTACTTGCGGAATAGTACTTGGGATTGAAATGACAAAGTTGGGTGACTCCTCTCTAAGCTCGGGCTAAGTCCGAGCACAACTCTTAGAGCTCATTGAGCTATCTCGGGAACTAAGTTGTATTTGGAGGAGTGAAAAGATGGCTTGCGTGTATGTGTGTTTTACAATTCACAAGCAACCTTTTCACTCCATCTCTTATGCTATTTATACATGTATGATATTTGACTCTTTCCTAAGTGACAAGCGACATCATCTGAAAGACAAAATCTTGATGTATTTTGTCTCATTCTAAAGACTATTCTAGGTAAGAGACAAGACTACTTTCCTAAGTTCGGTGATGACACCGAGCACGATCTTTGCCATTCGAGTGAAAGTTGACTTTGGTTGATAAGGACTTCGTCTTTTCTTATTCAACCTTTTCCCGCCTTGTCCCGCTCTTTCTTGATCTTTACATCCTTGCCTTCTACTTGATTTGTCTTGATGTAAGAGTTGGAGAGTAGTCTTAGGGATTCGGTGAGTTATTGTCATCACCACCGAATCCATCATCTTCTTCTTGACTTAGTCTTCACCCTTTAAGTTCCGCCTTCGAGGTGGAGAGACTTCTTCACGCCTCGTCTTGAGTATCACGAAGATGACTCACCGAGAGGCTATGCACTCGATGACACGATTAGTGTTAACGGACTAAACACATGGGCTATTTTCTATTCAAATCCTAGATTAAGGGTTTGGGTATTTATTGAACCCAACAGGTCTCCCCTATTTGGATATACAAATAGCCTAAGTGATTGATCGTGTAAGTGAGCAAATGGCTTCTTCACACCGAATGTACTAATGAATACAATAAGGAACACCGAATATTTTAACAAAACATGCATCGTTTATTGATCAAATTACAAAAGGTTCCTATCACTAGTACAAAAGATAAATCAAAATGATGTCGGTTGAGATGGATCCCAAAGCTTCAAGCTTAGGCTTCTTTTTAGGAGTGTTTCTTTGTCGTGGTGCTCTCTTATCTTGGCATTCGTGTCTTGGCAAAACACGATGTTTCTTTGGGTTTGATTTGAGAGGCCACTGGTATGTAGCTCAACATTGCGCCCACACCACCTAATCAATATCACTCCATCTTTGAAAAGGTTTCCATAGACATCAATGTGGAATAGCCCTCTTCGAGCTTCTCAATTACTAGACAGTTCACAAATTTCACACCTTCAGCGGCTCCTGTTGCATTCTAATCCGAGCACTTTGATTTCGGTTGGAATTCAACTCTTCCTTTGCCGATGGATGATTGTGGTTGAGATCCTTGAGGCGCGATTAAAGCGGTGAATTCCCATTAGTCCGGACAATCCTCGATCTTTCATATCTTTTCTTGAGCATTTTCATCGGGTCCTTAACCACCGCATTTTCTTCTTTTCAATAATTGGACCAAGTTCATCGAGTTGATGATCCCAAGTCGTGAATTTGAGAGGATCATGAACTTCGAAGCTGCTTTTATCATCCCTCTCAGTAGGCGTTCATGGCGGAGGTTTGGTATTAGGGATGATTCGACATCCGTGATCTTTTCGGAAGCCTTGACTTGTCATTGTCGATTGTAATGCTCAATTACGCTTTGCACGAGCTTGATTTTCTTCTTCTTTTCTTCCAACTGTTTTCATATGCGATCATCCGAGCGACTGAGCTTCCTTGAACTTTTGTCTGCTGACCCTTTTGGAGCTTGCTTGGATCTAATCCCATGTTTTCGGCTTCTTCTACGACAACCTTTGCTAGTGCTTCTCTGTTCTTTTCTCTTCTTGACTAGTTTCAATCTTCTTTCTTCTTTAGCAAGATGTTTACTCATTTGTTGTGGTATGAGCAGTACTCGGTGTCGCCCGATTTTATAGGAATCTTCTCGGGCTCGAAGTTGCCATTTTTCCTTTTCCTTTGTCCCGGCACGAGGAAGATGAAGTTGCTACCGGGGTGGTGGTGTTGTTGTTATTGGAGTGATTCTTGTCGGTGTTGTTGTTGTTGATGTTGTTGGTGGGATTGATGAGATAGGTGTTCTTTGAGGCGGTGGGGATGATGAGATTTGAGCCATCGATGATGATAGTGTTGGCTCCCCTTAGTGTGAGAAGGAGGTTCTTTAGCAATATTCTCCCCTCAACCGCTGCTTGGAGCTTGGTGAGGGCAAGAGTTGGAGTTGGTCTTGAGGGGGTGGCGGCTTGACCCTTGAAGGCCCGATAAATTTCTAAGATCATAGCCTTGATGTCCGAAGTGTCGATTGAATACCGGTGACTTTAGTTTCCAAATTAGCTTTGAGAAACTTCGGTATGTCATTCGGGCCCAAGATTCGGGCGAGATGAGGATGCTGAGCCAAAGTAGCCACTGCGTGTTTAAAGAGTCCAATGTAGCTTGAAGAGACGGGTGAGGATTGAAGACCACGAACATTTGTAGACTTGAGCATATTAAGCGGTTCGGTGAGGGTTGAGGATTGTTTCAAGTACACTCGGTAGCCTCCAAAGACTTTAGAGTTGAGTCTTGGGTCTTCTTTGACAAACTCCTGCTTTCATCTATCGTGGTTCCTACACCACGAAGATGCACGAGGAATTTAGCCATGTTCTCATCCGATCGGTGAATGTTGTCATACATCGGATCCACATGCTCATGAACATTTTCATCAAAGCCATGTACCTCGACCTTTAGATCGGCATAACTCGTAGCGACCTCGGTGTGTTGTTCCCACAATGTGTCGGTGACCCCAGAATATAACCTTCTTGAAGCTTTGGTGATCCACCGAGCGAGCCGCTCTTCGATGAGTGGGAGAACATTATCAAATCTTTCAAATTCATCGGTGGAGGAAGAGGTCATCATTGTCGGGCTTATTGGTGATTCAAGATATGCTACATGGATCGGTGAGGCTCTTGTTCGACTTGAACCTCGGCGTCCATTTCTTCTCCGGTGATAAGATTTCATCATCGGTCTCGGCAAGTTCATCTTCGAAAATAATATCCGGTGACATCGCAGCAGTTAACGGGG
Organism: Chrysanthemum lavandulifolium; assembly: GCA_022545495.1. NCBI lineage: Eukaryota > Viridiplantae > Streptophyta > Magnoliopsida > Asterales > Asteraceae > Chrysanthemum > Chrysanthemum lavandulifolium. The sequence goes on from CM040245.1 coordinate 127,320,827, forward strand.
GTTGGTGATGGGTTCCATATCGTGGTGATATGTTTCCTCGAGTCTTTGTCCCCGTTGACCCCTCGGACACGGTGGGCGTTTCCGATGACTTCACCGGAGTCGGGATTGGTTGTGGGTTCCGTATCGGCGTTGTTTCTTTCCTCCGAGTCTTTGTCTCCTAGTGACCCACGAGACACCGGTGGGCGTTCAGTGCCTTTAGCGAGTCAATGATAGTTGTATCCCTATCGGTGTTGTTTGATTCCTCCGAGTCTTTAGGATCGATCGGTGTGCCCTCGGACAAAGGCTTGGATTTGCTAATGTCATCACCGGCGTTGTGGAAGCGCTCCCCTACCGGTGGGTTGTATGTTTCCTACGGATCTTGGGGAGTAGTAGGTGTGACCAAGGTACCGATTGTGATGTATCGGTGTCCTTCATTGTCACCGGGGTGGTTGTTGCACAGTCGGTGGGTGTCTGTTTGGTCTCGGCTTTTGTGCCTCTTGGGTTGTGCTCCTGAAGCCTCGGGGCCCCGAGACTTTGGTTTAGTCTTAGTCCCATCGAGACTTCCCTTTTCTTTTAGGAGCGGGGTTTGGAGACACCGATCCACTTTGATTGTTTACGTAAATCATGTAGGCCGTCAATTCAATGGGAGTGACAAGGGATGGGTCCTTTTGAAAATTTGATGGGCTCGGGATGCGGTAAATTTCCAAATTTTTCATCCCGAGTATAATTTGAACCCGATGCGATTGCAAAGCACAAGAGAAAACCTAGGATACTGAAACGTGCCGTCCTAGATTTGCTCAGTAGCCGTTCTGAGATCACCAGTAAATGATCTCCCTATGTCGACAAAGTGACCCCATTCATCAAGCGGTATGCCATCATCAACCGCATAGAGTTAACTTGTTCGGTGGATGAGTGGTTCCCGCCGAGGACCCGAATCACAAAAGTGAAGAGGATCCTCCAAGCCACGGGAATGAGCTTTTAGTGACTGGGGTCTTGTCCAAAAAGTTGGATCTAAAGCGATTTGTTTTAACCCATCCTTCACTGTGGAGGTTCGGGATGGGCGACATAAGCACCTTTGTTATAATCTAACCTGTTGAAGTGCAAAACGTTTTGTAATCCGGGTGTATTGTTTCCCCATTTAGATCGAACACGATGAGATACTCCCGAGAGGTCTAAGGTTATTCTCATCGATGAAGGTGTCGGGTCAAAGGCTCTAGTTGTAGCCCAAAACTCCACGAGGTAGTTTGGGTACACTCTTGAGGACATTTACAAAGGCCATTTTGGTGGGCGCTTGAATAAAATTTTATAATGTCTTTATAGCTTGGGAAATTTTCGGGATATTCAAAATTTCCTATGACATTATTTGTTTTAAATTCAACGTTAGTAAGATCCCCTACCCACCGAGAAGCAAGCGGAGAGATTGTGTTCTAGCCATTTCCATTAACGAAGATTTTAGGGTTTAAAAATGTTTTGACTAGAACAATCAAAGTATTTAGATCTCTTCAAGTTTGTGATGAAAAACTTTGTAAATGTTTACAAGGAGGGTTTTTCAAAAAGGTTTTAAAGATATTGAGAACACAAATATTTACGGATTTGAGAAAGAATTTTGACAGAGTTTAGTTGCGTAAAATAATTTGTGTGTGTTTGTTTGTGTTGGAAGAGGGTATTTATAGAGTGATAAGAGGGTGTTTGTGCACAAATGGGAATATTATGAGTCGGTTTTGAAAGGCGTTTGAATTTCCACATTTAATGCTACCACTCCATTACCCGCATAAAATCCCGTTTTCAAGGAACGATTGCGATGCACGGTAAAAGTGAACTTTGCGAGATAAAATATCAATTTGATATTTTGTGAGAGGCATTAAATGCCAAGTGGGATGACATAAGACAAAGAGACATATATTCCTTTATTAAATTGGCATAGTTACCAACCTAGGACATTTAAGTAATCGATACTTGGATCATTTAGTTACTCATTCAATGCTCTTTGTCAAGTGTCGGGGACCCCGAATGAGTCTTACTTATTCAAGTGAGAGGTTGGTTTTGGATGTTCGGGAGAATGAACCATTTCGAGAACTCACTAAGATTGGTTTCGGATACTTGGCTTTCAATGTCAAGCATTCCTAATTCGACTTTCGGTCTCCTCGAAGGTAGGTTCGTCGAGGGTTTGGTGAAGATATCGGCCATTGATATTCGGTAGGGATGAAATGTAATTCTATATCTCCTTTCATTATGTGATCCTCGATGAAGTGATATCGATATCAATGTGTTTGGTTCTTTGGTGGAGGACGGGGTTGTTGGAGATTGCAATAGCACTAGTGTTATCACGAAAGATGGGCACCATTTTGTAATGGATGTCATAGTCACCGAGTTGACTTTTCATCCATAATACATTGGCACAACATCCTCTGCAGCTACATATTCACCTTCACTGAGGACATAGCCACCGATTGTTGCTTCTTTGCACTCCAACAAACCAGTTTTCCTCCAAGAAATTGACAGACCACGAGGTACTTTTTCATCCATGTTGCGACCACCATAATCGAGAATCGAGTAACCCTGAGATCAAACCACGAGAATTTTGGATAATAGAGTCCAAGGTTTGGGGTTCCTTTCGAATACCGAGTATTCTTTTGGCTGCGGTGAGGTGAGATTCTTTGGGATTGATCGATATCTTGCTATTAAATGATGAAAATTGTATGTCCGGTCTAGTAGCGGTTAGATACATCGAGAAGCCAACAATCCCTCCGAAATGGGTTTGATTGGTGATTTGCCGGTTAGATCAGTCCAAGGTTGTTAGGTGGGACCATTGGTGTCTTCACCGAGGCACGATCGGATATCTCATATTTCTTCAAGAGATTTACGGTGTATTTCTCTTGACCGATGGATATTCCTTTATCGGTTTTCACGATTTGTAGTCCAAGAAAGTATGTAAGTTCCCCATCATGCTCATTTCAAACTTCTTTGTCATTAGTTTTCAAACTGTTTGCAAAGTTTGTAGTTTTGAGCCAAAGATGATATCATCAACATACACTGGACTAGTATCACATCTGTTGGGTTCTATAGACAAACAATGTGTTGTCTATCTTTCCTCCGACAAACTTGTTTTGTATCGGGAAGGTGAGAGTTTCATACCATGCCTTGGGAGCTTGTTTGAGTCCATAAAGGGCTTTGTCAAGCTTGCATACATAGTCGAAAATTCACTACTCTCAAAGCACGGAGGTTCTTGAACATACACATCTTCCTTGAGATCACCATTTAAGAATGCACTTTTAACATCCATTTGGTAGACCACGAAGTTCATGTATGTTGCATATGCAAGGAAGATCCTAATGGCTTCCATTCTTGCAACAAGAGCAAATGTCTCATCATAGTCAATGCCTTCTTGTTGATATGTAACCTTTGGCTACAAGTCTGGATTTGTTTTTAATGAGCGATGCCGTTTTCATCGGTTTTGTTTACGAAAACCCACTTCATTCCTATGACTACTACATCCTCGAGGACATTTGATCAAGGTCATGACCTTGTTTTTATCAAACTGCTGCGTTCTTCTTGCATAGCTTTGAACCCAGCTTGGGTATTTTAGAGCCTCAATGACACTTTTGGGTTCTATATCGATAGTAATCGGCATATAGACATTCATTGGTCAAGGCTGCGGTTAGACTAGCGACCATGCTTCTAGTGAGCATGCCCTCGGTGGGTTCACCAATGATGTTTACAAGCTCAATGTCTTGAGATCTTGTCCACTTACTTTGTGGTCTTGGATCCGAGCTTAAAGATGTCACTAGGAGTTCAGATGTGAGTTCAGGTGTAAGAGCCACAAAATTATTTAGAACATCTATAGAGATGTCTTGTTCGAAGTGAGATTCATGAGTTCTGAGTTCTCGATCATTTGAATCGGTGTTTCCTAACCCAAATAGGATCGATCGATTATCAATGAACTCACCGATAAGGTTTTAAAAGGTACCATTTTGAGGGTCGTTTAAGTCCTTATTTGATCACTTTGTATCCGTTATTGCTTAATATCGTTCCTTTTCACTTTTAGGTCTCGTGAAGGCAAAATCTTGGAATGACACTTATTTGGACGAAAAAGCGAATATATGAAGAAAATGGCCAAAGTCGAAATCATGACACTCACGATCATTTTGAATGTAGAAGGCGGCGTCGGGAGATATTTGCGGCGCCGTCGGAGAAAGTTGCGACGGTCGAACTCAAAACTCATGTTTTCAAGAGGCGGCGTCCGGTGTGAAAGAGTAGGCCGTCGCTACTCGGGCGGCCTAGATGCGATCCGAACGACGTCGAAGTCGAAGAGGACGGCGTCACGGACATAAGGTGGCGCCGTCGCAAGGTTAACGTGGCCAAGACGAAACCCTAATGGCGGCGACACGACGGCGTCACTAAACATAAGGTGACGCCGTCGCAATTGTAATCTTATATATAGAATCCGAATTTTTAGGTCTTTTGTGTGGAGAGTCTTTGGGTAAAACCTAAAACCGAACCTAAGGTGTCTTATACGATATTTTAGGGTTTTAAACCCTATCTTACACCAAGATAAGTCTTTGCTTCATTAATTCAATTATGTCTTTGATTATTTGTGTGTATGCTTGCATGTTCTCCATGTCCGGCTAATTTATTTGTGTGTTTGCTTAGGTAGTATGAAACTTAATTATTGAATATTGATTGGTTGTTTCTTATCTTAGTTGATTAATGATCTAGTAATGCGATAGGTCATTCGTTGTGTATTAATGCTTGATTCATCTTTGTGAACCCTAGAGTATGATTACAGAGTGATTGTAGTCTAAAACATCCGAAGAGTGCCTTAGAGTAGGAGTCTATAATCTCTATGTGGATTTGTAGACAAGACCCTTTGGTAAGTTCAAAGAGTTAGGGAGAAAGCATACCCTACAACCTTAGAAACACAACGCAACTAGGAATAAGGCGTGACACTCAACCATCAATAGGAGATAATTAAGGAGTAATACAAACTAAGTAAACACATCTTTAAACTATCATACGAGCACACATTAATTAGACATAGACTCCCACAACCTTAGTTTAGATAATTAGATAATAGTAGAGTAATCGGTGAAATACCAACCCCCAAATCCAATACCGAAATTCGTACCTTTCCATTTTCATAAAATATAAAAGATAAAAATAATCTTCCTCAACCTTAACCTTAGCGTAGTAACTCCCTACTAGCATTCCTATTCCCTAGAGAGCGATATCAATACCCGTGGCTTACCCTAATTACTACACTACAACGATTAGGTTCATCGCCTAGGTGTTATAAAACTTGCTCGAAGAAAAGGAAGTTCCTTTGACCCCGAGCAGCGCGTGTAGCGTTATCAAGTTTTGGCGCATTGCGGGGAATAGAATAGCTAGTTAGTAGTCCACCTCGTTTAGGTTTCTTTGCTGATTCCCATCAAGTAAATTTTTCTCATTTTAGATTTCTCTTAGTCTATCCCCTTCTTCGTAACCTTTGTTCGTAACCCCATCACTCTTCATCATGGAGAATGATAACCAACCACCACTTAATAACCCAACAAAAAATTTCAATGTCACTCAAAACCCAACCCAATAACCAACACAACCGTCGAAGCCGATATGTGAGTAGGAACACCGACCTTGAGTTTGCGAGAAAATATTCGATAGTACAATTAGGGAAGTTGTTGAGAAAGTAGTCGGTATTGCTATAGTTGGCTCAATGATTAACGATGGTCGGAAAATGGCATGATAAACAACAACGTGGATGTGGAAAATAGTGCTTACTTCAATCTTTACCCCACTAAGGAAGAGGTTGCATACCATCAATACATAATCGATAATCCACGATCACCCATCATTAGGATATGCCCAAAGATTAGGAGAGAAATCCACGGAACCTAAAAATCCCTTGTATGATCGGATATAGGAGTGTCGACCACGCTTACATAGATATGGAATCCCCATCAACGTAATGTCATCTGCCGTCTACAATGACATTATGAATGAGCGACTCAATATTAGGAGAGACCCTAAGTACCCGGGAGGAGTTTGCAACTTTGTGGGAAGAGTCAGGGCGTGCATGTCTTTATAGGAAATTTCACTTACCTAGTTGATTTTATGGTTCTAGAAGATGTAGGATCGTCATTGACTATAGTTTATCCCAAGTAGTGCTAGGGAAACCGTTTGTTGAAACATCTAGAATGAGCCATAACAAGCATGAGGGAACGGTTAGGTTCAAGGAAGGAACCGATGAGATCACCTATAGGATGCCTTGGAAAACAACTGAGTATGGCCACTTGTCCATTTATGATCGAGACAACATCAAAGCTTTTGAGGACAAAAGCAAGGAAGATGTTGAAAAAGGTCATAAATTCATGTGGGAAAGAAGGAGGCATTATTATAAGGATTGCTTGACTTTAGGGCCTAGGTATAGAGTCAATGAAGATTTTGTCAATATGATAGAATTTTCATTGAGAATGCGTGAGGAACCATAGAGCACGACTATGAGTCTAGCTACAAGACTCTTAAATAAAGAAAAGCGCTTACGTGGGAGGCAACCCATGCTTAATTGTTTGCTTGTTAGTATCATATATCTTTTATTAATTGTTTATCCTCATGTTTAAATTTGTAAAATGCTTTATTTTGTTTTAACCTCGTCTTAATTACATATAAAGGATTTTACATAAGGGATAAGTGTAGGAGGATTACACACGTTTTCAAAAGAAACGTAAACATGAGAATAACAATTAATTAAAAGATATATATGTTTGTTTGTTTGAGTCAAATGCTTGTATCGAGTCATAATGAATGTTTTGCGAAATTTTTCCAGATTCTAAAGATGTAAATTTTCCGAATTTTTCCGAAAATCGCGAGACCGCTTTTTGTCGGGATAACTGGCGGCGTCGAGATTGCAACTGACGTCGTCGGAAGGAGTAAAACATCGATTACTTTTCTCGTTTTACGAGCTACTTATAAATTTTGGAATTTTCGGTCTTAATTTTCTTAGAAATTCGTAAACATTCATTCCACAAGCATTATATCCTAGTTTAAATCGAGTCTTATATATATTATTACCGCCGATTTTACGCGAAGGTTTCGTTTGTTTTCTTCAAGTGTGCGAGTTTAGTTTGTCAAGAAGAAGTTACATAAGATTGGAAGGAGCTTTTCACGCATAAATTCTTCTTGAAAAGAATTTAACCACCACTTTACGGATCCTACCGAGCTAATCGGGGAGTATTAGTTTCTTTCGTTTTAATCACCTTCTTTTATCATAACTTTGATACTTTCGGGAACATTGGGGACAATGTTCGGTTTAAGTGTAGGGAGGGAAAATAAAGCGGGAACTTTGAAACTATGCTTATCCTTGACTATTTGCTTTGTCAATTGTGATTGTGTAATAACCCATGAGAAATGTCGGTTAGAGTAATTTTGGCACCAAATTTAAAATTTTCATGACACATAGGAGTGGGCCATTAGTCTTAACAAAAGCGTCTCATGGATAGGAAGTTATATGACTAGCACAAAACCCTTTACCACCCAAATTCCACCCAAAATGTGAGGATCGCCCTTAGATTAGTAGGAATTAAAGCATTCATCTTTAATGCTTAGAGTGAGAACCGTAGTATATTAGATTCTAGAACTTGTTTTGTGATGCATTCCGAGATCGCAAGTGAGGCTACACTTGTGTAGTTAGGAATAACTAAATGATAAGAGGCATTAGGATAACCCTTGTTTGATACACTAACATAATTACTTCTTCCACGTCGGTTGAGTAATTCCCCACACCCTTTGCGTTGTACTCATCTTTAGTACACGATACCCCTAGTTAACCCCTCGAGCCTATCCTTTTCGCGGTTCTCGTGATGTTTCGGTTTTCGGAATATCAATGAAAACATTGTTTACACCCCACCCCAAATATACACCCAAATCGCCTTAGCCTACCCCTTATGCACTCACTTTTAGTGCAATTATTTGTTATCACCCCAAACCCTTAGTTTAATTATCTAGTTACTTGCATAAGTTGCTAAGTCGAGTCATATCCTTTGTATACGTTTTGGGATGATTGGGATTCATGGGAAAAGTTAAAGTTTATGAAATGACGGGAAGGGCGTTAAATTCAAATTCCCTTTGTTTACGTAATAATGTACCCCAAGTGTTTTGATCTTTTCAATTCGGGTCAAATTAGTGTTAGAGTAATAAAAACTCAAGTGTAGGGATGTCTCTGTAAATCCCTAGTATTTTGATGTTATCATAGAGGATGGTAGAGTAAAAGTGTATGAAAAAAAAAAAAAAAAAAAAAAAAAAAAAAGAAAAAAAAAATAGAGTGATAAAAAAAAAAAAAAAAAAAAAAAAAAAAAACATACGGGCTACCATCCTACATCTATCTTTTAATTTATGTTTGTTTATTTCGAGTTATCTAGAGTTTAGAGTGTCGAGTCTTGGCTTAGCAACGCCATTCTTCATATCACGATTAACATAAAGATTTTGACTTACCACCACTAAATAGCCTATCCCACCAAACCCTTATTTCCTACCGTAAGCCTAACATTACAACCCTTTAAAGACCTCTTTGATAGTCTTTCCTAGGTGCTTCGCCAAGCGATGGAGGTTTGATCTATTCTCAAGCCTATGGTAATCTATGTACTAGGACCGGTTAATGAGTGTTTATCTTCCATTTCCTATATTGTTATATTTCATTTATACACACGAGAGAGATGTGAGTATCCAAACACCCCATGTGAGGTGCTAGTATGTAATTTCGTGCTTGTTATGACTTTTGGGGCTTATATGTGTTGTGGACCGTTTTGAATTAATCTTGAATGACCCCTAACTTACAAATTAATTGGCTAAAAGCACATTTGCTTGAGGACAAGCAAATAACAAGTGTAGGGATATTTGATAAGGTTTTAAAGGTACCATTTTGAGGGTCGTTTAAGTCCTTATTTGATCACTTTGTATCCGTTATTGCTTAATATCGTTCCTTTTCACTTTTTAGGTCTCGTGAAGGCAAAATCTGGAATGACACTTATTTGGACGAAAAGCGAATATATGAAGAAAATGGCCAAAGTCGAAATCATGACACTCACGATCATTTGAATGTAGAAGGCGGCGGCGTCGAGAGATATTTGCGGCGCGTCGGAGAAAGTTGCGACGGTCGAACTCAAAACTCATGTTTTCAAGAGACGGCGTCCGGTGTGAAAGAGTAGGCCGTCGCTACTCGAGGCGGCCTAGATGCGATCGAGACGGCGTCGAAAGTCGAAGAGGACGGCGTCACGGACATAAGGTGGCGCCGTCGCAAGGTTAACGTGGCCAAGGCGAAACCCTAATGGCGGCGACACGGCGGCGTCACTAAACATAAGGTGGCGCCGTCGCAATTGTAATCTTATATATAGAATCCGAATTTTTCGGTCTTTTGTGTGGAGAGTCTTTGGGTAAAACCTAAAACCGAACCTAAGGTGTCTTGTACAAGTATTTTAGGGTTTTAACCCTATCTTACACCAAGATAAGTCTTTGCTTCATTAATTCAATTATGTCTTTGATTATTTGTGTGTATGCTTGCATGTTCTCCATGTCCGGCTAATTTATTTGTGTGTTTGCTTAGGTAGTATGAAACTTAATTATTGAATATTGATTGGTTGTTTCTTATCTTAGTTGATTAATGATCTAGTAATGCGATAGGTCATTCGTTGTGTACTAATGCTTGATTCATCTTTGTGAACCCTAGAGTATGATTACGAGTGATTGTAGTCTAAAACATCCGAAGAGTGCCTTAGAGTAGAGTCTATAATCTCTATGTGGATTTGTAGACAAGACCCTTTGGTAAGTTCAAAGAGTTGGGGAGAAACGCACCCCTACAACCTTAGAAACACAACGCAACTAGGAATAAGGCGTGACACTCAACCATCAATAGGAGATAATTAAGGAGTAATACAAACTAAGTAAACACATCTTTAAACTATCATACGAGCACACATTAATTAGACATAGACTCCCACAACCTTAGTTTAGATAATTAGATAATAGTAGAGTAATCGGTGAAATACCAACCCCCAAATCCAATACCGAAATTCATACCTTTCCATTTTCATAAAATATAAAAGATAAAAATAATCTTCCTCAACCTTAACCTTAGCGTAGTAACTCCCTACTAGCATTCCTATTCCCTAGAGAGCGATATCAATACCCGTGGCTTACCCTAATTACTACACTACAACGATTAGGTTCACTTGCCTAGGGTGTTATAAAACTTGCTCGAAGAAAGGAAGTTCCTTTGACCCCGAACGACGCGTGTGGCGTTATCACCACCGATGGTTGGTTGGGGTAGGTTGTGAGGTAAGACATAATATGAGATGTCGGCATCGACTTGATATGAGGAATTGAATTCATGTTGTACTCATCGGGAGGATATCTTGATGAGTTATCAATTCCTATTTCCTCCAATCGAGGTGTTGGTGAACTGATGCTTTCGGCACTTTCATCAAAGGTGACATGAAAGGTTTCCTCAACTTGTTGTCTCCTTGTGTTAAAACCACAAGGCTTTGGAGATCGGTGAGTAGCCTAAGAAGTATCCATCATCGACTTTTGCATCAAACTTGCCTAGATGATCCTTGTGGTTATGAATGAACACAAGACATCCAAATACATGAAAATAGTGATGTTAGGAAGTCTACCTTTGAAGATCTCATATGGGGTTTTATTATGTCTTTTGACAATGATTGACCTATTTTGAGTGTAACGTGTTTTGTGACTTGATCGTAAATGCTTTGAGAGGTGATAAGGTTTTAAATGTACCTTTTGAGGGTCGTTTAAGCCCTTATTTGATCACTTTGTATCCGTTATTGCTTAATATCGTTCCTTTTCACTTTTAGGTCTCTTGAAGGCAAACTGTGTAATGGCACTTATTTGGATGAAAATCTTGTGAATATCTGAAGAAAATGGCCAAAGTCGAATCGAGACACTCAAAGTCTTTGAAAACATAAGGTGACGGCATCGGTGTTAATTGCGGCGTCGGAGGATTTTGTGACGGACGTGAGCCAAAACTCCTATTTTCAAGTGACGACGTCAAGTTATAAAATAGTAGGCCGTCATGACTCGGGCGGCCTAGATTTGATCCAGACGGCGTCGAGACCGAAGGGACGACGTCACAACCACAGGTGACACCGTCACAAGTCGATCAAGACTATCACAAATGTGCGCCAAGTAGTTGATATTGTTTTGGCCATAACTTTTGCATACGAACTCGGTTTAAGTGGTTCAAAAGCCCACGCGACCGAACGAGAAAATCTACAATTTGGTGAAAAATGGTCATGGCGCTGTCACTCTATAAGTGTTATGCCGTCACCCTTTGCCGACGTAAAATCGCCTATAAATAGAATATTATAACTTCACTTTTGTAGGCTCAAAACCTAACTCGATTCGAGGATTAGATAGGTGTTTTCCAAAGAACTTTGAAGGTTTCAATCACTCCAAAAATATCTTGTAATAGTTTGTTGATTATATCTTAATCCATATATTCAATTTATCATTATGTCTATCCTATGTTTGATTGATTGTGTGTATGCTTGCATGTTTACTATGTCCGGCTAAATTACTTGTGTGTTTGCTTAGATATATGAAACCTAGTTGTTAATTATTGTTAGGTTGTCTCTTATCTTAATTGTAATTAGCTTAGGAGTGCGACTAGGCTATCGTTGTGTTTAATACTTGATAAATCTTTGATAGTTTATGAATGACTTAATGGATTTCGTTTACTAAACCCAAAGATAACCTCAAAGTTAGTTTATGAATGACCTAGTGGATTTTGTTTACTACACTTAAAGGTGACTTCAAAGAGTTACGGAATGCACACCTTACGACCTTAGAAAACACAACACGTTAAGAATAAGGACGTGACAATTCAACCATCAATAGGAGATAACTAGGGAGTAGTAGCATCTAGGTAAACACATCTTTAATTATCATACGAGCACACAACAATAGACATAGACTATCCTCATCTTAGCTTAGTTAATTAGATTAGATAATAGTAGAAGTAATCGGTGAAATACCAACCCCAAATCCAAACCCCGAGATTCGTACCTTTCCATTTCCTAAAAAATATAAAAGATAAAAAAATAATCTTCCTCAACCCCAACCTTAGCGTAGTAACTTCTCACTAGCATCTATTCCCCAGAGAACGATATCAATTCCGTGGCTTACCCTAATACTACACTACAATGATTAGGTTCACTTTGCTGGGGTGTTGAAAAACTTGCTCGATGAAAAGGAAGTTCCTTTGACCCCGAGCGCTACGTGTAAGCGTATCAAGTTTTAGGCGCGTGCCGGGAATAGAATAGCTAGTTAGTAGTCCACCTCGTTTAGGTTTCTTTTCTTGATTCCTATCAAGTAAACTTTTTTCTCATCTTTAGCTTCCTTTTAGTCTATCCCCCTTCTTCGTGACCTTTGTTCGTAACCCCATCACTTTTCATCATGGAAGGTGAAATCCCCCCTCAAATCATTGTCCCGCCAAGAGACCGTACTCTTGGTGAATACTCGAGACCTAGCCACCTAGGCTATAGGAACACCATTGAGCTTCCCGACCAAGCCCAAATTACGGCCCTGCGATCCGACACCATCCGGTTGGTGCAAAATGGATGTGCATTCCATGGACTTCGTTCGAAGATCCTAATCAACATCTTAAGGACTTCCTTAAAATTGTCGATTCTATTGACCTTGATGCTACTACTCGGGAGACCACGCGTCTGCGTCTCTTCCAATTCTCTACGGGACCAAGCTAGTAATTGGCTTGACCGACTTCCGCACGGATCCATCTTAAGTGGGATGATCTCACCACTCGTTTCCTCGCCCAATTTTTCCCACGGAGAGAACTACCAAACTTAGGAATGACATCTTGATGTTCCAACAACGTCAAGGCGAAACTCTGACGAGGCGTGGACTCGATTTAAGGATTTGCTCCACAAAGTCCTCATCACGGCATCGATCTTTGGCTTCTAGTCCAAATCTTTTACGATCGTGTCAACTTCTCCACTAAGAAATCCATCGACCAGGCGGCGGTGGTAAACTTAGTAAACTCACCGTGGAAGAATCGTAAGGTACAATAGAGGACCTTGCCCTCTATGAAAGCGAATGTTGGAATGACCCCGTGAGTTGTCCAAAACTTCTAAGGCGCCTCTTTGCCTCCCATTGACTAACAACCTTCCAATCGTAGGATGATCGAAATTGAAGATCAAGTCAAATTCTAATGAGCTCCTACGAGACTCCTAAGCTCGAGCCAAATAACTTAGGAAAATCCTACAACAACCCTCCAAACACGGAACTTCCACTAGTATTGAGGAATGGTGTCCAAATTCATGTCATCTCAAGAAGCTCGATTGATGCAACTTGAAGCGATTTCAAGCAACGACAAAGCGAGATGACAACCAAGCTCGACACCCTCTTAAAAGCCTTTAATGGACAAAAGGATGAAATACAAGAAAAATGGCGGAGATGATGGACTTAGTGAAAGATTACACTAAGACGAAGATTCCCGAGAAGGTGCTAGTGAGGAGCGATGAGCACGCCACTCCCACTTTGTCTCGTTAACGCCATTTCCATTGCTTCCGAGCGAGGATGGAGCAGTTGAGAAGAAGGAGCACGAGAGCGGCAAGGATAGTAAGGATAAGGCGAGGCTCGGATGATGATGAACCTAAATTCATCAAGCATTACCTTAAGCATGAGATCAATAAGAAAACAATCGTTAACCAAGTGAAAAACTTTAGGTGCAATGATGTTCTTAGGAAAGCCCTCTTAGGTGAAATAGGAGAGGAAGAGTATGACACCATGCCTATTGGACCTATGTACAGTCGATTCTCGAGAAAGCCAAGAACTAAGAAGCAAGAGATCTCTCGAACTTTGTAATTCCATGTAGCATAGGTGACTTAGAGAACCTAAATGCCTTGGCCGACCGGGATCCGATGTAAACATAATGCTCATTGTCGGTCTATAATAAGTTGACTAAGGAGGAACCGACCAAGACCAATCTTAGACTTTCCTTAGCAAATCATTCATATGTTTACCCCATAGGAATAGCAGAGGATGTCTTAATTGAGGTTGCCAATATTGTCTATCCGGTGGACTTCGCAATTGTAGACATTGAGGAAGATAAAAACCTGCCATTAATCCTGGGAGCACCTTTCCTGACAACCGCCAAGGCAACCATCAAATGCGGTGAAGGGATTATGATACTCAAAAGTGGAAAAGGACAAGTTAGGATACCTATTGTTCCGAGATATCCTTTGAAGATTATGGAGAAGGTAAAAGATATGAATTCGGGTCTCCAATAATGCCGCTCGTAAGAAAATGGTTGAATGGGAAAAGGGCTTAGAGAATTCATGGTTCAAGGGTTAAATGCGACATTGTGGAAACGTGATAAAAGTTAGGAAATAACTATACCACAATACCACAAACTCAAAAGAACCCTAAGGAATTTTTGAATGGAGAAAAGGTGCTTTTGTATAAATCAAGAATAAAGGCATTATGGGAAGGAATAAGCCAAGATGGTTTGGACCTTATACGGTGAAAGAAACTAATCTAAAACATAAAACCGTTATCATAATAAGCGATGTTGGAAGAAAATTCACGGTGAGCATACAACGTCTACAACCTTATGATGAAGCCTTAGTGAAAGAAAAGAAGGATTGTAACGGCCAAGCCCGGGAAGCGCGACTTGAGTCTAGCTACAAGACTCATAAATAAAGAAAAGCGCTTCGTGGGAGGCAACCCATGTTTAATTGTTTGCTTGTTTGTGTGTCATATATCTTTTCATTGATTGTTTATTCTCATGTTTGAATTTGTGAAAATGCTTTATTTTGTCTTTAACCTCGTCTTAATTACATATAAAGGTATTTTACAAAAGGGATAAGTGTAGGGAGGATTACACACGTTTTAAAAGAACGTGAACATGAGAATTACAATTCTTGAAAAAGATATATATGTGTGTTTGTTAGAGTCAAATGCTTGTATCGAGTCATAATGGATGTTTTGCGAAATTTTTCCATTCTAAAGATATAAATTTTCGAATTTTTTCTAAAATCGCAGACTAGTTTCTGTCGGGATAACTTTGACGCGTCGGGATCGCAACTGACGGCGTCGGGAGGAGCAAAACAACTTATCTTACTTTCTCTCGTTTACGTGCTACTTATAAATTTTGGAATTTTCCGGTCTTAATTTTCCGGAAAATGCAAACATCCATTCCACAAGCATTATATCTTATTTAAGTGCGGAACTACATCTTGTTATGATTTTCTTTGTTCGGTTTGATGCTTTGGGTATTCTTTTTCTTCAAGTGTGCGAGGTTTAATTTATCAAGAAGAAGATACATAAGGATGGAAGGAGCCTTTCACGCATACATTCTTCTTGGAAAGGATTTAACCACTACTTCACACACGGATCCTACCGAGCTAATCGGTAGTACTAGTTTCTTTCGTTTTAATTACCTTCCATTATCATAACTTTGATACTTTCGGGAACATTGGGGACAATGTTCGGTTTAAAATGTAGGGAGGAAAACAAAACGGAACTTTGAAACTATGCTTATCCTTGAATATTTGCTTTGTCCAATTGTATTTGTGTAATAAACCATGAGAAAATGTCGGTTAGGGTAATTTTGGCACCAAATTTAAAATTTTCATGACATATAGGAGTGGGCCATTAGTCTTAACAAAAGCGTCTCACGGATAGGAAGTTATATGACTAGCACAAACCCTTTACCACCTAAATTCCACCAAAAATGTGAGGATCGCCTTAGATTAGTAGGAATTGAAGCATTCATCTTCAATGCTTAGAGTGTGAACCGGTAGTATATTAGATTCTAGAACTTGTTTTGTGATGCATTCCGAGATCGCTAGTGAGACTACACTTGTGTAGTTAGGAATAACTAAATGATAATAGGCATTAGGATAACCCTTGCTTGATACCGTAATATAATTACTTCTTCCACATCGGTTGAGTAATTCCCCCACACCTTGCGTTGTACTCATCTTTGGTACACGATACCCCTAGTTAACCCCTCGAGCCTATCCTTTTCGCGGTTCTCGTGATGTTTCGTTTTACGGAATATCAATGAAGAGCATTGTTTACACCCCACCCCAAATGTACACCCAAATCGCCTTAGCCTCTTGATTCGTGCTAAGCCGTCAAGTTTTCTCACACAAGTGGCGACTTGTGAATGGCCAACCGTAAGAAACTTAAAACAAATCGGACACGAGAATGCAATGAAGATCGGAGAGTATAGTGTTTCCCGGGTCGTTATGTCCCAAAGAGCTATGCGAAGAATCACTAAACGGATAGTGATCGAGAGATTTGAATGAGAAAAGAGATCGATTTATTATAACTACGTAAATAGCCTATAATTACAAAGGCTTAAATGCAAATTAAAGAAAATTAAAAGATAAAAAATATTAAATAAACGCTATCACTATTTGCAAAATGATGTTTTTGATTTTACATTTTTAAAACTTAATTAAAAACTACGTAACGTCTGAATGAAAATATGAAACTCAAGCGGTTTTAATCCTAAAAATATGAAAATGATATTTTACAAACCTAATGATAAAAGAAAATTTTTAGAAAAATAAAATTATTTTACAACTATTATTCTAATTATTATTAATTAAAAACTATTTTAACTATTTAATAATAACCTAAAATACAAGAAAATATGAAATAAAGCTAGAAAAATAAAATTATGACTTGGAAAAATCTAAAATAACAAAAGAGAATTTTCAAAACTATTTTTGTATTTTTACGATTATTTCTCTATTTTCTATGAATTAAAACTATTTAAAACTAATTAAATTGCTAAAAATTACAAATTTAACTAAGAAAAATCTGAAAAATATTTTTTGACTTTTTATATTTATCTTAATCTAGGAAAATGAAAAATTATTTTTTGAAGTTTTCTTAATTAATTGTATTAAATGCTAATTAAAAAAACTTAAAAGCGATTTAAATCAAGAAAAATACCAAACTGACCTAGAAAAATCTGAAAAATTCAAGATAAGTCTAAAATAATATTGTGAATCTAGGAAAAATATAAAAACAGAGGCTTGTGTGCAAGAATAAGGAACTGCAAAGCAAGTGCTTATAGAATAAGCACTTCAAATAAGCCACAGACCACAATAAGCTACCAACTGATTACAGAAGTTGTAAAATGCTAAAAGTACCAAAATGCAACAAGTATCAACTGCTCTTAACCTCTATTGTGCTGTTTGAACAGATTTGATAATAAGAGCTTAATGTGCAGAAACAGTTTTGAGGTACTAAGTTTGAGCCAAGGAATAAGCTACCTAATAAGTGAGGCCGAGAACCAACAGTTGGAACCTAGACAAGACACTGGTTAACTACTTATGAACCAAAGATGAGACCAAGGTGAGCTCGATGAGCTTTGTGCAAGGCGCAAGAAGCTGCACAAAACACTCTTGATTCGAGTTCTTGGGTGCACAGGGCATATAAGCCCATATTCACAAGCCTTTTTGAGCTTATAAAAAAAATTACAAAAATCCACAAAAATGGTAATAAGAAATGAGATCAGCTGAACTTTTTAAAATCCCAAGTTTCACTTGATTTGTTCGAAATGAATCCATGATAAATCTTTCTAGATTGGGTGAAAGCAGGTTTTACACTTTTGACTTTTTAATGATTATGAAGAAATTGACTTATTTGAACTTTGAAACTGAATTTAAGGACTTAGATTGATGTTATATGATAAAACAAACTTAATGCAATCAATGTCTATGAATTCCAAACACAAAACAAGACTTTGGTTTTACAAAATCTCAATGATAAGCTAGTTATGACAGATTTATGTGATTTTGACTTTTGAGGTCTGCAAGTGCAATATTAAGACAGATTTGAGTTCAAATGAGCTACACAAGCATAAACCAACAGGTCCTAACCAATGAACAAGCCTCTAGCACAGTTTATGCAGCTAATCCAAACACAACTTTCATGACTGATATGCAATTTAAAAGAGCTTACTACTTAACTAGCTAATGCTATGGATTAAACTGAGTTTAGCTAACTTAAATACCACTTAATAAACAGGTTTGAACTAGTTATAACTTCAAATAAAGATTATGCAA
The DNA here is from genome assembly GCA_022545495.1 of Chrysanthemum lavandulifolium. Taxonomy (NCBI): domain Eukaryota; kingdom Viridiplantae; phylum Streptophyta; class Magnoliopsida; order Asterales; family Asteraceae; genus Chrysanthemum; species Chrysanthemum lavandulifolium. The sequence goes on from CM040245.1 coordinate 127,338,913, forward strand.
TGAAACCTTGAAATTCACTTACAAAGGTCCCAGCCACTATGGCTTGAAATCGAACACAATGAACCTCATCTATAAAATCAACCCAATAGCTCAACCAACCCAATTTCAAAGACTGCAACACCATTTTCCATTTCCATTTCCATTTTGCTTCAGTTTGACTTATGTTGACCAAAATCCAAAGTAGCTTAAAACTTGAATACAAGCACAAAAATCTATGAGAGCTTATATAAGCTTATTTGAGCTTATAAATAAGTGCTAGAGATTGAACATAAGAATTTGAAACTCAAATTTGCAACGCTTGACATAAAATATGAAAATGAACACAAACTTGAATTGATACTTAAATAGAGTTGTAATACACTTGAAACAAGTTAGCTTGATACAATGAAACTTGAAAATACAACTAAGAATTCATTTAAGACTTAAGAATTTTAAAAACGAAATACATTTGAAAATTAAAACTAAGTGCTACTTCTTTCTCTCTTTCTTCTTCTTCTTTTTATACCCAAAACTGCTTTTCTCACTACTCCGAGCATTTCCACTTTTAAGCTTGACCATTGGATGTCCGAAGTAATCTTGGCCGTTTGATGCATTTGGCGCCAAAATTGTATTTAACAATTTGGAGAGGTTGAGTGTTAGGTAGAAGGAGCTTTTAATGCTTCTTGGCTTGGTGTGAGGTAGAGGGTAGGGGTAGGAGATGATGGTGGACGGTGGGTTGAGTATTGCGGTGGTGTGATGATGAAGATGGTATCTCGTGACTTGGAGGGAAAAGGAGAGTCAAAAGGGTTTGACTGGTATATTAAAAGGGAAGGGTCCAAAATGTAATTGATAGGGGGTCACAAGGGTAAAAGCCAGGGGGTCATTTGGGTTTTGACAAGGGTCCAAGGCTTGTAAAGGTTTAACAATCAAGGACTATTTGTGTAATTTCTGAAATTCAAGGGACCAAAACTGCCAAATCTGCAAAGTTGCTCCAAGGGACTAAAAGTGACAAGTTTTAATAATTCAAGGACCAAACTTGACATTTTCAAATTTCCAAGGGCCATTTTTGCCAATTTTGAAACTTGGAGGACCAAACTTGTAATTTCTCAAAACTTTTGATATTTTTCACCAAAGGACTAATTTTGACAACTTATGATTTTAAAAGGACCTTTGGTGACTTTCCTTTGAAATAAGTGCTCAGGACTATTTCGACAACTTTTGAAACTTGGGGACTGAAGCGCCAATTATGCAAACTTAGCTCATTTTTCATCCGATTTTAAACATTTTGCATCTCAAACATATAAAATGCAATTTTGAGATATTTTCAAGATTTTGATGCATTTCGAGCATTTTTAAACGTTTTGCGGTTTAGATTTAACCAAAAATGATGAGTATTTACACACTCATCACCTACCTTGTATGCACTCACTTTTAGTGCATTATTGTTATCACCCTAAACCCTTAGTTCAATTATCTAATTACTTGCATGAGTTGCTAAGTTAAGTCATATCTTTTGTACACGCTTTGGGACGATTGGGACTCATGGGAAAAGTTAAAGTTTTAAATGACTAAAAGGGAACGCCAATTCCATTATCTGCGTAATAACGTACTCCAAGTGTTTTGATCTTTTCAATTCGGGTCATATTAGTGTTAGAGTAATAAAACTCAAGTGTGGGGATGTGCTATAAATCCCTATTATTTTGATGTTATCGTAGAGGATGGTAGAGTAAAGTGTATGAAAAAAATCGAAAAAAAAAAACATACGGGCTACCATCCTACATCTATCTTTAAATTTATGTTTGTTTATTTGAGTTATCTAGAGTTTAGAGTGTCGAGTCTTGGCTTAGCAACGCCATGCTTCGTATGCATGTAACATTGAGATTTTGACTTGCCACCACTAAAATAGCCTATCCCACCAAACCCTTTGTTTCCCACCGTAAGCCTAACATTACAACCCTTTAAAGACGTCTTTGATAGTCTTTCCTAGGTGCTACGCCAAAGCGATGGAGGTTTGATCTATTCTCAAGCATATGGTAATCTATATACTAGGACCGGTTAATGAGTGTTTATCTTCCATTTCCAATTTGCTATATTTCATATACACCGAGAGATGTGAGTATCCAAACACCCCATGTGAGGTGCTAGTATGTAATTTCGTGCTTGTTATGACTTCTTGGGCTTATATGTGTTGTGGACTGTTTTAAACCAATGCTTCATGACCCCTAACTTATAAATTAATTGGTGAAAGCACATTTGTGAGGACAAGCAAATATCAAGTGTAGGGATATTTGATAAGGTTTTAAAATGTACCTTTTGAGGGTCGTTTAAGCCCTTATTTGATCACTTTTGTATCCGTTATTGCTTAATATCGTTCCTTTTCACTTTTAGGTCTCTTGAAGGCAAACTTACGTAATGGCACTTATTTGGACGAAAAGGCACGAATATACTGAAGAAAATGGCCAAAGTCGAATCGAGACACTCAAAGTCATTGAAAACATAAGGTGGCGGCCAGTGTTAATTGCGACGCCGTCGAGGATTTTGTGACGGACGTAAGCCAAAACTCCTATTTTCAAGTGACGACGTCAAGTTATAAAATAGTGGCCGTCAACTCGTAAGGCCTAGATTTGATCCGGTCGCGTCGAGATCGGGGACGGCGTCACAACCACAAGGTGGCCGTGCCAAGTGATCAAGACTATCACAACATGTCGCGAAGTAGTTGATATTGTTTTGGCCATAACTTTTGCATACGAACTCGGTTTAAGTGGTTCAAAATCCCACGCCAGAATGAGAAAATATACAATTTGGTGAAAAAATGGTGGTGACGCCATCACTCTATAAGTGTGATGCCGTCACCCTTGCCGACGAAAATCGCCTATAAATAGAACATTATAACTTCACTTTTGTAGGCTCAAAAACCTAACTCGATTCGGGGATTAGATAGGTGTTTTTCCAAAGCAACTTTGAAGGTTTCAATCACTCCAAAAACATCTTGTAATGGTTTGTTGATTATATCTTAATCCATATATTCAATTTATCATTATGTCTATCCTATGTTTGATTGATTGTGTGTATGCTTGCATGTTTACCATGTCCGCTAAATTACTTGTGTGTTTGCTTAGATATATGAAACCTAGTTGTTAATTATTGTTAGGTTGTCTCTTATCTTAATTGTAATTGGCTTAGAGTGCGACTAGGCTATCGTTGTGTTTAATACTTGATAAATCTTTGATAGTTTATGAATGACTTAATGGATTTCGTTTACTAAACCCAAAGATAACCTCAAAGTTAGTTTATGAATGACCTAGTGGATTTTGTTTACTACACTTAAAGGTGACTTCAAAGAGTTAGGGAATGCACACATTCGACCTTAGAAAACACAACGCGTTAAGAATAAGGACGTGACAATTCAACCATCAATAGGAGATAACTAGGGAGTAGTAGCATCTAGGTAAACACATCTTTAACTATCATACGAGCACACAAAATAGACATAGACTATCCTCACCTTAGCTTAGTTAATTAGATTAGATAATAGTAGAAGTAATCGGTGAAATACCAACCCCAAATCCAAACCCCGAGATTCGTACCTTTCCATTTCCTAAAAAATATAAAAGATAAAAAAAATAATCTTCCTCAACCCCAACCTTAGCGTAGTAACTTCTCACTAGCATTCCTATTCCCCAGAGAACGATATCAATTCCCGGCTTACCCTAATACTACACTACAACGATTAGGTTCACCGCCTAGGGTGTTGAAAAACTTGCTCGACGAAAAGGAAGTTCCTTTGACCCCGAACGCACTGTGTAAGCATATCAAGAGGGTGAGCCATTTAACATAGTCCTAGCGACCTCAATGAGAGTTCTGCTTTTCCTTTCAAAGAACCCTATTTTGTTCGGGGGTATATGGAGATGAGAAATTTTGAGAAATTCCTTTTCCATCATAGAAACTCTCAAGTTCTTGATTTACGAACTCGTACCATTGTCGGCCTCGATTTGTTTAATCAGTAATGTCATTCGGTTTTCGGGAAATTTAACTTAAAAATTTGGGCTTTTAAAAGTTTTGTTTTTGTTAACCCTTTACAATGGGGCCCTTTACTTTTTAAAATGGCCCTTTTTTTCAAATGGGTTTTTTTATACCAAAATTTAAGGGTTATTAAAGTTTTTTGTTTTAAAAACCCGGGTTAAAAATTTATTTTAAAATTCCCCCCAAATTTGAAAGAGCCCGGGGGTTTTGGGAACATCGACCTACCAAAATTTTTAAATTAAATTTTTTCTTATTTTAAATTCGGATGGGGTTGCCGGGGTTTTAAATTTTAAAATTTTTTTTAAATTTTTTTAAAATTTTCAAAGGTTTCCCTTTGGGTATTATTTTTTAAAAATTAAATTAAAATTTTTTTGTTTTTTAAATTTTTTATGTTTAACTTTTAAAACCTTAAAAAGGTTTGAAAATTTTAAAAAAATTTTACCCAAAATTTCAATTCCCAAAAATTTTTTTTTTAAAGGGTTTTGGGAAAAAATTTTTTTTTTTTGGGATTTACCCTTTCTTTTTAAATTTTTAAAAATTTAAAAATTTTAAAATAAATTTTAAACCTTTAAAATGGGAAAAAAATTTATTTTAAACAATTTTTTTTATTTTAATTTTTAAAATTTGGGGTTAAATTTCTTTAAATTTTTCCTTTTCTAGGGTCTTTTCTTAAACTTTTTAAACCACTTTTTTTTAAAAACCCCAAAAAAAACCGGGGAAATTAAAATTTTTGGGGAAATTTTTATTTTAAATTTAAATTCCAAATTTTTAAAAATTTTTAAAAAACCCAATTTTTTTTTTTTAAAGGGGGTTTTATTTGGGGCAAATTTTGGGTTTTTGGGAAACAAACTTTTTTTATTATTTTGGGGTTTTTTCTTTGTTTTTTTTTTTGTTTTTTTGGAAAGTTTGGGCACTTTTTTTTTTTTGGGGTTTTTAAAACCCAATTTTCAAAATTTTAATTTTTACCATTTTTTTTTATTTTTGTTTTTTAAATATTTTTTAAAGGGAAACCCAAAATTTTGAAAATTTAATTAAAAAAAAATTTAAAAAAAAAATTTTTAATTTTTCGGGAGTTTTTCCTTTGGGTTTTAAAACCCTTTTTGGCCCAAAAACTTTTTAAAAAACCTTTTTCTTGGGGAAATTTTAATTCTTCAAATTGGAATTTGGGTTTTAAAGGGGTTTTTAAATTAATTTTATAAACAAACCTTTTTTTTTTAAAAATTTTAAAGGGAAAAAATTTAAAAAAAATTTTACTTTAATTTTTGGGTTTTGGTTTTAATTTTCTCTTTTTTTTTGGGTTTACCCGGGGTTTTTTCATTTATCAATTTTTCCCCTTTTTCCCCTTTGGAGGCTTTTACTCCTTTTCAAACCCTAAGGGATAAAAAAATTTTACGGGAAATTTTATTTTTTTTTTTGGGGGGCCCAACTTTTCCTTAAACCCTTTCCCCTTTCAAAAACAAAATTAAATGATATTTTTAAAATTAAGGAAATCGGAAAGGCCTTTTTTGATTTGGTAAATTTTTTCCCCCTTTCTTGCCTTTTAAATTGGCTTTTTAAAATTTTTTGAAAGTTTTGGGTTTTTAAATTATTTAAATTTTTTTCCCTTTAGGTTTCCGCCCTTTATTAGCAAAAAATGAATTTTAAGAAATAGGAATTTTTTTTTTAAAAAAATTTTTTTTCCAAAAAAAAACCAAATTTTGTTTTTCCCTGTTTTTTTTTCCCGGGATTTTCAAAAACTTGGGCCCCTTAAAAATTTGAAGGGTTTAAAAAAAGTTTTGGGTTTTATTTTTTTTATGGAGACCAGCTTAAAATTTTTGAAACTTTTTTAAACCCAAAATTTTTCCTTAAATTTTTGGGCCCTTGGGATTTCAAAATTTTTGAAATTTTTTTTTTAATGTTTTTGGGTAATGGGTTATTTTTTAAAATTTGCTTTTACTTTGGTTTGGTTTAAAATTTTTTTTTAAAATTTCCCTTTTTGGGTTTTAACAATTTGTAAAACCCATTGTTGTTTTGTTTTTTTTCTTTACACTTTAAATTAAAGTTTTAAAATTTGGATTTTTAAAAAGTTTAAATTTTTAAAAAATGGCCCTTTCTTGAAATTTTAATTTATAAAAAAGTTTTTTTAAAATTTTTTGTTTTTTAATTTTATAAATTGAATTTTAAGAAAAAAATTATAGGGAAAAATTTAAATTTTAAAAAAATTTTAAAATTCAATTTAAGTTTCGTTTTTAAAATTTTTTTTTTTTTTACTTCTTTTTTTCTTTTTAAAAATTTTAAATTCCTTTCCCTTTTTTCCAAAATAAATGGTCTTTTTTAAAAATTTAGAATTTTTAAAAGGGAAAAATTTTTTAAAAAAATTTTTCAAAATAATTTTGGAAATTTTAAATAAAATTTGTTTACAAAACCCTTTTAAACAATTGCCCCTTTCCCCGGGTAAATTTTGGGAAATTGGGAGGGGTTTGGAAAATCATTCAAAATTTTTTTTTGGGTGCTTTTTTTAAATTTCTTTTATTTTTTGGGGTTTCCCCGGTTTTCAAAATTTGTCCTCAAAAGGGTTTTCCCTTTTTTTAAACCCCTTTTTATTGAAATTGGGTTTTTTTAAATTTTTGAGGGTTAACGTTTTAAAACCTTTAATTTAGTTTGTTTGGGTTTTTTTTTTAAATTTTGAAAAAGTTTTAAATTTAAAATTTTTTGGGGTTTTTCCCTTTTATTTTTAAATTAATTTTTAATTAATGTGGTTTTTAAAAGGAGTTTTTTCCTTTAAAATTTGGGAAAAAATTTAAATTTTTAAAAATTTTTTATTTTAATTTTTTTTAAAGATTTTTTTTTTAAATTTATTTAAAATTTTTTTTAAAACCCAAATTTAAAACCAATTGATTTTAAAAGGAAATTTTTAAACCAAAAAATTGAATTTTTTAAAAATTGTTTTTTTTGGGTATTTATGGGTTTTAAAATTTTAAATTTTTTTAAACCCTTTTTTCCCCCTTTTTTTTGGTTTGGAAAAAGCGGAAAAGATTTAAAATTTTTTTTTTTTTAAAAGTTATTTCTTTTAAAATTTAAAAAAAACCCCTTTGGCCCTGGGGAGTTAAACTTTAGGTTTTTTACCAAAAAGTTGTGTGAAATTAATTTTTCGGCTTTTTCCGGGGGTTAAACCCCGGGTTTTAAAAAAGGTTGCCCTTATTCTCCTTTTTTCCCTTTTAAAGTTAGGGGGTTAAAAAGGGGGCCCAAAAGTTTTTTTTTTAATTTTAAAAGGTTAAAACCAAATTTTAAATTGAAAAATTTTTTTTCTAAATTTTTTTTCTTTTTTTTTACCTTTTTTTAAATTTTTATTTTTAAAATATTTTTTAAAATGATTTTCTTAAATTTCAAAATTAAAGGGATTTAAAAAATAAATTTCCCAAAAATTGAATTAAATTGGTTTTTTTATAAAACCTTTTTCCCTTTTTATTTTTAAAAATTTTTAAAAAATTTAAAAGGAATTTTTTAAAAAGCTTTTTAAAATAGGTATTAAAAAGGTAAATTTTTAAATTAAAATTGTTTTTTTATTGTTTTTAAAAAAACTTTTTTTTTAAACTTTTGGGCAACCCAAAACCCCCTTTTGTTTTTCGGGGGCCAGTTTAAATTAGCTTTAAAAAATTTTTTTAATAAGTTTTTTTTTTTTTATAAACTTAAACCTTTCCCTTTTCCCTTTTTCTTTTTTACACTTTCAAGCCCAAAATTTTAGGGGTTTGAAAGGGAAAGTAAAAACTTTTTATAAAATTTTTTCCCGGAAACTTTCTTTTTCTTTTTTGGGATTTAGAAAAATCCGGGTTTTCCCTTGGGTTTTTCAATTTAAATTTTTTTAAAATTTTTTTTTTTAAATTTGAAAATTGAACTTTTTCAATTTAGCCCTTTTTGGGTTTAAATGGGTATTTTAAAACCCACCTTTTATTCCTTTTATTTTCCTTTTTTTTTTACCCTTTTCTAATTAATTTTTTTAAAATTTAAGTTTTTTTAAAAGGAGTTCTTATTAAAAAAATTTTAAATGGTAAATTTTAACTTATAAATTAAAAATTTTGTTTTTTAAAAATTATCTTCTTTTTAAATTATTTATCCTTTGAAAAATTTTTTAAATTAATAAATTTTCTTTAAAATTCCTTTACCAAATGGGTTTTTTGGGGAAATTTTAACTTTTTTGTTTTTATTGGTTTTTTTTAAAACCCTTTTTGCCCCCTTTTATTTTTAACCACATTTTTCCCAAACCAAATTTTAAAATTGTTTTTCCAATTGGGTTTTGCCCGGTAAAAGTTAGGGTTAAAAAAATTTTTCTTTTTTTGGGTTTTCCTTTTTTTTAAACCCCCTTTAAAAACCCCAAATTTTAAAATTGGGAAAACCAGGGGGTTGGGAAAAATAACCTTTTTTTTTCCCCTTACGTTTTCTTTTTTTTAGGGAAACCCGGGCCCCCTTGGCTTTTTCTTTTTTTTAAACTTTCATGGGGGTTTTGGGATGGGAAAATTTCTTTTAAATATACTTTTTTTGGGGTTAATTTCCTTTAAAAACAAATTTTAAATTGAAAAATTTTGCCCTTCTTTTTGATCTTTTTGGTTTTTACCTTTTTAAAATTTTTTTATTTTTTAAAATGGTTTTTGTTCAAAATTTATTGCAAAAAATTGGAATGGGTTTTTTTAAAAAAAATTTTTTATTTTTAAAATTTGATTTTCTTTTTTAAATTCTTTTTAAAAATTTTTTTTTAAATTAATAATGAAATTTTTAAAAAGGGTCTTTTAAAAAAAAAAGTTTTTAAACTTTAAAATTCCCTTTTTTAGTTTTTTTAAAAACTCCTTTTTTTTATTTTTCCCTTTAAAAAAATTTTTTAAATTTCAAAATTTTTTTAAAAGGGTTTTTAGGTTATTAAAAATTTTAGGGGAAAATTTTTTTTGGGGTTAAATTTTTATTTTTTTTGGGTTGTTCCCTTTTTTAAATTATTTAAAAATTTTTCCAAAAGGCTCTAAAAAGGGGGTTGGGAAAAAGATTCTTAAAATGGTGGGCTTTTGGGTTTTTTTCTGTTTTAAAAACTTTTGAACCCAAATTTGGGTTGCCTTGGGTTTTTATCTTTCTAAAGGTTTTTGGGTTTTTTGGTGTTTAAAATAGATTTTAAATTAAAAGGATAAGTTTTAAATTTTTCCCCTCAAATTTTTTAAAGGGTTTTGGAAATTTTATTCCTTTTTTTTTAATTTTTTAAACTTATATTAAAATTTTTTTAAATATTTTTGGGTTTTAAAATTGAATTTAAACCTTTGATTAAAAGGGGTAAATTTTTAAATTTAAAAACCCTTTTTTTTTTTTTTTAAATTTTTTTTTAAAAATTTTTTTTTAAAATTAAATTAATAATGAAACTTTCTAAAAATTTTGTTAAATTTTTGAAAAAAATTTTTTTTTTAAAAAATTTGGGAATTAAATTTTTGGTTTTTAAATTTTTTATTTTTCCCTTTTTTTTTCCCAATTTTAAACCCCCTTTATTTTAAAAAATGATTTTTTTGGGGCCTTTTTGGGAAAACAAATTTATTTTTTTTAAATTTTTTTTTTTTTTGGGCTTCTTTTTTTTATTTCTTTAAACCCCGGGGTTTTTAAAAAAATTGCCCTAAATTTAAATGGGGTTTTTGAAAAAAATTTTTTGGTTAAATTCCTTGTTTGGGTTTTAGTTACCAAAAAACCCCCTTGGGCCTTGGGTTTTAACCTTTCTTTTTTTTGTTTTAAATTTGGGGTTTGGGAACAAATGCCCTCAAATTAATTTTTGGGTTTTTAATTAAATTTTCCTCAAAAAATTTTTTAAATTTTCGGGTTTTTTTTTTTTTTTAGCTTTTCGGTTTTTAAACACTTTTTCAAAAAATTTTTTAAATTTTGGTTGTTTTTATTCAATTTCCTTTTTGCATTTGGGAAATTAGTTTGGAGAAAAATTTTAAATTTTTAAAAATTTGGCTTTTTAATTTTTAAAATTTTGAAAATTTTTTTAAAAAATTTTGGAATTTTAAATTAAAAAACTTTAAACCCAAAATTTTAAAATGGTTTTTTTTAAAAATTCTTAAACTTTTTTTTCCTTTGGAAGGTTTATTAAATTTTATTTTTTTACCCTCTTTTCTTTTTAAATTCATCCCCCCTTTAAAATAAAATTTTAAGTTTTAAATTAGGAATTTTGGGTTTTTAAAGAGTTTAAATTTTATTTTTTTTAAAATTCTGTTCTTTTTTAAATTTTTTTAAACAACCTTTTAAACCCTTTGAAAACACAAGGTTTTTTAAAAGGGCCCTTGGGCGGTTGGGAAAAATTTTTGGGTTAAGGGTTTCCTTTTTTTAACCCAAAATTTACCTTACCCCGGGAAATTTTCCCCTTTTTTTTTTGTTTTATGTTTTGTAAGTTAAGTAAACTTTTAAAAACCCAAACCCTTTGGGTTAAAATTTTAAAACCTTAAAATTGCCTTTTGTTTTGTTGTTTTTTTGGGAAAATTTTTGTCTTAAATTTTTTTTAAGGTCCTCCTTTTAAATGGTTTTTTTTTTTAAATTTGGGAACCTGAAGGTATTTTAAAAGGGTGGGAAAAAAAATTTTAAAAAACTTTTCCCTTTTTTTTTTTAAATTTAAAAAATTTTTAATAAAATTGAAATGAAATTTGTTGGGTTTAAACCTTTTAAACCAAATTTAAAGTTTTTTAAATTTATTTTTTCCCCTTAAAATTTTTTAATTTTACCTGGTTTGAAAATTTTGGTTTTTTTTTTTTTTTAAACTTTTTATTCATCCTATTTTTTAAAAAAACCCTTTTAAAACCCAAAATTTGTTTTAAAATAAATTTTGGGGGGGAAAATTTATTATTAAACCGGTTAGTTTTTTTTTTTTTTTTTAAAGGGCCAAATTTTGAGAACTCGGGGGCTTTTTTTTGTTTCCTTTTATTCCTTTGGGGTCTTTTTTGCTTTTTGGTTGACCTTTTTTGGAACAAACTTTTCCTTAAAAGGGTTGTTTTTAAATTTTCCCTTCTTATTTTGGTTTTTGTTTTATATAAAAAGGGTTTTTGGAGGTTTGGGCCTTTCCCGGTTAAAATAAGTTTTTTGAAAAATTTTAACAAATTGCCTTTTTTTGGGTTTTTGGGTTTCTTTTTGGAAAACATTTTAAAAATTTGGGCTTCTTTTAAAAATTTTAAATTCTTAAAATTGAATTTTTAATGGTTTGATTAATTTTGGGGGAAAAATTTTTTTAAAAGGGGTTTTAAAATTTTTAAAAATTTAAAAATTTAAAAAATTTTTATGGAATTGAAAATTGGGGAGTTTTCTTAGGGTTTTAAAAATTTAAATTTTTGGGTAAATTTTTTTTTTTAGGAATTTTATAAACCTGGGAAAATTTGGGTTTTAAAATTTAAAAATTTTTTTTTTTTTAAAATGAGGCCCTTCTTATTCAAAAAAACCCTTTTTAAGAAAAAATTTTTTGGGTTTATAATTATTTTTTAAACCGGTAAAAACCTTTTTTTTTTCTTTTTTTTCCCCTTTTAGACCCCGGATTTAAACCCGGGGGGAAACCCCCCGTTAAAAGGTTATCTTTTAAAGTTTTCCTTTTTTTCCCGGGGTTTTTTATTTGGAGAAAAATTTTGGGTTAAAACTGCTTCTTTGGGTTAATTTTCCCTTTTACTTAGGGTTTCGTTTTGTAAATTTTTGTTTTAAATGTTTCTTTTGAAAGGGGAAAAAAATAAAACCCATTTTTTTTTTTTTTGTGGTTTTTCTTTTGGGGTTAAGGTTTTGGGAAAACTTTATTTAAAATTCCCAAAATCCTTTTTTAAATGGAATTTTTTTTTGTTTTAATTCGGGTTAATTAAAGATTTAAAAAAGGGAAATTTTAAAATTTTTTTAATTTTCCAAATTTTTTTTTTTATTATTTTTAAAATTTAAAACAAAAATTAAAGGAATCAAACTTTTTTAAAAAAATTGGGTAGAAAAAAGGGGTTTTAAATTTTTTTAAAAAATTAAAATTTTTCCCTTTTAATAAATTTTAACAACCCCATTCAAAAATTCTGACCTATTTAATTGTTTTACGCATGGAATTTGTAATAACTTCTCTTTGACTGTAATTTACACGCTTTTCTGGTTCTTTAAACTTACATTTAAATTCCAATACCCAACTGACTTCTTTCTCTAAAATGGATGTCTTCTTCAGTCTCTTAAAATTCTGCAATATACCTAGCAATGGAAAATACTAACTTAATGAAAGGTTGGCGAGATATATTTATTGAGATTTTTTTTATAAAACCGGAGTACATGCTTCCTCTTCTTTAAATTCATATTGAAACACACACTTTCAAGAAACCCACAAAAATTATGATGAACAATCGTGAAATTGAAAGGTGCGATTGTGGGAAACTTGAGGCCTGATTAACCAAATGGTTAGTCTTGGTGTGAAACTTAACTTGTTTTTCCTCGTCTTTTATGGTGCTACCTTTATGGAGAGCTAAACCTCAGGCGTTGAACACGCGTTGAACGTTATGTCTACACCTACAATCTTGTCTCCTCTTTAGCTTTCTCATCGCGGGCCCCTCGTTGAGTATGCAAAGTAGAGACTTCTTCTACAGTTATAGGTATTGGCTTCCTTGCCTCGGTTATACTAAGCTTCATGCTCTACAAAACACCGGGTGATAACGAGTTAGCCATTGCCCTGGTTTATCTCAGCGCTGCTGTTGTTATCCTGACTTTGCTAAAGCTTAGCCTCCAGAGGTGTTTGAGGAACATACTGAGGAACGTACCTCAAAACTACCAAGTGTTGATAAGATGATATCTTCAATTCAATTGTCGAGCACCTAGTTCTGATTGGCCATGTTGGGGTTGAACATTCGGTAGTTTTGGAGCCAAACAAGTCTTTGATCCTTCCAAAATTCGGTGCTTCTTTCATGTAACTTTTACACACTTCTTATCTGTAATATGAGTTATGTTGTTTTAATGATTATTTGTAAGTGGATATTGATACTAGGAAGTTAGAACTCTATTAACGCATTAAAATGAGGTATTGAAGAATGAGAGATAATTTTAATAACCTATTCAAAAATTCTGACCTATTTAATTGTTTTACGCATGAAATTTGTAATAACTTCTCTTTGACTGTGATTTACTCGCTTTTTTGGCTTCTTTAAACTTACATTTAAATTCCAATACCCAGCTGACTTTTTTCTCTAAAATGGATGTCTTCTTTAGTCTCTTAAAATTCTGCAATATACCTAACAATGGCAAATATTGACTTAGTGAAGGTTGGCGAGATATATTTATTGAGATTTTTTTTATAAAACCGTAGTACTAGCTTCCTCTTCTTTAAATTCATATTGAAACACACACTTTCAAGACACCCACAAAAATTATGATGAAGAATTGTGAAATTGAAAGGCGCAGGCTTGTGGGAAACATCGGGCCCTGATTAACCAAATGGTTAGTCTTGGTGTGAAACTTAACTTGTTTTTTCTCGTCTTTTATGGTGCTACCTTCTATGGAGAGCTAAACCTCAGGGCGTTGAGACACAGCGTGGAACGTTATGTCTACACCTACAATGTTGTCTCCCTCTTTAGCTTTCTCATCGCGGGCGCCCTCGTTAAGTATGCAAAGTGTAGAGACTTCTTTCTTGGTACTTACTTCCTTGCAATGGTTATACTAAGCTTCATGATCTAAAAAACACCGGGTGATAACGAGTAAGCCCTTTCTCTAGTTTGCCTCTGCGCTGCTGTTGTTATCCTGACTTTGCTAAAGCTTAGCCACCAGAGGTGTTTGAGGAACATACTGAGGAACGTACCTCAAAACTACCAAGTTTTGATAAGATGATATCTTTAATTCCAATGTCGAGTACCTCGTTCTGATTGGCCATGTTGGGGTTGAACATTCGGTAGTTTTGGAGCCAAACAAATCTTTGATCCTTCCAAAATTCGATGCTTCTTTCAGGTAATTTTTACACACTTCTTATCTGTAATATGAGTTATGTTGTTTTAATGATTATTTGTAAGTGGATATTGATACTAGGAAGTCAGAACTCTATTAACGCATTAAAATGAGGTATTGAAGAATGAGAGATAAATTTTAACAACCCAATTCAAAAATTCTGACCTATTTAATTGTTTTACGCATGAAATTTGTAACAACTTCTCTTTGACTGTGATTTACTCGCTTTTCTAGGTTCTTTAAACTTACATTTAAATTCCAATACCCAGCTGACTTCTTTCTCTAAAATGGATGTCTTCTTCAGTCTCTTAAAATTCTGCAATATACCTAGAAATGGCAAATATTGACTTAATGAAAGGTTGGCGAGATATATTTATTGAGATTTTTTTTATAAAACCGGAGTACTAGCTTCCTCTTCTTTAAATTCATATTGAAACACACACTTTCAAGAAACGCACAAAAATTATGATGAACAATCGTGAAATTGAAAGGTGCAGGCTTGTGGGAAACTTTGAGGCCCTGATTAACCAAATGGTTAGTCTTGGTGTGAAACTTAACTTGTTTTTCCTTGTCTTTTATGGTGCTACCTTCTATGGAGAGCTAAACCTCCGGGCGTTAGACATGCGCGTTGAACGTTATGTCTACACGTATAATGTTGTTTCCCTCTTTAGCTTTCTCATTGCGGTCGCCCTCGTTGAGTATGCAAAGAATAGAGACTTCTTTCTGGTTATAGGTACTGGCTTCCTTACTTCGTTTATACTAAGCTTCATGCTCTACAAAACACCGGGTGATAATGAGTTAGCCATTGCCCTGGTTTGTCTCTGCGCTGCTGTTGTTATCCTGATTTTGCTAAAGCTTAGCCACCAGAGGTGTTTGAGGAACATACTGAGGAACGTACCTCAAAACTACCAAGTGTTGATAAGATGATATCTTGAATTCCATTATCGAGCACCTCGTTCTACTTGCCCATGTTGGGGTTGAACATTCGGTAGTTTTGGAGCCAAACAAGTCTTTGATCCTTCCAAAATCCGGTGCTTCTTTCAGGTAATTTTTACACACTTCTTATCTATAATATGAGTTATGTTGTTTTAATGATTATTTGTAAGTGGATATTGATACTAGGAAGTCAGAACTCTATTAACGCATTAAAATGAGGTATTGAAGAATGAGAGATAAATTTTAACAACCCCATTCAAAAATTCGACCTATTTAATTGTTTCGCATGGAATTTGTAATAACTTCTCTTTGGTATGATTTACTACGCTTTTTGGCTTCTTTAAACTTACATTTAAATTCCAATACCGGTGACTTTTTCTCTAAAATGGATGTCTTCTAGTCTCTTAAAATTACGCAATATACCTAACAATGGCAAATATTGACTTATTGAAAGGTTGGCGAGATATATTTATTGAGATTTTTAATAAAACCGTAGTACTAGCTTCCTCTTCTTTAAATTCATATTGAAACACACACTTTCAAGACACCCACAAACATTATGATGAAGAATTGTGAAATTGAAAGCGCAGAGCTTGTGGAAACATCGAGACCTGATTAAACAAATGGTTAGTCTTGGTGTGAAACTTAACTTGTTTTCTCTTCTTTTATGGTGCTACCTTCTATGGAGAGCTAAACCTCCGGCGTTAGACACGCTGCGTGGGCGTTATGTCTACACCTACAATGTTGTCTCCTCTTTAGCTTTCTCATCATGCGGCGCCTCGTTGAGTATGCAAAGTGTAGAGACTTCTTTCTAGGTACTCACTTCCTTGCAACGGTTATACTAAGCTTCATGCTCTACAAAACACCGGGTGATAACGAGTTAGCTCTTTCTCTAGTTTGCCTCTGCGCTGCTGTTGTTATCCTAACTTTGCTAAAGCTTAGCCACCAGAGGTGTTTGAGGAACATACTGAGGAACGTACCTCAAAACTACCAAGTTTTGATTAGATGATATCTTCAATTCCAATGTCGAGCACCTCGTTTTGATTGGCCGTGTTGGGGTTGAACATTTGGTAGTTTTGGAGCCAAACAAATCTTTGATCCTTCAAAATTGATGCTTCTTTCGGTAATTTTACACACTTCTTATCGTAATATGAGTTATGTTGTTTTAATGATTATTTGTAAGTGGATATTGATACTAGGATGCCAGAACTCTATTAACGCATTAAAATGATGTATTGAAGAATGAGAGATAAATTTTAACAACCCAATTCAAAAATTCTGACATATTTAATTGTTTTACGCATGAAATTTGAAATAACTTCTCGTTGACTGTGATTTACTCGCTTTTCTAGCTTCTTTAAACTTACATTTAAATTCCAATACCCAGCTGACTTCTTTCTCTAAAATGGATGTCTTCTTCAGTCTCTTAAAATTCTGCAATATACTTAGCAATGGTAAATATTGACTAAATGAAAGGTTGGCGAGATATATTTACTTAGATTTTTTTTTATAAAACCGGAGTACTAGCTTCCTCTTCTTTAAATTCATATTGAAACACACACTTTCATGAAACCCACAAAAATTATGATGAACAATCGTGAAATTGAAAGGCGCAGGCTTGTGGGAAACTTCGAGGCCCTGATTAACCAAATAGTTAGTCTTGGTGTGAAACTTAACTTGTTTTTCCTCGTCTTTTATGGTGCTACCTTCTATGGAGAGCTAAACCTCCGGGCGTTAGACACGCGCGTTGAACGTTATGTCTACACCTATAATGTTGTCTCCCTCTTTAGCTTTCTCATCGCGGGCGCCCTCGTTGAGTATGCAAAGAATAGAGACTTCTTTCTGGTTATAGGTACTGGCTTCCTTGCTTCGTTTATACTAAGCTTCATGCTCTACTAAACACCGGGTGATAATGAGTTAGCCATTGCCCTGGTTTGTCTCTGCGCTGCTGTTGTTATCCTGACTTTGCTAAAGCTTAGCCACCAGAGGTGTTTGAGGAACATACTGAGGAACGTACCTCAAAACTACCAAGTGTTGATAAGATGATATCTTCAATTCCATTATCGAGCACCCCGTTCTACTTGGCCATGTTGGGGTTGAACATTCGGTAGTTCTGGAGCCAAACAAGTCTTTGATCCTTCCAAAATCCGGTGCTTCTTTCAGGTAATTTTTACACACTTCTTATCTATAATATGAGTTATGTTGTTTTAATGATTATTTGTAAGTGGATATTGATACTAGGAAGTCAGAACTCTATTAACGCATTAAAATGAGGTATTGAAGAATGAGAGATAAATTTTAACAACCCCATTCAAAAATTCTGACCTATTTAATTGTTTTACGCATGGAATTTGTAATAACTTCTCTTTGACTGTGATTTACTCGCTTTTCTGGTTCTTTAAACTTACATTTAAATTCCAATACCCAGCTGACTTCTTTCTCTAAAATGGATGTCTTCTTCAGTCTCTTAAAATTCTGCAATATACCTAGCAATGGAAAATACTAACTTAATGAAAGGTTAGCGAGATATATTTATTGAGATTTTTTTTAAAAAACCGGAGTACAAGCTTCCTCTTCTTTAAATTCATATTAAAACACACACTTTCAAGAAACCCACAAAAATTATGATGAACAATCGTGAAATTGAAAGGCGCAGGATTCTGGGAAACTTCGAGGCCCTGATTAACCAAATGGTTAGTCTATGTGTGAAACTTAACTTGTTTTTCCTCGTCTTTTATGGTGCTACCTTTTATGGAGAGCTAAACCTCCGGGCGTTAGACACGCGCGTTGAACGTTATGTCTACACCTACAATGTTGTCTCCCTCTTTAGCTTTCTCATCGCGGGCCCCCTCGTTGAGTATGCAAAGAGTAGAGACTTCTTTCTGGTTATAGGGACTGGCTTCCTTGCCTCGGTTATACTAAGCTTCATGCTCTACAAAACACCGGGTGATAACGAGTTAGCCATTGCCCTGGTTTGTCTCAATATTCTTGTTATTATCGACTTTGCTAAAGCTTAGCCACGGTTTGAGGAACATACTGAGGAACGTACCTCAAAACTACCAATTGTTGATAAGATGATATCTTCAATTCCATTTTCGAGCACCTCATTCTGATTGGCCATGTTGGGGTTGAACATTCGGTAGTTTTGGAGCCAAACAAGTCTTTGATCCTTCCAAAATTCAGTTCTTCTTTCAAGTAATTTTCACACACTTCTTATCTGTAATATGAGTTATGTTGTTTTAATGATTATTTGTAAGTGGATATTGATACTAGGAAGTTAGAACTCTATTAACGCATTAAAATGAGGTATTGAAGAATGAGAGATAAATTTTAACAACCCTATTCAAAAATTCTGACCTATTTAATTGTTTTACGCATGAAATTTGTAATAACTTCTCTTTGACTGTGATTTACTCGCTTTTCTGGCTTCTTTAAACTTACATTTAAATTCCAATACCCATCTGACTTTTTTCTCTAAAATGGATGTCTTCTTTAGTCTCTTAAAATTCTGCAATATACCTAACAATGGCAAATATTGACTTAATGAAAGGTTGGCGAGATATATTTATTGAGATTTTTTTTATAAAACCGTAGTACTAGCTTCCTCTTCTTTAAATTCATATTGAAACACACACTTTCAAGACACCCACAAAAATTATGATGAAGAATTGTGAAATTGAAAGGCGCAGGCTTGTGGGAAACATCGGGCCCTGATTAACCAAATGGTTAGTCTTGGTGTGAAACTTAACTTGTTTTTTCTCTTCTTTTATGGTGCTACCTTCTATGGAGAGCTAAACCTCCGGGCGTTAGACACGCGCGTGGAACGTTATGTCTACACCTACAATGTTGTCTCCCTCTTTAGCTTTCTCATCGCGGGCGCCCTCGTTGAGTATGCAAAGAGTAGAGACTTCTTTCTAGGTACTCGCTTCCTTGCCTCGGTTATACTAAGCTTCATGCTCTACAAAACACCGGCTGATAATGAGTTAGCCCTTGCTCTGGTTTGCCTCTGCGCTGCTGTTGTTATCCTGACTTTGCTAAAGCTTAGCCACCAGAGGTGTTTGAGGAACATACTGAGGAACGTATCTCAAAACTACCAAGTTTTGATAAGATGATATCTTCAATTCCAATGTCGAGCACCTCGTTCTGATTGGCCATGTTGGGGTTGAAAATTCGGTAGTTTTGGAGCCAAACAAATCTTTGATCCTTCAAAATTCGATGCTTCTTCGGGTAATTTTACACACTTCTTATCGTAATATGAGTTATGTTGTTTTAATGATTATTTGTAAGTGGATATTGATACTAGGAAGTCAGAACTCTATTAACGCATTAAAATGAGGTATTGAAGAATGAGAGATAAATTTTAACAACCCCATTCAAAAATTCTGACCTATTTAATTGTTTTACGCATGAAATTTGTAATAACTTCTCTTTGACTGTGATTTACTCGCTTTTCTAGCTTCTTTAAACTTACATTTAAATTCCAATACCCAGCTGACTTCTTTCTCTAAAATGGATGTCTTCTTCAGTCTCTTAAAATTCTGCAATATACCTAGCAATGGCAAATATTGACTTAATGAAAGGTTGGCGAGATATATTTATTGAGATTTTTTTTTATAAAACCGGAGTACTAGCTTCCTCTTCTTTAAATTCATATTGAAACACACACTTTCAAAAACCCACAAAATTATGATGAACAATCGTGAAATTGAAAGCGCGAGCTGTGGGAAACTTTGAGGCCATGATTAACCAAATGGTTAGTCTTGGTGTGAAACTTAACTTGTTTTTCCTCGTCTTTTATGGTGCTACCTTTTATGGAGAGCTAAACCTCCGGGCGTTAGACACGCGCGTTGAACGTTATATCTACACCTACAATGTTGTCTCCCTCTTTAGCTTTCTCATCGCTGGCCCCCTCGTTGAGTATGCAATGAGTAGAGACTTCTTTCTGGTTATAGGTACTGGCTTCCTTGCCTCGGTTATACTAAGCTTCATGCTCTACAAAACACCGGGTGATAACGAGTTAGCCATTGCCCTGGTTTGTCTCAGCGCTGCTGTTGTTATCCTGACTTTGCTAAAGCTTAGCCACCAGAGGTGTTTGAGGAACATACTGAGGAACGTACCTCAAAACTACCAATTGTTGATAAGATGATATCTTCAATTCAATTGTCGAGCACCTAGTTCTGATTGGCCATGTTGGGGTTGAACATTCGGTAGTTTTGGAGCCAAACAAGTCTTTGATCCTTCCAAAATTCGGTGCTTCTTTCATGTAATTTTTACACACTTCTTATCTGTAATATGAGTTATGTTGTTTTAATGATTATTTGTAAGTGGATATTGATACTAGGAAGTTAGAACTCTATTAACGCATTAAAATGAGGTATTGAAGAATGAGAGATAAATTTTAACAACCCTATTCAAAAATTCTGACCTATTTAATTGTTTTACGCATGAAATTTGTAATAACTTCTCTTTGACTGTGATTTACTCGCTTTTTTGGCTTCTTTAAACTTACATTTAAATTCCAATACCCAGCTGACTTTTTTCTCTAAAATGGATGTCTTCTTTAGTCTCTTAAAATTTTGCAATATACCTAACAATGGCAAATATTGACTTAATGAAAGGTTGGCGAGATATATTTATTGAGATTTTTTTTATAAAACCGTAGTACTAGCTTCCTCTTCTTTAAATTCATATTGAAACACACACTTTCAAGAAACCCACAAAAATTATGATGAAGAATTGTGAAATTGAAAGGCGCAGGCTTGTGGGAAACATCAGGCCTGATTAACCAAATGGTTAGTCTTGGTGTGAAACTTAACTTGTTTTTTCTCGTCTTTTATGGTGCTACCTTCTATGGAGAGCTAAACCTCCGGGCGTTAGACACGTGCGTGGAACGTTATGTCTACACCTACAATGTTGTCTCCCTCTTTAGCTTTCTCATCGCGGGCGCCCTCGTTGAGTATGCAAAGTGTAGAGACTTCTTTCTAGGTACTCACTTCCTTGCAACGGTTATACTAAGCTTCATTCTCTACAAAACACCGGGTGATAACGAGTTAGCCCTTTCTCTAGTTTGCCTATGCGCTGCTGTTGTTATCCTGACTTTGCTAAAGCTTAGCCACCAGAGGTGTTTGAGGAACATACTGAGGAACGTACCTCAAAACTACCAAGTTTTGATAAGATGATATCTTCAATTCCAATGTCGAGCAACTCGTTCTGATTGGCCATGTTGGGGTTGAACATTCGGTAGTTTTGGAGCCAAACAAATCTTTGATCCTTCCAAAATTCGATGCTTCTTTCAGGTAATTTTTACACACTTCTTATCTGTAATATGATTTATGTTGTTTTAATGATTATTTGTAAGTGGATATTGATACTAGGATGTCAGAACTCTATTAACGCATTAAAATGAGGTATTGAGTAATGAGAGATAAATTTTAACAACCCGATTCAAAAATTCTGACATATTTAATTGTTTTACGCATGAAATTTGAAATAACTTCTCTTTGACTGTGATTTACTCGCTTTTCTAGCTTCTTTAACCTTACATTTAAATTCCAATACCCAGCTGACTTCTTTCTCTAAAATGGATGTCTTCTTCAGTCTCTTAAAATTCTGCAATATACTTAGCAATGGTAAATATTGACTTAATGAAAGGTTGGCGAGATATATTTACTTAGATTTTCTTTTTATAAAATCGAAGTACTAGCTTCCTCTTCTTTAAATTCATATTGAAACTCACACTTTCAAGAAACCCACAAAATTATGATGAACAATCGTGAAATTGAAAGCGCGAGCTTGTGGGAAACTTGAGGCCACTTATTAACCAAATGGTTAGTCTTGGTGTGAAACTTAACTTGTTTTCCTCGTCTTTTATGGTTCTACCTTTTATGGAGAGCTAAACCTCCGGGTGTTGACACGCGCGTTGAGCGTTATGTCTACACCTACAATGTTGTCTCCTCTTTAGCTTTCTCATCGCGGCGCCCTCGTTGAGTATGCAAAGAGTAGAGACTTCTTTCTGGTTATAGGTACTGGCTTCCTTGCCTCGGTTATACTAAGCTTCATGCTCTACAAAACACCGGGTGATAACGAGTTAGCCATTGCTCTGGTTTGCCTCTGCGTTGTTGTTGTTATCCTAACTTTGCTAAAGCTTAGCCACCAGATGTGTTTGAGGAACATACTGAGGAACGTACCTCAAAACTACCAAGTGTTGATAAGATGATATCTTCAATTCCTATGTCGAGCACCTCATTCTGATTGGCCATGTTGGGGTTGAACATTCGGTAGTTTTGGAGCCAAACAAGTCTTTGATCCTTCCAAAATTCGGTGCTTCTTTCATGTAATTTTTACACACTTCTTATCTGTAATATGAGTTATGTTGTTTTAATGATTATTTGTAAGTGGATATTGATACTAGGAAGTTAGAACTCTATTAACGCATTAAAATGAGGTATTGAAGAATGAGAGATAAATTTTAACAACCCTATTCAAAAATTCTGACATATTTAATTGTTTTACGCATGAAATTTGTAATAACTTCTCTTTGACTGTGATTTACTCGCTTTTTTGGCTTCTTTAAACTTACATTTAAATTCCAATACCCAGCTGACTTTTTTCTCTAAAATGGATGTCTTTTTTAGTCTCTTAAAATTCTGCAATATACCT
The DNA here is from genome assembly GCA_022545495.1 of Chrysanthemum lavandulifolium. Taxonomy (NCBI): domain Eukaryota; kingdom Viridiplantae; phylum Streptophyta; class Magnoliopsida; order Asterales; family Asteraceae; genus Chrysanthemum; species Chrysanthemum lavandulifolium. Next base: position 127,361,437 of record CM040245.1, read on the forward strand.
AGCAATGGCAAATATTGACTTAATGAAAGGTTGGTGAGATATATTTATTGAGATTTTTTATTTATAAAACTAGAGTACTAGCTTCATCTTCTTTAAATTCATATTGAAACACACACTTTTAAGAAACCCACAAAAATTATGATGAACAATCATGAAATTGAAAGCGCGGGCTTGTGGGAAACTTGAGGCCTACGATTAACCAAATGGTTAGTCTTGTGTGAAACTTAACTTGTTTTCCTCGTCTTTTATGGTGCTACCTTCTATGGAGAGCTAAACCTCGGGCGTTAGACACGCGCGTTGAACGTTCTGTCTACACCTACAATGGTGTCTCCCTCTTTAGCTTTCTCATCGCGGGCGCCCTCGTTTTGTATGCAAAGAGTAGAGACTTCTTTCTGGTTATAGGTACTAGCTTCCTTGACTCGGTTATACTAAGCTTCATGCTCTACGAAACACCGGGTGATAACGAGTTAGCCGTTGCTCTAGTATGCCTCTGCGTTGCTGTTGTTATCATGATTTTGCTAAAGCTTAGCCACCAGAGGTGTTTGAGGAACATACTGAGGAACGTACCTCAAAACTACCAAGTGTTGATAAGATGATATCTTCAATTCCAATGTCGAGCACCTCGTTCTGATTGGCCATGTTGGGGTTGAACATTCGGTAGTTTTGGAGCCAAACAAATCTTTGATCCTTCCAAAATTGATTGCTTCTTTCGGGTAATTTTACACACTTTATCGTAATATGAGTTATGTTGTTTTAATGATTATTTGTAAGTGGATATTGATACTAGGAAGTCAGAACTCTATTAACGCATTAAAATGAGGTATTGAAGAATGAGAGATAAATTTTAACATCCCCACTCAAAAATTTTGACCTATTTAATTGTTTTACGCATGGAATTTGTAATAACTTCTCTTTGACTGTGATTTACTCGCTTTTCTGGATTATTTAAACTTATATTTAAATTCCAATACCCAGCTAACTTCTTTCTCTAAAATGGATGTCTTCTTCAGTCTCTTAAAATTCTGCAATATACCTAGCAATAGCAAGTATTGACTTAATGAAAGGTTGGTGATATATATTTATTGAGATTTTTTTATAAAACCGGAGTACTAGCTTCATCTTCTTTAAATTCATACTGAAACACGCACTTTCAAGAAACCCACAAAAATTATGATGAACAATCGTGAAATTGAAAGGCGCAGGATTGTGGGAAACTTTCGAGGCCCTGATTAACCAAATGGTTAGTCTTGGTGTGAAACTTAACTTGTTTTTTCTCGTCTTTTATGGTGCTACCTTCTATGGAGAGCTAAACCTCCGGGCGTTAGACACGCGCGTGGAACGTTATGTCTACACCTACAATGTTGTCTCCCTCTTTAGCTTTCTCATCGCGGGCGCCCTCGTTGAGTATGCAAAGAGTATAGACTTCTTTCTAGTTATAGGTACTGGCTTCCTTGCCTTTGTTATACTATGCTTCATTCTCTACAAAACACCGGGTGATAACGAGTTAGCCGTTGCTCTGGTTTGCCTCTGCGTTGCTGTTGTTATCATGACTTTGCTAAAGCTTAGCCACCAGCGGCGTTTGAGGAACATACTGAGGAACGTACCTCAAAACTACCAAGTGTTGATAAGATGATATCTTCAATTCCAATGTCTTGCCTCGTTCTGATTGGCCAGGTTGAGGTTGAACATTCGGTAGTTTTGGAGCCAAAAAAATCTTTGATCCTTCCAAAATTCGATGCTTCTTCGGTAATTTTACACACTTCTTATCGTAATATGAGTTATGTTGTTTTAATGATTATTTGTGGTGGATATTGATACTAGGAAGTAAGAACTCTATTAACGCATTAAAATGAGGTATTGAAGAATGAGAGATAAATTTTAACAACCACATTCAAAAATTCTGACCTATTTAATTGTTTTACGCATGGAATTTGTAATAACTTCTCATTGACTGTGATTTACTCGCTTTTCTGGTTCTTTAAACTTACATTTAAATTCCAATACCCACCTGACTTCTTTCTCTAAATTGGATGTCTTTTTCAGTCTCTTAAAATTCTGCAATATACCTAGCAATGGCAAATATTGACTTAATGAAAGGTTGGTGAGATATATTTATTGAGATTTTTTTTATAAAACTAGAGTACTAGCTTCATCTTCTTTAAATTCATATTGAAACACACACTTTTAAGAAACCCACAAAAATTATGATGAACAATCATGAAATTGAAAGGCGCTGGCTTGTGGGAAACTTCGAGGCCCTGATTAACCAAATGGTTAGTCTTGTGTGAAACTTTACTTGTTTTTCCTCGTCTTTTATGGTGCTACCTTCTATGGAGAGCTAAACCTCCGGGCGTTAGACACGCGCGTTGAACGTTTTGTCTACACCTACAATGTTGTCTCCCTCTTTAGCTTTCTCATCGCGGGCGCCCTCGTTGAGTATGCAAAGAGTAGAGACTTCTTTATGGTTATAGGTACTAGCTTCCTTGCCTCGGTTATACTAAGCTTCATGCTCTACAAAACACGGGTGATAACGAGTTAGCCGTTGCTCTAGTTTGCCTCTGCGTTCTTTGTTGTTATCATGACTTTGCTAAAGCTTAGCCACGGTGTTTGAGGAACATCGGAGAGGCGTGCCTCAAAACTACCAAGTGTTATTAAGATGATATCTTCAATTCCAATGTCGAGCACCTCGTTCTGATTGGCCATGTTGGGGTTGAACAGTCGGTAGTTTTGGAACCAAACAAATCTTTGATCCTTCCAAAATTCGGTGCTTCTTTCAGGTAATTTTTACCCACTTCTTATCGTAATATGAGTTATGTTGTTTTAATGATTATTTGTAAGTGGATATTGATACTAGGAAGTCGAACTCTATTAACGCATTAAAATGAGGTATTGAAGAATGAGAGATAAATTTTAACAACCCCATTCAAAAATTCTGACCTATTTAATTGTTTTACGCATGGAATTTGTAATAACTTCTCTTTGACTGTGATTTACTCGCTTTTCTGGCTTCTTTAAACTTACATTTAAATTCCAATACCCAGCTGACTTCTTTCTCTAAAATGGATGTCTTCTTCAGTCTCTTAAAATTCTGCAATATACCTAGCAATGGCAAATATTGACTTAATGAAAGGTTGGCGAGATATATTTATTGAGATTTTTTTTATAAAACCGGAGTACTAGCTTCCTCTTCTTTAAATTCATATTGAAACACACACTTTCAAGAAACCCACAAAAATTATGATGAACAATCGTGAAATTGAAAGGCGCAGGCTTGTGGGAAACTTCGAGGCCCTTATTAACCAAATGGTTAGTCTTGGTGTGAAACTTAACTTGTTTTTCCTCGTCTTTTATGGTGCTACCTTCTATGGAGAGCTAAACCTCCGGGCGTTAGACACGCGCGTTGAACGTTATGTCTACACCTACAATGTTGTCTCCCTCTTTAGCTTTCTCATCGCGGGCGCCCTCGTTGAGTATGCAAAGAGTAGAGACTTCTTTCTGGTTATAGGTACTGGCTTCCTTGCCTCGGTTATACTAAGCTTCATGCTCTACAAAACACCGGGTGATAACGAGTTAGCCATTGCTCTGGTTTGCCTCTGCGTTGCTGTTGTTATCCTGACTTTGCTAAAGCTTAGCCACCAGAGGTGTTTGAGGAACATACTGAGGAACGTACCTCAAAACTACCAAGTGTTGATAAGATGATATCTTCAATTCCAATGTCGAGCACCTCGTTCTGATTGGCCATGTTGGGGTTGAACATTCGGTAGTTTTGGAGCCAAACAAATCTTTGATCCTTCAAAATTGATGCTTCTTTCGGTAATTTTACCACTTCTTATCTATAATATGAGTTATGTTGTTTTAATGATTATTTGTAAGTGGATATTGATACTAGGAAGTCGAACTCTATTAACGCATTAAAATGAGGTATTGAAGAATGAGAGATAAATTTTAACAACCCCATTCAAAAATTCGACCTATTTAATTGTTTCGCATGAAATTTGTAATAACTTCTCTTTGACTGTGATTTACTCGCTTTTCAGGATGATTTAAACTTACATTTAAATTCTGATACCCAGCTGACTTCTTTCTCTAAAATGGATGTCTTCTTCAGTCTCTTAAGATTCTGCAATATACCTAGCAATGGCAAATATTGACTTAATGAAAGGTTGGTGAGATATATTTATTGAGATTTTTTTATATAAAACCGGAGTACTAGCTTCATCTTCTTTAAATTCTTATTGAAACACACACTTTCAAGAAACCCACAAAAATTATGATGAACAATCGTGAAATTGAAAGGCGCAGGCTTGTGGGAAACTTTCGAGGCCCTGATTAACCAAATGGTTAGTCTTGGTGTGAAAGTTAACTTGTTTTTCCTCGTCTTTAATGGTGCTACCTTCTGTGGAGAGCTAAAACTCCGGGCGTTAAACACCTGCGTTGAACGTTATGTCTACACCTACAATGTTGTCTCCCTCTTTAGCTTTCTCATCAGGCGCCCTCGTTGAGTATGCAAAGAGTAGAGACTTCTTTACAGTTATAGTCTTGGCTTCCTTGCCTCGTTTATACTAAGCTTCATGCTCTACAAAACATCGGGTGATAACGAGTTAGCCATTGCCCTGGTTTGTCTCTGCGCTGTTGTTGTTATCCTGACTTTGCTAAAGCTTAGCCACCAGAGGTGTTTGAGGAACATACTGAGGAACGTACCTCAAAACTACCAAGTGCTGATAAGATGATATCTTCAATTCCAATGTCGAGCACCTCGTTCTGATTGGCCATGTTGAGGTTGAACATTCGGTAGTTTTGGAGCCAAAAAAATCTTTGATCCTTCCAAAATCCGATGCTTCTTTCAGGTAATTTTCACACACTTCTTATCTGTAATATGAGTTATGTCGTTTTAATGATTATTTGTAACCGGATATTGATACTAGGAAGTCAGAACTCTATTAATGCATTAAAATGAGGTATTGAAGAATGAGAGATAAATTTTAACAACCCCATTCAAAATTCGACCTATTTAATTGTTTTACATGGAATTTTAATAACTTCTCTTTGGTTGTGATTTACTCGCTTTTAAAGCTTCTTTAAACTTACATTTAAATTCCAATACCAGTGACTTCTTTCTCTAAAATGGATGTCTTCTTCAGTCTCTTAAAATTCTGCAATATACCTAGCAATGGCAAATATTGACTTAATGAAAGGTTGGTGAGATATATTTATTGAGATTTTTTTTATAAAACCGGAGTACTAGTTTCCTTTTCTTTAAATTCATATTGAAACACACACTTTCAAGAAACCCAAAAATATTATAATGAACAATCGTGAAAGTCGCAGGCTTGTGGGAAACTTCGAGGCCCTGATTAACCAAATGGTTAGTCTTGGTGTGAAACTTAACTTGTTTTTCCTCGTCTTTTATGGTGTTACCTTCTATGGAGAGCTAAACCTCCGGGCGTTAGACACGCGCGTTGAACGTTATGTCTACACCTACAATGTTGTCTCCCTCTTTAGCTTTCTCATCGCGGGAGCCCTCATTGAGTATGCAAAGAGTAGAGACTTCTTTCTTGTTATAGGTACTGGCTTCCTTTCCTCGGTTATACTAAGCTTCATTTTCTACAAAACACCGGGTGATAACGAGTTAGCCGTTGCTCTGGTTTGCCTCTGCGTTGCTGTTGTTATCATGACTTTGCTAAAGCTTAGCCACCAGAGGTGTTTGAGGAACATACTGAGGAACGTACCTCAAAACTACCAAGTGTTGATAAGATGATATCTTCAATTCCAATGTCGAGCACCTCGTTCTGATTGGCCATGTTGGGGTTGAACATTCGGTAGTTTTGGAGCCAAACAAATCTTTGATCCTTCCAAAATTCGGTGCTTCTTTCAGGTAATTTTTACACACTTCTTATCTGTAATATGAGTTATGTTGTTTTAATGATTATTTGTAAGTGGATATTGATACTAGGAAGTCAGAACTCTATTAACGCATTAAAATGAGGTATTGAAGAATGAGAGATAAATTTTAACAACCCCATTCAAAAATTCTGACATATTTAATTGTTTTACGCATGGAATTTGTAATAACTTCTCTTTGACTGTGATTCACTTTGATGCGAGATATTGCAACCTCACAAGGAGTTTTACTTCTCGAGGGATCTCAAGAAGTTTTGCAATCCTCCAGGCAGTATACCTGATCATTGTAGTGTAGTATGTGTAAGTCCGTGGGATTGATCGTTCACTAAGGGATCGTGTCATTAAGCTGAGGTGTACGTCGAATTAAGTCTAAAGGTGAAGGATGATTTTTGTATTTTTATATTTTAAAACCTCGGTTTTGAATGGGAGGGCGTAATTAGTTGCTAGTCAACTGACCCAAGATACTGACTAAACTAAAATGCAATCTACATGAGAAGTGAATCGTATCTACTTATGATGTATTACTCCTTGCTAGCTATCCAATTCTACCTACTGAATTGTCATATCCTCATCTAATTGGTGCGTTGTATTCTGTTTGGTCATAGGGTGGTGGCTAATTCCCTAGTTCTATGAATTGTAACTCTCCTCTAGACTATCTGGGATCGGCAAGTACAATAGTATCTCCCCCGAATACTCTATTATCCTTAAGCTACAATTCACGCAATAAACACAACGATGGCCATTTTGCACTCTAAGGCTTTATGCTATTTTGGACGTTCAAGCTCTCAACAATTACAGGAGAAGCCGTTTTCCTTACTCTAGCGTCTACCAATTAAACAATAGGCATGGGATGCAAAATTATAAACTAAACCAATTAGACTCATTGAAATTGTCATAATGATGAAGATAGACACACATCATTAGCAATAAGATCTAATTAATTATAGGAAAATTAGTCAAATAGATCGCGCATACAGTGCATATCACTTTATGGACCACGCTTTTTGCCTTACGGAAATGGACTTGTTGCCCGGTGACTTTCTTGTAGCCAACCATATGGTGCCACGTGTCCAACAAAGGTACAAGCAGTACATATTTTGAGCGTATTTGTCATGTATTGTTTTTGGGCAACCAAAATGTATTTTCGAACAACTATATATTATTGGGCAACTTGTATTTATACGAGGATAATATGGTCAATTTACAATGGGTGTATTATAAAACTAATATTAATAAGTCGACACGTACTCACACACCATCATCGCATGCACACACACAATCAAACATCGTCTACTACAATTTACTACAATTAAACATCTTCTTCTAGATCACTTCGCACACATTCACAAACCACATCTTATTCACGAACCCTCTAACCCCTAATTAATTTTACTGTATAATTACGTATGACAAAATTAAAGTTGTACAATTGTAAAATCGCATTCGTTCTACATTGAAGTTCTTTGCCGGATATTAAACTCTATTTGTCAAAGAACAAAAACCGGAAAGGTTGTTCGGAAAAGCGATGTTGGTCCATGGTTGGATATAAAGTCGTGCGAGAATGAGCGCCTTCGATGCATTATGTTTTGCAACACCAAGTATATGTTTCTAACATCTCCTCGATTCCCTCCACTAACATTCCAAATAGGGGAGCATTCGTTAAGGTTTGGTCGGAAAGAATTTTGTCGATATGAGGTTTCGATTTGGCAAAGTTTCAAAGCGAAAAAATGATCTAGCGCTTTACGTGATCGTGTATTTCACGAAAAAAGAGTAATGGTGTAACAAATGTACATGCCATTGATCTTTTGGAACTTGTTAATGATTCAAAAAGGATGGAAAAAGGTGGTTATCGCTTTCGATGAGGATCTTTGTTAGGGTGTGTCATTGGTAGCCGCAGATGGTGTTTATGGGAAAAGAAGGCGAATTGCATCCATAATCACTTATTGTCCTTGGTTGATGATTTTGAGGCACGGAATGTATTTCCTTGGGGTGAATATATGTGGCATAAATTTTATCAAAGGATTTGTCAATATTGTTCATATTCACGAAAACATCATCTGTTAAAATGAAAAAACAATCTATACAATCTATCTGGTTCGCTTGGGCTTTCAAGGTTTGAATTCTCTGTAGTTTGTACTAATGTATGCATGTCTTTGTTTGATAACACGTTTGTTTTAGAAAGCAGGTTATTAAAAGCTTTTGATTCTATTTTGTTCAATCGAAAATTACCTATAAATAATGATGTTTTTAATTGTTATGCAATGCTTGTCTTTCTTTGTGTATACACGTAATATAAATGTTACCGTAATTTAGATATGACAATGTTATAACACTTTTAGTTTGCTATTTTTTGTAATTGTCATCATAAGCGTATTGTTTCATCGTAAACAAATTAAAAATGATAAGCGCATAGCTAGAAATTTTAACGATGATGGGTGTGCCTATTCTGATTTGGATTTTGGAGAGTTTTTATAAGCTCACTTTGGTGGGTCAAAGACAACAAGGTGATTCCACGTGGTCTTGCTTGGTCGAACTTGCAAAGTTTTAGAACGCAGATTGTTGTAATCTCTTTGGACGGTAGGCATCACACGTCTTATGATCACGAGACTATAATAAGTTGTACCTAAATTTGTTCACAATATCGATGTTGTAACTCTTTTTGTTCTTAGGACTCAACTCCCATTGTTGAAATTTATGCAACACAAGTGAAATGAAGCAACCGTGGTGTATTCTGATGCCTAATATATAGATGGTTTATGCATGCGGACCACGATGGTTGTGAGAAGGCGCACGACACTCTAATAAATTCATGGACGCTTTCAATTTACACCTTGTCATGGAAAGTCAACTACAGGGTTACACGATAACGCATTGCAACTCAACATTGAGCAACAATATTCTTTAAATGGTGCACAAACGGGGACCACTCTTTCAACGAGGTGTAATTCGTGAGTTAGTGGATTTGGATCAAAACTTTTGATGATAGAAAATGGAATTCATTTGGTCGAAACACACGGTCGTACTTGATGTGTTTACGGATGTCAAAGCGAGTTTCAAAAGTACAACAACTTTTGGGTCTTAAAATGATCGGCCTTCGTTCTGAAAAATCTAAAAGTTGTGCCAACACAAATGACTCGGCGTTAATCACGATGATCCGAAGGTTTGTATTTACTTTTAAGGTTGCCTCAATGTTATACCAAACCCAAATATTCGTTCGTGTGTACACTTATATCAAACCTTGGGCTCTACAGGCGCGTCGTGTCATACTCTAGGCCCTAACGGGAATAAGGTCGTCGATCACGGAAGATGCAGCGGACATTGACAATGATGATGGCCTTAAAGAAACGCAACCATGTAACCTTGGGATTCTTGTACAAGCTTGTGCCATGACCCAAAAATGTCCTGCTATGGAATATGGAGGTGATCGTACTACTCAATTTCAACCAGTTGCACCAAACGATGAAAAAAAAACATACGGTGACCCCATTATTGTATGTTATCTTTCATTTAGAATTTACATATCAAGTATAACATATGTCCATACTTATGTATATATAATTAAAATTCATCGGGAACCGGATTGTGGTATCGATTGGTCGTCGTACATAAGCGGCGATAAACTTTCGTGTGATAATTACGTAGATGCAATGGATTGTGATAATCAACGCCAAGATGTGGTTGAAAACAATTACGTGGGAACTGAACCCGTTAACAATATTGTTGGTGTGCGAGAAAGAAGGAACACCAACCAACAAAGCTTTTGAGGTATCTACATTATCGGTAAAACAACGCCGATAAATAAAAGTTTTTAATGTCTTTGTTTTAACATACTATATTTTGAAATCGCAATTCAAAGACAATAACTTTATCAAATGTAAATGTGGTTGCGAAAATGAAACGACTATGTTGGGACGTGTTTCCTCGGAGATAATTTCAACAAAGGCCTCGATAAAACATTGTTTGTTCCGTCTTTAGATTTAATAGATTTTGATGACCAAGAATTGAATGTGGTTGATGAAAACTCGTTTGTTGGCCTCCGTGCGGTTAACAATGATGTCATTCTTTGTTACCCAAGAAGAAACACCAACAAAGAAAGACCCTGAAGCCCCTAAATCTCAGGTTAAATCCAACAAATTGTCATTTGCAAATGTGGTAGGTCCTAATGACAAACCTCGATTGGAAGAACTTTTCTCCCATAATAATACAAACAAAAGAAAGAGAGTCAAATTGAACGACAACCTCAGTAAAAAAAACAGCATTGTAAAACATTATAAGAAGATGGCTGATTCTATCAACTCGCCTAAAGGCCTATCAAAAACATCAGCTACTCCTTGCCGCCGTCTTACAAGATCGCAAGGTGTCATTAACGAGGCTTTTATCCCGGCTTCCGGTTCCGATGTAAAGCACCATATTCAATTCTAACGGAAATGAATATTTTATGTTTTGCCTTATTTTTCAAGTGTGTTTTCAGGAAAATTCAGGAAACCCCAAAACGCGTCGCGTTAGTCACTTGTATTCGCCCAGAATTGAACCGTTTGTAGAGGTATCTTCTGTTTGCTAATCCATTAACATCATTATCATATGGTTAATGTTATTCAAAATATAATTTTTTTTGTTTTTATTTATTTATTTATTTATTTTTAATTTTTTTAAGGAACTTTTACGACACCCGAAATGCAACAAGGAGAAGGTTACTGTGCCTGATTACCTTCGCACCTATTTCAAGCTTAAAAAACCATTACTTTATCGTTCCTTGGGGCTCGGTCTTTGTTGTTTTCTGAGAGTTTTGGGTAGCCTTGGCATGTGTTGAGGATTGCACCCACGGGTGGCTTCTTGACTTAGTGAGTTAACTGATTTTTATCTTGTCTCCTACACATGTTTATTATTTCGTTTTGTTAAATTGGAACGAATGTTAACATTTTGATTTGCTTTATATGTCCATGACACTTGGATGTATGGCTTGATTTGATGTGGTTGTTTAGACCGGCCGATGCAGATTGGGCTTTGGCGGTGTAATTTCGTAGTCGAATCCTAGATGGCGAACTACCTACCACTTATTCGGATGGCACAACATACCACAATCGCTTGGCGAGATGTTGAAAAGGTCGGTTTGGCGACCTCTTTCCGTACATCTAGCACTCTTGTTATAAGCGACTTATAATATTCTTCAATTGGTTTATATATCGGTGTATTTTCCGTGGATGGCCGAAAACCACTTGGGTACTCGGTGTGCTCCATATCCGCCTTTGGAGTTGTTTACGTTTATGACTCTCTTGGGTCGATCGGAAGGAGTTCACGGTGGTGGCGAGTTTTGAAGAGAGATTTACAAACACGACTTCAACTTTACCTAACAAATCTTTGGTCTTGCATAGTAAGGGCATCTCACCCGAGGATTATAAAATCACATACAAGTTTCCAAAGTCCCACAACAATCGACTTGTATGGCGATTGCGGAGTATGGGTGTGCATTATATTGTACTGATTGCTCGTAACCGACCTCTCAAGTAGGCGACCCTCTTGACAGCGTTAGCTTACCGTGAACGGATGATTGAATACTTTTAGAAGCACAAGGTTGAATACAAAATTGTCGCGGTCTCTCAAGGTACCATCCTTAATGTCCTTTTGACCCATAATTATTGTCACATGTTGACTTGTGAATGATTTTCTATCACTAGCGATGAGTTAGCATAGATAGCAGTTCTTATTTTACTACTAGCGGTTGTAACAATACAACCAACTCGGTTTGGCTACCTACCGGTTGTAAAGTAACTACCGTTGTAACTATACAAGCAATTCGTTTTATGTTTTGAGATTCCTAATCTAAGTAATCGAGCATAAAGCGGTCGACTTTTTTACGTTTACAAATATCGCATATAGCTAAAAATAATCATCTCAAATGAATTTAACTGTACACATCATTTCGTTGAGGTCTTCTATCAGTGGCACTAGTTAAATTAACAAGTACATGATACTATACTAGTACCAGCTGTACTAGCAGATTTTCTATCCTTTTTGGTATTTGGATAACGCTTATCCACAATTATAAACACTTTGAATTTAACTACTCGACATTTTAATTCGCAAATAAGGGACTCTTTGAATATCTTTTTATAAGCTCAATTGCATTTCTTTTTTTTTTTTTTTTTATACCAGTGCACATACACAAAAAAGCATATGGTTTGTAAACCACTTCTATATTGGTTATGTATGTGTTATTAGTATTTGGTATACACCTGAATTAAATATTATTTGGTTGCCCTAAAGTACATCATGCTACATGTCCTTTAATTTCTCTGTTCCCGATCTCTTTCTTCAATACAAATCTTTCTAATTTTCTTTAACAAAATTTTTCTTTCTTCTTTTGGTTACTTCACATCTTTATCTCAATCTTTCTGCTTTTCTTTAACAAAATGTCTGACAATATCCCACTGGATGTTCAACTAGATATCATCCGTAGGCTACCTCTTAAGTCTATACTCCATTCGTCTTGTTTGCAAGTTATGAAAGTGCGGTATAGATTGTGGAAGCTTCATCTTTAATTACGGTGTTCATCGTAATGATGCGTGTTTTACGCTAACATTCGATCTGGGTCCTGGGTTTATGTTATGTTTAGATGAAAAGCTAATCGCTACGCGACTTTGTACAGATTTAAGGCTTTCATCTTTTATTGCAATTGGCAATTCTAATGGTCTTTCGTGTTATGTTTATTGTTCTAATCTAATGTCTGTTATTTGGAACCCGGCAATCAAAAAATCTCTTGCAATATTTGTCCCATTTTACACGCATCAAATTGAATCTCAAAATATTTGTTTTGGTTTTGGTGTCTGTCCTGACACTCTTGACCCGGCGATCGTGAAGGTCTCCTATCCTGTTTTCCAAAGTTGTTTATGGTATGTGTCTGTCTTTTCTTTGAACTCTTCATGGTGGACATGCCTTGAAAATTTCCACCCCTCGTGAAACAATCAAATTGAAACGTAAAACTCGAGCGCGTTGTGGGTCGTTTTATCTATTGAATGGGAGTGAAAAGTTAACTAATGCGGACGATGTTACCTACAAGATTTATATGTTGATTTCTTTTGATTTGGTAACCGTGAATTCAAAGTTATCGACATACCGCATATTTTAAAAATGAACTCCAGTCCCATTCTATATTACGGATCTTGGAACTTCTCGGTCATTTACGGTATGATCATTGGTGAAGGTATGCCATTGTTTTGTGGATGGTTGTTGGGCGTGAATGGTTGTTCCATAAGACCGTTCGAAGCCTATTCGCCATCCCTAGCCTAGTTTGGTTCATTTGCTTGGCTTTACAAAGCATCATGCTCCAATAGTGGAAGCCTCGGTGACAATCATTTGCATCATCTGTGTATTTGTGTACAACCAAGAACTTAAATTAATCGTCACCATGGGAATGTTAGGAGATCTTGGAACTTTCTACATCGCCCCATACAAAGAATCTCTTCTTTTGTTAAATCACACGAGATCGTCTTGTGTATAGTATGTTTTTTTTTTTTTTTTTTTTTTTTTTTTATTTATTTATTTTTTATTTTTTTTTTTTGTAACTTAACATTCTATTCATATTCCGTTAAAGATTATCACTTTACTTGGTTAATGATTTATGAAGGGCATTTTCAGCAGTGCGTCGGCTGAAGTTATCGATCATGATTAATGGGAGCGAGGCTTTGTGGTTTTAGTCTGTTGTCTATGGGGAGGAACCATGGGTGCTTATCTTTTTCGTAGTCATTGAAAGTTATAAATCACGTGGTTCTATAACTATGTAACCATTAAACTTATAATTATGTAGTACGCTTAATATGATGTTGGTTGTGTGTATGAAGCGTTGTAAGTCAACTTCTTTACTATTTCCGCGTTTATGTAATCTTGGCAACCAGGCGGTTTATCGTGGGCAACTTGATTTCCCTAGCAACGGCTTTTATAAACGAAGTAGTCCTTTTAGTCGTACAATTCGTATTCTACAATCTACTAATACCTACAACATACTAACATAAACACTCCACACTAATACCTACACACTTGACAAAAACATATTTAACACTCAACACTAGCAGTAGTTAACATATCTATCGCTTCTTACTTGACTACTAGCAGTTGTAACAATACAACCAACTCGGTTTGACTTAATACTGTTGTGGCACCATTTCATTTCGTTGATTTCTAGCTAGCGGTCTTATCTCTAGCGATAGTTAACATAGCTAGCGATTCTTATTTTACTACTAGCGATAGTTAACATAGCTAGCGTTCTTATTTTACTAGTAGTTAACATAGTTGTACTAGCGGTTCTTATTTTAATACTAGCGATGAGTTGACATAGCTAGCGTTCTTATTTTACTACTAGCGATAGTTAACCTTAGGGACTCTTCGAATATCTTATTAAACCACACACACAAACACGATTTTGCGTCCAAAATATGCAACTTTCCATTAAAAGCGGATACATTATTAAAGTTTACATATGCGCTATTCCTTCTATCTTTTCAACAAGCACATATGCCACTTCACTTATTCTATTTGTCGTCGACTTCTTAAACAACATGTTACAAGCTAGAGTTGGTGTTAGAGGTAATCCGCATCATCCGGCATGAGCAGATAACTTGTCGGTAGTAACCACATGAACTCCACACTTTTCGTATAATCTCCAACTCGTGACGGTGTTTCTTTCCATTCAACGTCCTCTATATCGGGCTCAAACATGCACTTCATCCCATACCACTTATCAACTCCTAGCTAACTGCGTCCGGCTGTCTAAAGCCAATTTTAACGCCTTTGCCAAACGGTTTCCAAATCTTCTCATCTATAGTATGTAGCAAGTGACCCAAGTTGTTAAATGTAGTTTAGAGCCCGTCGGACCTCTTGATGGTAATTCTGATGCCAACATTTGTCAAGTAAACGTAACGTGCACTATTTGTTTTGTCGGCTTAAGTGCACCCGTCTTTGCCCGTCGTATCAAGCACAATAAAGCGGTTTAACCTTTCAATCCTTTGTTTTGGATCAATCCTCGCCTCTTTGGTGATCTGTTCTAAATCATCAAAAGCTCTTTTGGAACTTCCTTCATCTCTCTCACTGTACCTTTGTTCATAGGAGTTAACTTATCGGGCCTCATTCTACACTTTTCAAACATTTCTTTCACTTTATCATAAGTTAGCCTCCATGAGACATTTACGTTATGCCCCCCATCCTCTCCAAGTACTCACACATGAAGATTTTACATTCTTTCTTCGTTGGTGGCTTTCGGATCCTTTCTTACGCTCTTTTTTAATGTAGAATTTTACCTTTCTATCACTATTTTATCAAGAGCTTCTTTTCCTGTTCACATGTTAGGATTTCAATTTCTTTGTTCGCATCCTAGATGCTAGTATCTCATCGGCCATTTGTTGACCTAATGTAATGCCAATGTTCCAACGTAGCTTCTGTGTAGCTACAACATCCACCTTTCTTTTCCTTTTAACCCTTGCTCTGCTCTTTTGCATTGGGAGAATCTACGGGGTTTTGGTGTTGCTTTTCGGTTACATTGTCGAAGCAATCTTATCGGCTAATTACGCATCGATTTGAAAGACTTTGTCATCTTTATTTTTTCGTAAAAAGTAATCATGCAACTTACCACTCGTCGTTATCGGACTTCGTTTTGTTTTCTTTAGATAAAGCGTTTGTGTTGGTTCCTTTAACCAGCAGACGCTTTCCTAAACGAAGCGACGACATTTGAATCGATAGAAATAATAGCTTGCATATCACTTGCGCTCTTTAAACATGCTAGCCCAAGTTCTGCGGTCCCAAGGTTTTCGTTTCATCACCTCATCTATCATTACTACTACATCAACACTTGTATGCACGTCGATGGCGTTACCAACATCTCCGACTTCCATAGTTACCACACTAAGTAATTGACTTTCAACTGTAGCACCAGCATAAACATATGCGCAAGCATCCGTACATTTGTTCAAAATTGTTGTTGGTGCATCATCTTGTTCATTGACAGCGTTTGTTTGAGTGATATTTGTTTGAGTTGTAATGGTAGTGGTTGCACCATTTGTTGCAGAGGTGGTTGCAGCGGTGGTTGCAGCGACACTAGCAGCGGTTTCAGGTTGACCATTTCCACCTGCATCCGTAGTCTCTTTCACCGTTGTGTTTTCTGTTGTCACATCAGTCATATGCCCAACAAGATCTTTTGCAGCATCATTACTGAATGGCAATTCACTGCTTCTAGTCACATGACTATCATTAGTAACAGATTGAGGTTCACTATTTTCACTTGGAGGAGACTCCTCATCTCCACTTGATGTGAAATATTTATTAATCACGCAGCGTAACATACGCATTAATATCGTCATGTTCAATTGTTGCTTTTTTTACATTCCTGCTTTAGCGTCATAAAGCAGATATACAAGCATGAGTTACTTGTGACAAAATCTTTGGTTTTGTTGAACAAGCGGCGAATTATCTGTACTCTTGGCGGATCTGGGATCCCGGTTTATCGTCCGCTAGACTATTTAGCATTGACGACAAAACATCCTCCAATCTGCGATGCCAATGGTGTAATTATGGACTAGTCAAGCCAAGTGATAACCATGCATGTACACATCAACATAATAAATAAGAGTAATGACAATAATACCTTATTTTGGAACCAAAATAGCAACGGCATCTTCGGCGATCTTTTTAGTTCGAACTCGTTCTCCATTGCATTAGCATCATCCATTGAAACATCCACATCCACCTTGATCTTTACATACGATTATGGACTAGTCAACGCAAGTGACAACCACACTTTACATATGAACATACTTAAGAATTGTAAGGACACGCATACCTTCGTTTTGAATCAAAGAGGCGCTTACATCTTCAATAGTTTTACTACTTTCAAATGTCTCCTCCGGTCCGATCGTAGCCTCCTCAAGCATCCTCATTCATCACGCGCGTCTTTGTACAAGTCTTGACTAGTCCTGACCGACAACAAATCTTTACATACTAACATACTTAGCGATTGATGACACGCATACCTTTGTTACGACTCAAATGAGGCACCGGCGTCATGAACATTTGTATTAGTTTCACGGTCTTCTCCCTACATCCGGCGCCTCCATTTGAACCATCCACATCCTTCACGGCCGTTACGTGCAATTCTTGTTGGTCAAGGCAGCGACAACCACGCATTTACATATGAACATACTTAAGTGTCGGGACACGCGTACCTTTTTTGAATCAAAAGCGGCGCTTACATCTTCAAGCGGTTTGCTACTTTCAAATGTCTCCTCCGGTCCGTCGCGACCTCCTGAAGCATCCTCATTCATCACACTTGTGTTGTACAATCTTGACTAGTCCGTGACCGACAACAAAGCTTTTACATCGACAAATACTTAGCGAGTTGATGACACGCATACCTTTGTTCGGTGTCAAATGAGGCTCAAGCGGCTTGATCGGTCTTATTAGTTTCCACGGTCTTCTCCACTACATTCGCGCCTCCACGAACCATCCACATCCTTCACGGCCGTTATGTGCAATTCTTGACTAGTCAAGGCGGCGACAACTATGCATTTACATATGAACATGCTTAAGAAATGTAATGACACATACCTTTGTTGTTGCTCAAATGAGGCACCAACATCGTGATAACTTGTATTTATTTCGACGGACTTCTCAACCGCAACAATGACCTCCTGAACCATCTTCATTCTTTTGGTACACCTCCTCTCGCTTGGTAGTATCCTCCGCATGATCACAACTTGCTTCTTCCGTAAATGACTCAACTACATGATGTTTCGAACCTTCACCAAACGTTTTTTTTGTGGTACTGCCTTTTTCTTCTCCAACCGCTTAAACTTCCTATTCAAATATTTTAAATCGCATGTTGTCTTTGAAGTTTTCTTTGTTAATTCACATACTGTTTACATAGTTGATCACACTTTTCCACCGGTTTATTTAATATCGGACCACTGTCGTGTCTTCCAATCAGTGTTAACTCGGATGAGGTGAATCTTGAGGTGTCGAGACCTCATCTCTTGCCTACCATGAGCAGAAAGATCCCTCGTATTTTCCGCTTGGGTGGGTTCATCGTGAGAACTTGTTCCAGGAAATTGATTTAGTTGAAGTTTCATTGGTTTGGGATGTAGAAGGAAGCGTCCGGGTGTGTTTTGGGATTGAGAGGACTTCTGATCCTTCCCTAAATTACGAAGGCGGCGCCATGTGTGGGAACAATGGTGTTAGTGTCCCATCAAAATTATTGCCTGTCTTCTCATGTGACTCATAAGTTTTTGAGTGTGAGAAGGGACAGCCAAGTTTTGAATGTTTGGGTGGTGTCTCAAACGGTTGTCAAATAGCAGGTTGTAAAACCTTGGATAAATATAATATTTTGCATGCCTATCCAACTAGTTCTTGACTAAACCATCAAATATCATTTTGGATAAATTGAATTTCTTATTAAGAGCTACACAAATCACAAAAGATGCTATGTTTGTACTAAACTCATTCCGGAAGTTGTCTTTGGACTTGACACCTTTGCAATATGGTATGGATCAAGAATTTCCATTGTGGGAGAGCGTTGGTTTAAAAAATTTTAATTTTGGTCCTAATTCACCTCCATACAGTGATTGGTCCTAATTCAAGAAAATCAACACCCACTTAAAAAGTTGAAAAAAAAATTGAGATTCATATATCATAATGCATACCAAATTAAAGAAAATTAAATTTAAAAAAATATGGTGAAATCAGTTTTTCATAAAAGTTTGTTGTTTAAAAGTTATTTACGTTTGAAGTTTTGGAGTGGAATAAAAAAAATGAGTTAAAATGACCAAAATGCCCCCTAACCGAATTTAATAAGAAAAAAGGGAGGGATTGGGTGCGGGACACGTGACACTCAATAATACGCTTTCTAGACTTTTTAATTTTTTTCACTTTGCAAGAGATCCCAACTCTTATAAACAAAACCAAAAACGTATCAAGATATTAAGATAATACCATTCACAATCACTGTATCTAATGTTGTGTAGGTACCGCAAAGAAAATACTAACCTTAACTCCAAGTAATTGTTATCACATAGAAGACAAAGCAAAAACAATAGCCTTCGTCATATGTTACATGAAATTTGAGCAAGCCTAATTAAGGCGATCAATTAAAATATTAAACTACTCTAAATATTGAAGCTATGACACGTTGGGATTGGAACAATTCACCACTGCGGCAGAATTTCTCCTAACTTGAACATCTGCAAAATCACAACACTTTCTTCGTTATTTAAGATGATATAAAACCGATTATTAAAGTCATTCTCATTGTTTCTTGCATCTTGATATTTTGAAACATTCAAGAAAAGTTCATTATGCACGTCAAACTTTATTATCAATCACAACAAAGACATATAACAAAAGCATTCCAAAACTCACAACAAAGGCAGTGGTTAAGAATGAGATTAAACGATGTTTCGGAAGATATTCGAAAGATATTGGTGCAGTATGCATTATCTAGTGCAAAAGAACGACTAAAGAGGATCATGCAATTTAGGCATCGATTTGTGCATGTCACTTAGAATAATCAGTTACTCACTTTAAAAAGAGATTTGTAAGTGATAGTGATATGGTTGAATCTTTAACCAAAGAAACACGCATACCATTAAATTCTTTCAAAAAATAAAGCTCTGAGTAAGCAAAAGAAGGGTCCATTAACGATTTAAAGAAAAGTTGTCAAACTTTCAATAAATAGATTCGTAAATTATGGGTTGATTGATAACAGATTTATTAATTTACCTAACTTACCCAAATTGAATAGAGAATGCTTTTATTATGATGTAAATACATAAATGTAATTCAAAGTTAGTCAAATATCACTTCTTCAACACATTCATTGGTTATAGCGGGGTTGAGATTAGGCAAATTAAAAAACATGAATGTTTACCATATTTAGACTGTTATTAGGATTCCTATGCAGATTTTTAGTCTCTTTATATATATACATAGGGTTTTTGCAGGGGTCGTGGCAGAGGAGTCATGAGAAGTCACGATTCTGTGAGGCCTCCGTTTGATAAGTAGCAAATTTCATCCACTTATTATATATATGAGCGATATGATTCGAACTTAATTAATTCTATTTATATATATATATATTATTATGTGTAGTTGAAGGCCTCTTTGTGGTAATGGCGGAAGTAGCTGAAATCTACGAGACTACGCAGGTTTTGCACCATAAAGTCATTGTACTATCTTATATAGTTATATACATATGAAGTAGTCTAAGAAACAAAGAAAAAAAACATACTAGTTTTGAGTTTTGGTTGATTAAGTGGATCACCATTCCTCATTCTTTTTGGCTATCGCAAGGTAACACATTAAATCTTCAACTTTGTTTACATTGAATTTTTAACGGGATTCTCAAGTTGTTAGGGTTTATTAAATTATCTTTAACGGTATAGTTCAATAATTCACTGAATTAGAAATCACATAATTGCTTATTAGTATTGAACTAGTTATCATGTTACTTTTTTGGGTCGAATATGTTTATTAGAGTATGGCGCATATTTGTAGTTATCACTTACTCAACATTTTATGCTTTTCACCTATTTCATTTATGGGATATAAATGGGTCAACAACCTCATTTATAAGGCGTGGGGTATGGTGGTGAGCTAAATGCACTTTTCGTTTGAAACAAACATGTCACATCACCGCACATCACTACTGTGTACTTTTCACTTAAAAATCACTCAATCACAACACACTCAAACCTCTTCATTTGGTACACACTCATTTTATTTTTTCCATATTTTCCAAACACAATTAAATTCATTTCATTTAACATTTTTAACATTTTTTTATAAAAAAAAGTTAAAAAAAAAAGTTTTGAGACTGTTAGAATGGTATTTTATAAAGTGATTTCTTTTTCTGTTCATACGAATATAATATGCAAGTACATGTCAGTACTCATATCATCTTTTGAATCAATATTACACCATGAAAATTCATTTCATTTAACATTTCACCCACACTCATTCAACTTACACACACACTAAACAAGATTAAAAGCTGAGCAGTTTTGTTATAAAATATTGAGAAAAAGCCACAAGATTAAAAGCTGTGCTCTTAGCATAAGGTATGATTGGCTAGTATTTTTTAAATTTATTTGTTACATCACGTATCACGCTCGTTTCAATGACCAAACATCAAAATCACTCCTCATGGTAACTTCAACACAATTGTAAATTTATTTTTTATAAAATAGTAAAAACACACTTTATAAACAAAATTGTAAATTTAAACCTATAAATGACAAACGAAAAACCATGAGGGCTTAAAATGCAAATAATTTTTTATAGAATTAAAAAAAAAAAAAAAAAACACAACCAATAGATTCTTATCTTCTTAACTCTTATCTTCTTAACCTGCAACTCCCACCATCTTTCTTAAACACCAAACCTGCAACACCCTAACACCCACCATCTTTTTTAAACACCATTTTTTTAAAACCATCACACACAAACACACACACACACACGTTTATAAATCGAAGAAAAAGAAAAAAAAAGAAAAGAAATGAAAAACGGTACAAAGCAATAAGAGTTTGGTTTGTCGTTTGTGTGTTGGAGAAACAACTAAAACCAAAGTGGCGAGATAAGCTGGTGTAGTGGCATAGCATCGGCACCGCCAAATTGCTATCCACGTCGACATGGCGAGCCCAAAAAACCACCACACCGTATGCTCTTAAACGGTAAAGTTTTTAATTTTGGTTTTGTCTTTTACCTCGTCGTTGGAACGGCGAGAATGAAAGTGGCGAGGCCACAAGGTGTGGTGGCGAGGGACGAAACGGAGTGGCGAGTAAGACACGTAGGAGTGGCGAGATAAAGTACGCAGAATCAATGTTCACTTTTCACCTATTTCATTTATGAGAAATAAATGGGTCACAACCCTCATTTATGAAGTACGCAAAATCAGTGTTCACAACAACCCCATTTACTTGCTCATCTTTGTAAAGTGTTTTTTCGGGAAAACAAATCTAATGTTATATGTATATCCCGCATTGATTTCGATCCATCTACCCCTATTACCTTTTCCCTTCTCCTCAAAAACCCTTCAATTGTGAAACTATAGCAGCCACTAAACATTTCTCAAGCCAAACAAATCTTTGATCCTTCCAAAATTCGGTGCAACGCAGAGGCAAACCAGAGCGATGGCTTGTTGTCACCCGGTGTTTTGTAGAGCATGAAGCTTAGTATAACGGAAGCTAGTACCTATAACCAGAAAGAGTTTCTGGTTATAGGTACTAACTCCGTTATACTAAGCTTCATGTTCTAAACACCGGGTGACAATGAGTTAGCCATTGCTTTGGTTTGCCTCTGCGTTGTTATCCTGACTTTGCTAAAGCTTAGCCCAGAGGTCTTTGAGGAACGTATCTCAAAACTACCAAATGTTCAACCCCAACATGGCCAATCAGAACGAGGTGCTCGACAATGGAATTGAAGATGCCTTCGCCAACATAGTCTAGATAGCTGCCTGAGTTGTTTGCTAGTGATAAGTAATAACAATGTGTTTTTTTTTTCTTTTCCCTTTACGGGACTATATTAAATCAAATGTGTATTATTCTCTTACGGGATTATTAATTAAATCAATGATGGTTTGTGGTGATTATTTTGGAAGAAACTCTCATGTTGAGAGAAGAACGTCAAATGCGATAACATCAGTTACAATGTATTCGTAATAGTTTATATTCCTAAAAGAGCAAGTAAGCTGCAAAATTTTCAAACATATGCTAAATGAAATTGTTTAAACTGATGGCATACAAATACAAATGGAATTGTCTAAACTGATAGCTCTAATCAAATCATTTCTTCGTACAAACTGATAACGTACATCAACTGGGTCGATTGTTGGTGTTCTGAGATGGTTCGTGGTCAAGGAAAGGAAGCCTTCAATGGGAAGTGTCGCTAGAGAGACCACAAAAATGTGGTTAAATATCATCTGGTGTTCGCTCCTGTGTCTCAGTATGCAATTCTGTAAATTGAGCTCTACAAGTGTCACTGTTCGTGTTCCAGTGTCGTGTCCAAAGAGATTGTTCGTGTTCTGGTGTGACAGGTTATATGTGCCAGAGATGCAGTCCGAGTGTTTGGCACAAGGGATCTAATATGTTTTGTGTAGGATCTGTTCTTTTTGTTTATGTCCAGTGTTTGGCCTAATGTGGGGTCTTTCCTTTTCTTCTATTCGGGTCTCATCTCTTTATCAGCTTGATGAGGAGTTTGGGATGCCGTTAGTTTGTATCATTTTCTTTGCTTGTGAATTGTGATATATAGTTCTGTTGCCTTCCAAAAAAAAAAAAAAAAACAAGGTTTAAACTAACGGCAATCTTAATTAATCTATGAACAACACAACCAGATGATCTGAAGTAAAAAATATAGGTAACATTTTCTAGAATTTGAAAAATCCCGCAGACTGCAAAGTTAGCGACTTTCAAAGACTCATCTTACAGCAAAAGTTTGAAGTTTAAAACGGGAATAGAATTTACTAGTAAATTGAGTCACGGATGCCATTGGTTCGAGCTATTAGGCAGGAGTAGTAGAATATTTTTGAGGTAGATGTTCATGTGCATCTTCAACATCTGTAATGTCGATATCTTCGACACCAACAGCCAATGATGATGGGTGTATCACATTCTCCATTCAATTTCTCTTCATCGTCATCATTGGATGATTCATGTAAGGATGCCTTTCTCCATCTCTGGTCCTTAAAGCTTGCACTCGTGCCTATATCAGAACCGGTAAGATTTTTTAAAGTCTCAAGTCATATTGTTGAACACATAATTCCCATGAAACTAATTAATACCGAGTAATGTATATCCTTTTAATAATCTTTTTTTTTTTTTTTTTTTTTTTTGAGTAAAGGTTTTACACCGGTGAATATATTACTTCAAAAAACGTTTAAGTACATAGGATGCGGGTGAATCCCGCATCTCACATAGGCGGTAAAGCTAACATAACGTCTAGTATAAGCTACTAACGCGTAATTTCATGGGGAAAACCGCTGAAAAACAAATTTGACCTTTTAAAAGTTTGATGCAATTAAAGACAAAAACTTTTGAAAAACAAGATGCAAGATTGACTACAATCGTCTGCTGAGAACAAGGTTAGATGAAGAACCTTCATCATCTTCTGATGTTGTCCAGCCAGAGTTGCATGAGTTATTATTACTATTCGCAGTCAAAATGATAATGCTGACTTTTTCTGATGTGAGAAACCCGGTACCTGCTGATAGTTTTTTACATCACCTTTGATTACAATTTAAATTTTTTAAGTTTTCCAGGGGCAAGTAAAGTTGGTTGATTACCCATTTGTGCAATTTAGCTATTAATTCATGACTGTTGTGGATCATTCCACTCGGTATATGAACATTATGTTCTTTCGTTGCAGAATATGAACCAAAAAATTCTTCTAACCTTTTACTTTGGGACATATACAGAGCTTTGATGGGTGAAATATTTTGTCATGTGCAGATTCATTAACTAGAAAAGGGCCGACTGAGTTCAGTATGAAGGAGGATCGTGGCATACTAGAGAAGCCAATGGACTTAAATATGAGTGGGTAGGATCCGGGCAAGGAATTATTGGCAAAAATGTCGGAAATAGAAGTACATGAATCAGACTGTGCTCTGAAGAACAAGAAGATTGTGCGTTTGGAGACTCAAGTGTCTGAACTGAAAATATTAAAAAAGCAGTTATTGGGTGGTTTAAAAGCTATGCAAACCAAATGCACAATCATCTATGAATGTCAAGTAAAAGGTAAAAAGTGACATGGAGGTGGTTAACGGTGCAAAAGATTCTCAAATTGCAGCCAACAAGATTCTTGAAAAGAAGTTATCTGAGGTGGGGAGTTGTAACAAGGAGTTAGAGCTGCACTTGAATGAACTGTAAGTAGAAAATCTGCACTTGT